>CM064487.1:575000-884532 GCA_032716605.1 Paralithodes platypus
GCATGGGCCCAATCCCGTATGGGCCTAGTCCCATCTGGGCCCAATCCCGTATGGGCCCAATCCCGTATGGGCCCAATCCCGTATGGGCCCAATTCCGTATGGGCCCAGTCCAGTCTGGGCCCAATCCCGTCTGGGCCCAATCCCGTATGGGCCCAATTCTGTGGGCCCAATCCCGTATGGGCCCAATCCCGTGGCTACCTAAAATAACACATCAACAACAACAACAAGAGTCTTGAAGGTATTATAAGGAAAAGCATTGCTATCAACGATATGCAGTTCTGTTTCATGCCAGGACATGGCATAATCGACGCTATCTTCATAGTCAGGCAGCTGCAGGAAATATATCTACTTAAAGATAGGGATCTGTATCTTGTGTTTGTAGATCTGGAGAAGGCCCAGAGAAGTTGTGCAGCGGGCTATGAGAAAACTTGGCGTAGAGGAGTGGCTGGGAACTGCTATACGCAGATGACCAGGTACTTATCGCAGATAGTGCACGGGATGCCGAGGCCAAGTTTAGAAGATGGAGAGAGGGCATGGCAAGTAAAGGGTTAAGAGTTAATATAAATAAAGTAGACGTGCCGTTTTGCCCAAAATCAAAACGGCATACCCAACTCTGCGATGGGTTACCATCATCACTACTAATACCATCATCATTACTACTTCCTTCATAACTACAACTGCCACAATCATCACGACTACGGTCATCATCACCATTACTATGATCATCATCACTACTACAATTACAATCATCACTACTACTCTCACCATCATCACTACTACTGTCACCATTGTCACAACCATCTTAATCACTACTAGCATTGATACTACAACTATCAACCAGCATTACTACTATCATCACCACCATCTTACACTCATCATTACTACTGTTAACATCATCACTACTACTATAACCATCATCATTACTAGTCACAAGTATTACCATCATGTATCCTACTGTCACCACCATCACTACTACTGCCATCACCACCATTACTATGATCTTCATCATCACAACTATTGTCATCATCACTACAACTTTCACCATCATCACTACTACTCACCATAATCACTAATACTCACACCATCGTCACTTCCATCATCACTACTGTCATTATTATCACTACAACTATCATTACTTGTCACCATCATCACTACTATTATGACCATTATCACTACTACTAGTACTGTCACCATCATATCTACTACTGTCACCATCATATCTACTACTGTCATCATCATCACTACTGACAATATCATCAATACAACTACAACCATCATCACTACTATTATCACCATCATCACTACTATCACCATCAATCCCACTGTTACTACCATCACTTCTAATGCCAACTAAACTAACTTAACCTAGCAAATACGTAGCGAGATGTTTTCGCCCCCAGAACGCCATCATTGCTGGGGGGGGGGGGGGTAAAACCATATTTTGGACCTAAAATCGTAACTAGGCCTATTGCATAAATTCAAAAAATCTTTTTTGACTGACGTTCGCATTCACGCAACAAATGTTTGTGTGAAATTTGGTGAAAATCCGTCCAACGGTCTAGGAGGAGTTCCGAGACAGACGGACAACGACAACGCCGACGACAGACATTTTTTTCGTGTGGTACCCACTATATGGGGGGGCGATACCAAACTCTGCTTACGCAGAGTTGATAAAACCAAGGTTTTACACAATAGATTAGGGGTAGGATTTAGGAAAGCTAGAAAAAGTGGTGCATACCCATGTGCAGTATGCAGAAAAGGGGTTGGCACGAACTCAATACAGTGTAGCATCTGTCTCAGCTGGGTACATCACAAGAAGAAGCGCTGCACTAGAATAAAGGGGCCTCTACCAAGGAAGAAGTCCAAAATTGAGAAATTTGTATGCATAGTATTCAAAGGGGTGCTTGTATTCAATGACCGGCTCGAGAGTGTTAACTTTGGCATTATTGGCAATGAGGCACTGGAGATGGTGGGCAAGTTTTACTACTTGGGTGATACCATCTCTGTCGGTGGTGGGGCTGAGGCCGCCACTATCGGCAGGATAAAATGTGGCTGGGGAAAGTTTAGAGAACTTTTGCCACTACTCACCATGAGAAGATTCCCTCTCCCCTTGAAGGGAAAGATTTACGCTTCATGTGTTGGAAGCACAATTGACATATGCTACAGAAACGTTGCCTGTCAAAGCGGATGATATCAACAGAATGGAACGCAATGAGATGAGAATGGAGAGATGGATGTGTGGTGCCAAACTGCAAGATAGAATATCAGATGAAGAGCTAAGGAGAAGGTTAGGTATCAACAGCATCAGTGATGTGATGCGTACTAGCAGGCTTGGATGGTTTGGCCATGTGGAGAAGATGGATGAACAAAGTTGGGTGAAAAGATGCAAATCCATGAATGTGGAGGGAGCTGCACTAAGGGGCAGACCAAAAAAGACGTGGGATCGGACTTCGCAGTCTGATCTTAAATAAAAGAACCCGACAAGTGAGGCAGCTCTTAACAGGGTTGCCTGGAACGCCACCATTAGGATGTGACACCGGATACCGCACTTTGTGTGGAAAACTCGGTCTTTAAATTTGTGTACTGTATATTAAATTCCTGACATAACATCGGCCCATCATGTCCTCACTATGGCATACTGTATGTTGGTAACTTGGTATAATGCTAACTGTGCCTCGGCAAGATTCAAAGTCTCTCTGCAGTAACCACACCAGCCTCAACAGTGCTTAACCAAACTGCTAAAACAAGACTATTGCATAGGACAACTATATGTTTGTACTTGCAGCATCCCCTCTTTCAGTCGCCTTGTACAACACGCATCAGGATACGTAAATTGCTTAAAATACATTAAAAGTACTCATAAAAGATATTGTAATACCATCATGAGAAGAACTGGCATTAACTATTATTGGAGTGTTAACAATTCGTTAGAAGTTATTGATGAAATAAATACCATGCCGAAAGTTACCTCGGTACATAGCTTCGACTTTTCAACTTTGTATACCAATTTGCCTTTAGATTTAGTATATTCAGAGCTTTGCTTTATTATAGATTTGCACTTTGACAGATTCGTTAGGAATGGTAGTTATTTCATAAATGTTTATACATATTTTAATAATGCATCACTTAGCTCTACTCCCACTAGTTCCGTATATTTTGATAGAACTAAACTTAAAGATGCCCTTAAATTCCTCCTTTTCAATACTTATGTTAGATTCGGGCCTTACATTTTCAAACAAATATTAGGAATTCCTATAGGTGGAAATGCTAGCCCTTTAATTGCAGATTTATTCTTGCTTACGTTAGAATTTAAATATATAAAAGACTTAGTCGACAGTAGCAAGAAAAATAAAATCCCAGAAAAATTAGCACTTGCTAAATTGTTAAGTAATAATAGTAGATATATTGATGATATTCTCGTTTGCAATTTGTTACATTTTAATCAAGTTGCAAAACTTATTTATCCTAATTCTATTCCCCTCACACATTGTAACGTAAATGATTAAGTTGAAAATTTTCTTGATATAAATATAGAGATTGTTAATGAACAGTGCATACTTAAAGTATATCACAAAGTTGATGATTTTAATTTTAACGTAATAAACTTTCCTTTCCCTAGTACAGTAGTAATATCGATAGTCTATCTATCTATCTATTGCCTGACGCCGTGATCCCCGAAGGGGTGGCCACGAATGAACCGCCCCCATGCACCTCTGTCCCCAGTCAGTCGACGCCTCTCCCCCCAACCAGCACCGCCTTTGTTCATGTACTTCCTCACTCCATCCTTCCACCTCTCCCTCTCTGTTCCTCCACCTCGCTCTCGTACACCCTCTTAGTCATTCTCTCGCTTTCCATACGTTCCATATGGCCGAACCATCTCAAGTTGTTCCTTTTCACACTTTCCAGCACATCTACCTCCACACCACACCTCCTTCTTACTTCCTCATTAGTCTGTCTATCCCTCCATGTAACTCCGCACGCACTCCTTAAGTAATTCATTTCCACTGCTCTCACTCTTGGTCCGAGTCTCTCAACCAACGTCCATGCTTCGCTTCCGTAAGTCAGTGTCGGGATTACCACACTGTCATATCGATAGTAAGATAACTTATAATTGTTTTTATTCCCAGTTAATAAGATTTTGTAAAATTTGCACTAAAGTAGATGACTTTTGGGCTAGAGCTAGGTTACTATACAGACTCATAGTAGACAGAGGTTGTGAGGCAAGTAAATTGTTGCATAAATTTAATCTTTTTAGGGTCAATTACTGTGACTGTATTCTAAAATTTGACATAAATAATTTTAATCAAGCATTTTTAACGTGAAGTTTCTTGTATACCTCTGCTTACTTTGTATCTGTTTGTATTTATTGTTTATCTTTTTCTATTATTAATATTGATGATTTTTTTAAATTAATTGTTCTTGTTAAAAGAGTACTCTTTGTTTAAATCTGTTGTTACTTTTTCATATTTTGTAATTATTTGTCTTTATATTGTATCTATTCATTGTCGATAGTATCAATTGCTTGCTTTTGCGATTTCCTTAGTTTATTTGCACGATAAATGTAGGTTATTTGTAGGGTAGTTATTGATAGGGGTCACTTGAAGCATGCTATGCTTACAGGTACCTACCCGATAGCGCTATCGTTAGTGAGTGCTATATATATTTTTTTTTGTATTATATATATATATCTTATCAATATTTTTATTTTGTACTATTGTTAATGTCTTGTCAAGTTGCAAATTTGATTTTAATATAACATTTTAACACTAATTGTAGTTTCTTTTATTCATACAGAGTTTAGTAATATTTGCCAGAACGTCCCGGACTTCCAAAATTGACTAATTCCCTGAACGTGACGATAGTGCGTTGTTATGTGTGCAATTAGTTTGCTTTGGAACCAGATTAACTTGCTCATGTAGTAATGTACACCCTATGTGGTGGATTGTGCACTTTCATTTCATAAATTTTATTTTAGTAAGCGTTGTTTCCACATAGCGATTTTGATATGTTGTTTTGACCTAACATTGTCTTTGTCCCAGTTTTGGTTTGACTTTGTTTGCAAGTTTTATATTTTAAATTATTCCTCCACTGGGAGGAAAAATCATACTCTCTACAATTTGACAGTTTCTGAAGACAGTATGGATTTGCCATTTGCTAAATTATAAAGTAATAAACAACTAGGCTAAACCTAGCACTGGCTATCAGTGTACAGAGGATATAGAGTAGATAAAAATGTACCAGTATGTATATGCATATTTATTAATAAAATTAGTCTTAGTAGATATAAATATGCATACATAATTTCAAATATAGTGTAATAATTATTTTCTCTTCCTAATATAAATGGTTGAAATGCACAGGCTATACATAGTTTTCGGAATGTATAATATATCCACTGTTTACAATATATGGTTTAGTTTAGAAGCCACAGATGCAATACAATACTATACATCCTTTCAATCTGACTACAAATTATTCACTTTAATGATAGTGGCAGATGATTTTACTAGGCTAAGGAACAACCTCTAGGAATCAGTGTTAACCAGCTCTCTAATTCTGACATGTCCTTCCAACCTGAATATCATTAGGAGGTAGCTAGAATAAAATAATAATTGGTATCTTCGGCCTAAAAGGCAATAAGCGGTGATGATTTGCATTTCTGATTACTTCTTGAACATACTAATTCTAAAATGGATAGATTAACCAATCTGTATGCGGCAGTCCAATTAGTAGTGATGTCGATAAAAACTGCCCCCCCCCCCCCCCCCCAAAAAAAAAAAAAAATACGTAGTGTAGGTCACATTAACTCCCTCAGACATATATGACACGATCGCGTCATGAATAAGTCCACCAAAAACATATGACGCTATCGTGTCATATGGACTTATCTCTATACCTCTCCAATAAGTTTATGACGCGATTTTGCGTCATATGAGCTCAGTAAGTCCGATAAGTTACCATACGATAAAACCGTTGGTGGCAACCTCAGCCTCCTGCGATAATTCTAACGGCCGCAGTGTTGTTGTGAGTGTAGTGTGAGGCAGTGGCAATGATCCTGGGGCTCCCGCCTCCTCGGACTTACTGGAACATAATATGTCTGAGGGAGTTAACCACTCTTAACCTTGGCTATTTTTTTTTTTTTTTGGCTGGGTTAGGTCTTCCCCGTCCACATGCATTGGTTATATAGTTCATTTGTTTTCACCAAACCACCAATTAATTTACAAATAAACCTAACTAAATCAATGAAAGTAATGAATACATGTGATACTCCAAGGACTCGAACCTGTGGACTAAAACAAACTTATATCTGCTCAAAGAGGCTTCTCTTCAATGTTTTCTTGGGTCGGTATGATGCAGATGCATTTTTTAACGCCGTGCACTCCCTTGATTGATAGGGCTAGGGCGTGCCCTAGTTACAGGGACTTAATTGGACATTTGTCCCGAATTGCTAGACCGAACTTCCCAAACTGTTGCCATCCCCCAATGGCGAACTGCAGACCCTTCGATCAGCAGTCAGACACGCTACCGACCATGTCAGAGCCCATTCGCATGGATGTTTTATATTACAAAGCACCTCTTGTTCCCCACCTTTACTTCATGGAACTGTGATAATGGTTGCTCCATGATAGGGAAATGCTAACTGGTAACTCTATATACATACATACAAGTTTAAAGACCATTTTGTCCGCAGAGAATGTGGTTACAGTCTCACATCTTAAATCGGCTTTCCAGGTGGCCCTGTCAAGGGCTGCCTCTGTTGTCAAGTTCTTTATTTTGAGATCAGACCGGAGTACCTGATCCCACGTCATTCTAGGTCTACCCCTGCGCACAGTTCCCCCTAAGTTCATAGTCCAGCATTCTTTACCCAGTTCTGTTCATCCATTCTCTCTAGGTGTCCAAACCAACCAAGTGTTGGAGGTAAAATAAGACAAAGGTTTTCTAGAATTAATGTAAAATTAATATTTGCAGATTTTTTACCAATGTGCAGTTCAGATGTGCAATGCGTAAGGGAGAACTTGTGTTGAATTATTTTGGCAGTGTAAAGCTAGAATGTGTGAATAAATTTTGCTACTTGGGCGATACGGTTTGCACCAGAGGTGGTGCTAAAGCTGGCTCCATTGCTGAGTCAGAAGTGGCTGGGGTAGTTCAGAGAGCTGTTGCCTTTTTTTTTATTATGAGAGGACTCTCACTTCACCTAAAAGGGGAGGTGTATTCCTTATGTGTTAGGAGTCCAATGACATAAGTTTTGGAGACACGGACGGTGTAAGTGGAGGATAATAATAGAATAGAACAGAATGAGAAGGGAAAGGTGAGATAGATATGTGGGGTTAACCTCAGGGCTAGGGTATCGAGTGATAAACTAAGAAGGCGTCTGAGCATTAGCAGTATCAGAAAAGTGATGCGCATGAGTAGAACTAGGTTGGTTTGGACACCTGAAAAAATGGATGATCAGAATTCGAGGAAAAAATGCCGGACTGTGAATGTAGGGGGAGCTGCGCGTAGGGGTAAAATACGTGGGATCAAGTACTTCGGTCTGATCTCTAAATAAAGAACTTGACAACAGAGGCAGCCCAAAACAGTGTTGCCTAGAATGCCGCCAATTAGGACGTAAGACTGAAACCACACTCTCTGTAGATGAAACGGTCTTTAACCCTCGGAATCCGGGAGGCCTCATATGAGGCAAACAAAAATATTGGCAGGAATCCGGGAGGCCTCATATGAGGCAAAATGCGCAGCTAAAATCATCATAACTCGGCAACCACGCGTCGTAGCGGTCATCTCAACGGCAGTCTACAGACAACAATCAATTCTACAATTTGCAAAAAAAAATGACTGCTCTAGGTGGTCTCAATCAGTAGTTACTGAATTATGAAGCTTGACTGTACTTGACTGAAGCCCCGAACACAGCGATCGGGATCATACGAGGCCCCCCGGATCCGATGGGTTAAGCTTATATATATTTATGTACAGTATATTTTTTCCCTTTCAGTATTACCAACAATGATGTATAAGGCTGAGACATGGGCTCTGAAGGCAAAAGAGGAGACAGCTGGATATGATGGAGATAAGCTGCTCGAGGAGTATATGTTGAGTGACTCGTAGAGACAGATTGATGACAGGTTGAGCGAATGGGAAATGAAAGGCTTACAAAGGGAATATATGAGTCAGATACAAGGGGAGGTAGAGGGATAGGAAGAATTCCGTTGAGATGAAGAGATTGTATAGTACAAGCGTTAGAAAATAGAGAAATGACTGTAGATCAGGAAAGAGAAGTGGTAATAAATAGGAATGAATGGAGAATACTTGTGAATAGACGAGTGATAACGCGGTCGTTGGGAGAGGGGGTCGGGTGCCAGTTGGACTAGATAATAGTCTGTCAGGCGCCTGGCCCGGGGAGCCGGTATATATGAAGGGTCATACCTGGATGTGAGGTGGGCGGGCATTGTGGTGTGTTCCGCTGCGTGTCTGCCTGCTGAGACCAGAACCTCTCCGGGAAGTCTGGGGCTGGGAGAGTGCAAGTTGGACTAGATAATACTGTAGTCCATCAGGCGCCTTGCCCGGGGAGCCGGTATATATGAAGGATTCGCCTGGAAGTGTGGTGGGCGGGCTCGCGGTTTTGGCTCGCTGTATGTCTGCCTGCTGAGACCGGAACTTCTCCGGGTGGTCGGGGGCCGGGGGAGTGCTGGAGGGACGTTGGTGATCCCTGGTCTATAGGTCTTCTCCTGGGCAACCTAGATGTATTTACCTATTTGTTTACCTATTTGTAGTTTACAGAAATTGAGCAGCGCTCGTGTTGTCCTGTCTTAGTTACTATATAATGTGTATGTACGTATGTATGTATTTACTTACTCAGGCCCATTCCCCATTTTTCCTAAAAAAAAAAAAAAATTCTGGGGGTGGCCGACTCAAAGAAAGAGCCCGAATAGGGATAACACAACAAAAAACAAATTAAACAATGAACACACAAAAACAAAACACAAATTCACACACATCTAGGTCACCCAGGAGAAGACCCATAGACCAGAGATAACCAACGTCCCTCCAGCACTCCCCCGGCCCCCGACCACCCGGAGAGGTTCCGGTCTCAGCAGGCAGACATGCAGCGAGCCAAAACCGCAAGCCCGCCCACCACACTTACCGGCTCCCCGGGCAAGGCGCCTGATGGACTATTATCTAGTCCAACTTGCGCCCGATCCCTTCTCCCAAATGACCATGTGTTCACTCATCTATTCACAAGCATTCTCCATTAATTCCTGTTTATTACCATATATACAGTATATTATTTTTTTTTTTATGTTGTGTTGTGTTGTCCCTGTTCGGGCTTTGTCTCGAGTCGGCCACCCCCAGCTATGGGGTATGTGGCTGAGTAGGCCTAGTACTACAGATTATCAATACCTTGGCTAGATGATTAGTAGATGCCCAGGAATGACCTTCCTGACCGATAGGCACGAACATTAGATATCAATGGACAGGCCAATCCAGCAAGGCAAAAACCTAGTGATATCACTGGACCCCGTGGTATGATAGATTAGATAAATAAATTAAATGTAAGAATGTATCTTGACTTTGGTAAATAGTGATCTATCTATCTATCTATATACTCAGGCCCAATCCCCACTTTAGTGATATTGTACTAAATATAAAATTCTAAGTACAGTCAGGTTTCGCAATATGCGGTTAGTTTGTACCGTGTACGTGACGGGTATAGTAAAAATATGTATAAGAAATAAATGGCCCTATGGGAATTAATTCAATTAGTTCCAGCCACTTTCCCTAAGTCCCCTATTTCAGCCTTTAGCTTACTTTAAGTCGACAGTATACCACCAACAAAAAACTTATTTGCACGTCAGGCAGGCAATATCCTGCAACGTAAACAAACCATACAATCTTTTTTGTATCATCTATTACGACCCGGAGTTGCAGCAGGACCCCCGTCGCCCGCAAATGTCCGTGTATATACACATTATTTTTTCCATGTTGTAGCCGACCTTGCTAATTTGGGGGTTACTGTGTCCAATCGAATCCGTCTAAACGAAACGTGAGTATATCAAGACCTGACTGTAGGCTATATACTAATTTTTTGTGGGAAGTAATAATGGTAATTTGCTGAATAAATGAACCACCGCGTACGAATTTGGCTAGTCTAACTTAAGTGCTACATTTCAGCAAAGTGAACATGCAGATATCCATATACAGTACTTGATATATAAATTATAGTGCATTAGTCATTGAACAGAAGTAAAAATATAAGATATGTGAAACTAACATAATTACCGGTACTGTATCACACTAAATAAGTTAAGAGACACACGGTTCTTTCATTATACAGTATTAATAATTTGGTTTCTTACAATGTAATAAATAGTATTTAACTAAAGTAATAAATTACTTCAAAGTGAATGTGTACTGTAGTATATATATATATATATATATATAAAAAAAACAAAAAATCTCACAAACCCTTATAATACATATGGTTTACTTATCAAATATATTAAAACCTATACAAGCATGCATTCATACAAGCAGAGAAAATCACAATATACATTTGGGATTATAGTAAACTATCAATTTTCTTAGTATACTGTATATACAATGATGTATTTCTAAGTTCAATTCTGGCTATCCACAGACAATTCCATTCATTTTAGGAAGGAATTGTGGGAGTCTGAGTTAATAGACATAAAATTAAGGAAATCCTAGCACCACGCAAATAAGAGAAGAGAGATACACTTTATCCCTTTGAATCCAAGAGGTCCTTCCCAAGCTAAGATTTTTTTTTAAATGTTAGCCAAAATATAGTGAAAAATGTGTTATGTTATGCTGAAGGGGTCACAGTAACAACTAACCGACTACACATCCAATAACTCAACAACAACACGAAGCTCCAGGAACGACCTCCCAAAATACATCCTTCCGAATCCTCCCTAGAGTCCACCTGGCCAGGTTGAGATGTGGGCACCATCCACCTCTTCTGAGCTATCAGAAGAGACTGGATGGCTCCGTCGAAGACACCTGCCTAGGATGTAACACAGCACCCCATACCATTAAACACATCATAGAAGACTGCATTCCACACAATCACTTATGCCATAAACATAATCTACACTCCTTGAGAGCCCTGAGGGAAAGCCTGATCGTGGCCATGGCCTTCCTTAGGGAATCGGGGCAGTTCGGCCAGGCAGCCTAAGGAACGACAACAACAACCTACTACACATTAGAGGTTCCGATCTCAGCAGGCAGACACGCAGCGGAACCATACCACAATGCCTGCCCACCACACATCCAGGCGCACCCTTCATATACAGTATACCGGCTCCCCGGGCCAGGCGCCCGACAGACTATTATCTAGTCCAACTGGCGCCTGACCCCTTCTCCCAAATGACCGCATTTTTACTCCACTGAGCTCCATACGTGGTCTGGTTAATCTGCTCTACATAACTAACTAACTAACTAGCATTCTCCATTAATTTTTATTTACTACCACTTCTCTTGCCTGATCTATAGCCATTCCTCTATCTTTCAACGCTTGTCCTCCATAGTTTCTCAATCTCAACGGAGGTCTTTCTTGCCCTCTACCTCCTCTTTTATCTGACTCACAAATTCTCTTTGTAAGCCTTTCATCTTCCATTTGCTCAACATGTCCATACCAGCACAGCAACCTTCTGTCCACTCTGGCCGACAAATGTTCCTCGAGTGTGACCTAATTCCCAAGCTTAATAAGCTTTAATATGATAGTTAATACAAC
Source organism: Paralithodes platypus (assembly GCA_032716605.1). Taxonomy (NCBI): domain Eukaryota; kingdom Metazoa; phylum Arthropoda; class Malacostraca; order Decapoda; family Lithodidae; genus Paralithodes; species Paralithodes platypus. The sequence goes on from CM064487.1 coordinate 586,750, forward strand.
AATTAATTGAACTTAAGAGAGGCCATTATATACATATGGATTAATAAAATAAATTATCAGCTCCCTTTAACACAATCTCAGCCTTAAATATAATTCTTGTACAATGTTCATTTTCCAAGGCTAAAGATCCCCTTCAAAGTTAACCAAGCATGAAATAAATTTTAACAGAGGACCTACATAAAATCCACTAAGAAAAATCAATAATTAATCGGCTTAGAAACATGTATGCATATGGAACCTTGGTTACCCAAACATGACACTCTTGGTAGTGAAAACAGAGGTGAATTCCCAACTTTCAAACTCTTGGAATGAAAAACCATTTACATTAACCCTTTAACTCTCCCATTTCCCTCATAAACTAAACTAAAATATCTGAAGGTAGCCAGGGTGAAAGGATTAATATTGTTCTATGCTATCCAGAGTAAAATTTACACCTATCATCATAATAAAAGGGTGAATATGTCAGATATAGGAAGTGTATCTTCCCTGCTGAATGCAGAATATAAAGGAATATATCAAGACATTATTACTGGTACCTGTACATAATAAAGACTACAAAAATATACTTTCAACTATCAGACTTTCCTTATTTTGACAATGTAGAGTAATAAGAATAAGATTAAAAGTGGCCATCTGATTGAAAGCGTTAGGTGAAATACAGTACAGGGCCCGAGTACTCAAAGATGTCAGAAGTTATGGCGAAGTGAGAGGCATAACAAAGTCAGTTATTTACAGCATATGCTTCTGCCTACATCATAACTTCCTCAAACTCAGGGAAACTAGACTATCATTAGCTCTGCTCACATCATAACTTCCTCAAACTCAGGGAAACTAGACTATCATTAGCTCTGCTCACATCATAACTTCCTCAAACTCAGGAAAACTAGACTATCATTTCAGGCATTCATTTGCTTTTCAGTGTTAACCTATTAAACACGAAAATACCCTAGGGGCAATGGTACTTATTTGTGAATTTCTAGCCTTGGATTCTGACAGAATTAGTTATATTTACGATATAGAGCATTATTTGTTTTCAATGCTTTTATTTTACATAATTATATGATGTATATATGAACCTTCATGAGTGCTAAAATAAGTTGGAAAAGCATTTGGGTGGTGAAAAACGTATATATTAGCCACCCGGTCATAATCTCAGGCGAGAGTGAGCAACAGGCAACGCTCCCCTCTCGCTGTCTGTGAGGTAACTGAGGCGAGCGGGCGGTGTCTGGGTGTTATATAACGATCTTTTATGCAACCCACTTGTGCTACGTTATTGCGGGAGAGAAAAATAGGTGATAAATTATGAAAATACGAAGAAAAATAGGTGATAATTGATGGGGGGGGGGGGGGGGGGGGAAGAGGGGGGGAAGGGGGGGGGGGGGGGGGGGTGAGAAACACATGGATGAGTACTAGAGGGGAATTATCTCACCTAGAGAAAAATTCCTTTGTTTTGATAGCCCCCGGGATGTTTTGGAAGGCTTTTTTTATGGGCTTGCTTCCGTGAGGCCTATCGCGTTCCCTATGGCGAGCCTTCCGTGAGGCCTATCGCGCTTCATGGGTTAATAGCGCTATAATTACGATGTCGGCATTTATGATACAATGATTAGAGAGAGGTGGTGTAATAAATGTTCTACATGTTTGGCCACAATACTAAACTCTACTTTAATCTCTGTGTTTTCTATAGTTAAAAAGAAATAGAGCCAACCAATTATAATAATCTGTTTTCTATAGTTAAAAAGAAATAGAGCCAACCAATCTATAATGTTCACTATACCATACTGTAGTGAATAACAGAGAATAATTCATTCTAAATCATATGTAGGTAATAGGCTGGTAAATGAGACTATTCATAGCCAGTACGAAAATAAACTCTCTTCTTTTTAGTTCTTACTGCCAAATGAGACTATTCATAATCAGTCCTAAAATAGTATCTCTTCTTTTTAGACATTAGTATCAAATATAAAAAGTTAAAGTGATGTTTTGAGATCCTATTATGCCTTTAACCCCTTCAGACTCATAAGACACAGAGGTTGCTAGATTAGCAATAAGAAATAGAGTTCTCTCACTCTTATAATTACCTCTCCAAAATTAGTTTTCTGCCCACAGGTAACTCAAAGACAACTGCAGAGATTGAAGTAACTAAACTAAAGGTTTGTAAATACCCCGATGGTAATAAAGGCTTTAAAGTATCCCCAAAAGGCTCAAAATTGCGTCATATGTCGGAGAGGGTTAATAGTGAGAAAATTGCCATAATAATGCAATTTCATATTAGTTTTTCTGTATTTCTTCTCATGTTCATTCCTCTTAACCCTTCCTCCCCGGGCTGTCTTACCCAACGACGGTCGCCCCTACCCGGGCGATATGGCTGAAAAACGTCTAGGCCTAGGCTACCGTATTTATGTTTATTTTCACTGCTAGAACTTTCCCACTCATCTATAATCGTAGTGCGGTTTTCAATCTGTATTTTGGCATTGAGTAGAGCTCTGTAAGTCAACTGGTTCAGTTGTGATGACGATTTCAGTGGAGCCAATATTGCAGAGATGTTGCCAATATGGGGCCTTTTTAGACACTTATTTCGTCATGACGTCAGAACAATAACATTGAGGAGTCTTCTCCTTCTTGTTTTCGGAGGTGCGGTGACGAACGCTTGGGTTTGTTGACATACGTCGTACGCACGGCGTTCGGACCAAGCTTAATTAGGCTATTAAGCTCATGCCTTAGATAAGGCATACCGGGTAGCGGCCCTTCTTTCGTGCTGTCCTTACCTAAGGCAGACCGGGTAGGAAGGGTTAAAGCCAAATTGCCCCAGTATAACACCTTGCTGTAGGTGCACTGGTAACAATAAACAGAACACATTTAGATAAAGCAGCTTGAACTTTAAAAATAAGATATTTTACTACTGTAGAGAGGATTAAATTATTATTCTCTTAACTCCTAGACAGTTCTAAAATATAATAACGATATACCCTAGCACAGTAAAAGGATAAACAAAAAAAATCAACATTTAACCTTTTCCATTTGAAGTTTTATCTTCCGTCACATAATATTATTTACCACTTATGCTGCGGGCATATTTCTGCTATAATAGGCCTCATTCAGGCACTCCTGAATGATTAAACAAGTGTTTGAATGAAATTAAATGTATTCAGTCAAAAACTAGAAGAAAATAGCTTCAAAATGACACCCGAACGAGCTTCGTTAGCTTGCGGGGTTCATCCGCAGCGCTACTCTAAAGAAACCTGGACTTGATGTTGAGAACATGTTGAACTATCGTCCTGTCTCCAACCTGTCCTTCATATCAAAGATATTAGAGCGTGCAATACTTGACCAATTACAACCACTACTTCAGTAGAATGAAACTATCCCAATTTTTCAGTCTGCTTACCGACAGCATCATTCAACTGAAACAGCATGGATTAGAGTACATAATGATCTAGTTGAGAACATTTGCAATGGTGTGGCCTCACTATTGGTCTTGCTTGATCTCTCTGCGGCCTTTGACACAGTGGATCACGAGTTGTTATTGAGTGATCTTTATGATTGTGGTGTGCGTGACTCCGCTCTCTTGCTTCTTGGGTCGTACTTGTCAGGTAGATCCCAGAGTGTGATGGTAAATCAAGTGGTCTCGGACTCGACACCCCTGCAGTATGGTGTTCCGCAGGGATCAGTTTTAGGTCCTATCCTATTTATAATTTATATCAGCAGTTTGTCTCTTCTGCTTCGTGCACATAATGTCACCTTTCACTTTTATGCAGATGACACCCAGATTTATATGAGAATCACAAATATAGTTGATATACGGAGTAAGATGGAATTGTTGATGTCTGATATCAAGAAGTGGATGAGAGTGAGAAAACTTAAACTAAATGATGGTAAAACTTATATTCTCATCATCCGAGGAAATAGAAGAGCTGATGATATAGTAGGTGCCCTCTCCATCAATGTGGGTGGATCTCAGCTGCGACCGGCCAACTCTGTTCGAAATCTGGGTGTATATGTGAACTCCCGATTAGATTTCAAAGAGCATGTAAACCAGATAGTTAAAAGTTGTTACTTGCACATCAGAAATCTCTATTTGGTGAAGCCGTTTATAACCAGACGTTGCCTCCTAACGTTGGTTCACTCATTGGTCTTCTCTCGTGTTGATTATTGCAATGCCCTGTTGGTGGGTCTTCCAAATTATATTTTAAAGAAAGTTCAGTCTGTTCTTAACAGGGCCGCAAGACTAATTTTTGGTGTTCCACCTAGAACTCCTACTACATCTCTTCACATAGAACTGCACTGGCTGCCAGTAAGAGAAAGAATAGAATTTAAGTTGTGTTTGGTGACTTTGAAGGTTCTCAAATTTGGTGAGCCTAGGTACCTTGCGGAGCTGCTCAGGCGCCCACCGGCACACCATGGTGTAGTTGTGCGTCATGACAATGACCCTTTTCGTCTTGATGAACCAAGGGCTTTCCAGCAATCTTCTTTCTTTGAGAGGTCATTCTCCTACATGGCTCCGAGGTTGTATAACAGGTTGCCGCTGTCCATGAGACAACTGAGTTCTGTTGAATGCTTCAAGAGACAACTTAAGACTTTTCTCTTTGAGAGAAGCTATGATCTTGAGAGAGGTGTCATGACAGATGGCTATGGAGTTTAGGTTATTTTGCCACTGCTAGTGATTGTTAAATGTGTGTTGTATATAAGCTTTCTTTTGATGCATTGATTTTGTTATTTTTTCTTTCTCTTTCCGAGCGCTAGTGAATTCTTCGGAAAAATTGGCGCTTATGAGAAATAAGTAACATGCTTATTATTATTATTATTATTACCATAGACATCAGCAAATATTCGTTAATAATGAGCAATGTCGCGCTACATTTGCCTTAGGCAGCGCTGCATAGGTCTCGCGAGACATGGCGGACAATTCTCAGTGCACCAACTGCCGGGCTGGAAAGCGGATGGGGGCCTGCCGCGCTCCCGCTCACTCGCACTTTAACCCTCCAGCACCGGTTTCGCATTCTATAATATATCCCCGAAATCCGGGTGATTTGGCAAAAAAAGTCTATGCCTAGGCTACCGTATCTTTGTTATTTTAACTGCTACCACATTCCCATACATCTCCAAGCGTAGATGTGTTTCGTACCTGTAGACTGGCGTTGAGTAGAGCTCTCTAAGTCAACTGGTTCAGTTGTGATGACGATTTCCGTGGAGAGAGTTTCGTGGCGATGTCAGCCATATGACACTTTTCACTACTGAAACAATAACACACAGCCACACAAAAACAAACGACGCCTCTCTTTCTTGTGTTCGGAGATGCGCGGCGTCGGTCCAACCGGCTGTTGTTTATATGCGTCGGACGGACGGCTTTCAAGCTTCCGGTGCTCAAGAGCCCATCCGTGTTCCTGGGCCTAGTTTGTTATGGGTGCCTCAGAGCCCTTCCAGTTCTGAGGGGTTAACCTCTGGACTGCGGCTAGACTCTTAAGAGGTTCTACTGGGCGAATGCGGCCAGACTCTTATCCCATTGGCTGCGGGAAACATAGTACTATGTATTGGCAAGTCACATCAATTTAAAAGCCTGTAAAAGCCGTAGAAATAGAGTGTCAGTGGGCAGGACCGCGAGGAGCCCACCTCCGACTGCCAGCACATCCAGCCGTGCACTGAGGCAAACTGAGGTCCCAGACACGGGTCTCAGCAGTGCTGCCAATTGCAAAAAAGTGCTACATTGCTAATAAATAGCGAGTTTTCCCCCAATGTCTATGGTAGCACTGCGGGTGATCCCCGCGAGCTACAAAGCTCATTGTAGTGTAATTTTGAAGCTATGTTCGTCTAGTTTTTGGCAGAATACATTTCATTTCATCCAGACACTTAATTAATCATTCAGGAGTGCTTGAATATACGCTAAATAGCCCAAATATGCCCGCAGCGTAAGGGTGAAGATCCAAAGCCTAAAAACAAACTTTAGAAACACCCCAGTAGCAATTTGTGCTTAGGTGAGATAATTCCCCTCCATTACTTGCTACCACTCCTACACACGTGTCCCCCCCCCCCTTTAATTATCAGGTATTTTCTCTATTATTCTCGATATATATCTAGTATTTTCATGCGAGGATGGGTGGGAGAGAGAGGGGTGGTGGAGGAGTGTATCTCCGACCCTCCAAGCCAGTCTGATAGCTCCCCTTGTCTCTCAGTACCATCCGAGACAAGAGAGAGGGAGTGTGTTGGTCTCTCACCGCTCAAGATAAGATTACAACCGCAGGGCTAAAATATACGATTTTCACCAGTCAATTGCTGTTATCACTTGTTTTATTGCTTTCCAATGTTCATATGTTCATATTAAAAGTAAAATAGGCGCATATGGATAAGTATTTATGATGTATATGGCCACCCCTTCGGGGATCACGGCGTCAGGCAATAGATAGATAGATATATATGGTAAACTGACGATTTTAGTCAGGAATGAATAAGAATACCTTCACATGGCGGGCACTTTCAAATACCATAGCTGCGCAGCTTAGAGGTTAAGGGCCTGTAAATTGCTTTAAATTGCCATGACATTCTAGAACGGTACCCGCAGCCAAAGGGTTAACTAGATTTTATTCAACTTACAAAAAATGCTCCATTAAATCCTTAACCCATTCAATCATGATAACTTTCATTTCAGTTACCAAGACAATTTTATTCGGATTATGAAGAAGGTAAATGTAAAAATATAACTCGATCAATGAATGTCCCATACCAAAAGTTAATCAGGTCCATTAAATTATCCTTAGGTAGGATATACTTTGTTAGAATTGGTTAAGTTATTAAATTATCCTTAGTTAGGATATACTTTGTTAGAATTGGTTAAGTTATTTAAGAACAAATATACGGTTAGGCTAGGCTATAATTTAAAAAGAAAAACAAAAGTTGAAATAACCCAAAATATTGATACCTGTTTTTCCGTGCTCACTCGCTGCTTAGGCAAACTCTTGTTTCTAGTGTTTCCTTCTTACTGTAAGTTTGTTCTCATTGAACCTGTCCCAAAGAAGGGCAACTGCTCTCAACACTCTAGCTATCGTCCAAATTCTCGAATTTATTGCATCTTTAATGTTTTTTTAAGCTATTCTGAATTAAAAATTTCTTAAGCATTTGTCTTCCCATAATCTACTTTCAGATCATACATACATAAAATTTTAAGACTGAGTGTTCCACACATACGTGCAGTTTCAGTCTCTTGTCCTAATGGCGGCGTTCCAGGCAACCCTGTTAAGGGCTGCTTCACTTGTCAAGTTCTTGGATTTGAGATCGGCACGAATAGTCCGATCCCAGGTCTTCCTTGGTCCAGCTCCCTCCACAATCACAGACCTGCATTTTTTCACCCAGTTTTGTTCATCCATTCTCTCCACATGTCCATACCATCCCAGTCTACTTGTACGCATCACCTCGCTAATACTCTTTATACCTAAACGTCTCCTCAGCTTAACATTTGTTATTCTATCCTGTAGCCTGGCCCCACACATCCATCTCACCATTCTCATCTCATTGCGTTCCATTCTGCTGACATCCTCTACTTTAAACCATCAGACCCGGCTATGTATTCCATACCGAAACCCGGGGGTTTTGGCCGAAAAACGTCTACACCTAGGCTACCGTAGCTTTGTTATTTTGACTGTTTCCGCATTCCCAAGCGTAGATGTGTTTCGTACCTGTAGAATGGCGTTGAGTAGAGCTCTCTAAGTCAACTGGCTCAGTTGTGATTACGATTTCCGTGGAGATAACTTTGTGGCAAAATCAGCCACTTTACACTACTTTTCACTACTTAACAATAACATACAGGCACACACGAACAAGCGACGCTCTCCTTTTTGTGGTCGGAGATGCGCGGCGTCGGTCCAACCGGCTGTTGTTTACATGCGTCGGACGGACGCCTCGCACACCAAGCTTACAGGCTTTCAAGCTGCCGGAGCCTCAGAGCCCTTCCGGGTTCCGCGGGGGTGTTTTTTATGGATGCCTCAGAGCCCAACCGGGTCTGGAGGGTTAACGGCCCATGTTTCTGAGACATACGTCATTGCAGTATGGTTTCCTGTCTGTCTCTCCTCTAACGTCTTCCCTTCTTGCTGGAAGTTTGCTCTCATTCAACCTGTCCCAAAGGGTGACCACTCTCAACCCTCCAACTATCGTCCAATTGCTCTCATCTCTTGTATCTCTAAAAAGTTTTTGAAACTATTCTTGCTTCCAAATTTCTTAAGCATTTCTCTTCTCATAACCTACTCTCAGATCACCAGTATGGGTTCCTTAACCCGGCAGCTGCAGGGAGACTCTTAAGAGGTTTTACTGGGCGACTGCGGGGAGACTCATAAGATCCTAGACCTAAAAAAAAACACATTTAAAACACCCCAGTAGCACTTGAAACTGTTTTTTTTTCCTTTTTATTTGGTTACCCCTCAGCCATGCCACATATCACTCCTCCACATTCCCTCCTCCTCCTCCTCCCCCCCCCCTTCAATTATCACCCATTTTCCCTGTTATTCCTTTATTCTTTGGTATATTTTCGTGTTAACATTAGCGAGTCGCTAGCAGGGCGTGGTCATATGTGTATCTATGCGTGGGAAAGAGAGAGAGATAGAGATAGTGAGCTCAGTGTCTCTCCAGGCCTCGCGAGAGGAGGGTCTGACGGCGGCTGACTCACACTTGATGAATGAAACTCTCACTTTCAATTCACGATTTTGACCATCCAAACACTTTTCCCACTTGTTTTATTGTTGTAACATGTTACTATCTTCATATTAAACGTAAAATAGGTGCATATGAATAAGTATTAATGATATTTATGGTAAAATAACAATTTTAGTGAGGAAACGGTGTAAATACCTCCGCACAGGCGAATGGTGTATACAACACCATATTCGCAGCCCAGAGGTTAAGGGTCGTTCTACTGGTGATCTTTCTTATCTTACTAACTCTTGGTCATCCTCTTTTCGGGACTTTGGGGAGACCTTTTTTATTGCGCTAAATGTATCGAAAACCTTCGATAGAGTCTGGCACAAATCTCTAATCGCCAAACTACCCTCCTACAGTATCTATCCCTCCATCTGTGCCTTTGTTTCTCATTCCTCTCAGGTCGTTCCATAGCTGCGGTTGTGGACAGCCATCGCTCACTTCCTCAACCTATCAACTCTGGTGTTCCTCAGGGTTCTGTTCTGTCTCAAGTTTTCTTTCTAATATTTTTTAATCATCTCCTCAAGAGGATGGATGAAATAAGCTGGGTGAAAAGATGCAATTCTATGAATGTGCTGCACCAAGGGGCGAACCAAGAAAGACGTGAGATCGGACCTTGTGGTCTGATCTTAAATCAAAGAACCTGAAGAGTGACGCAGCTCTCAACAAGGTTGCCTGGAACGCCGCCATTAGGACGTGAGACCGGAACCGCACTTAATGTGGAGCACTCGGTCTTTAAATTTGTGCATGTACAGTATGTATGTATGTAATATGTATGTACCTGTAGTCCTACCCACTCGTATCCTGATGACTCAACCTTACACTATTAAACAAGTTTTCCACAACGACCTAACATGCAATCACTCCATAGCACACCTATCTTCTGATCTATCAAATATTTCCGATTGAAGCAGAGAAAATCTTGATACTTTCAATGCTTCCAAAACCCAAGTACTGTACTGTACTCCTATCTACCGGTCACGATCTTCCACACGACTATCCCTTATACTTCAACAATACACAAATCAACCTTCTCCCAGTATTCTTGGCGTTTCTTTTTCTTCTGGCCATTCTTGGAAAGATCATATTACCATTCTTGATAAAAGAGCTTCCCAGAAGTTAGGTGTGCTCAACCGTCTCTGTGCGTTCTTCACCCGTGGACAGCTTCTTGCTCTGTATAGGGGCACAGTGCACCCATGTATCAAGCATTTTTCGCATGTGTGGGGAGGTTCAACCAATTCCGCACTTCTCGAAATGGTAGTCAAAAGCATTCTGCCTTATATCTACTCTCGAATTCCCTACTATCTCTCTCTACATGCCGCAATGTTGCATCTCTCTCATTCTTCTACCGCTAATACAATAATCAATGGTCTTCAGAGCTCTCTCAGTGTATACCCTTTCCCTTACAGAGGTGGGGGGATCCCACCTTTTAACACACTCTCACCCCTATTCTGGCCAACTCTCAAACCCAAGATTGAACAAACATTCCCAGTCCTCTACTCAATAAGCAAGCTCTGGAACTCTCTCCCTCAATCTGTGTTTCCCTTATCTTATGACTTAAACTGCTTCAAGCTCCATGTGTCCAGACATATTTACTCTTAACGTATCTTGTTTTGGCTCTCTGTCAGTAGGGTAGTAATTGTTAGGGGTCACTTGAAGCATGCTATGCTTACAGGTACCTACCCGATAGCACTATCGTTAGCGAGTGATATTTGTATTTTGTACTATTATTATTATCTTGTCAAGTTGCAAATTTGATTTTAGCCTAAGACTTGCGCATGGGGGGTATGAGACACCACACTCCTGTGCGCACGTATTTGAGCTGTTCACATCACTAACATCGTTATTTTACCATAAATAGCATTAATACTTATCCATATGCGCCTATTATAGGTTGATTATAAAGGTATTAACCTGTTACAACAATAAAACAAGTGGAAACAGTGTTTGGATGGTCAAAATCGGCGATACAGGCCGGGAGTTACATAATGTATGGCTGAGGCAACCTCCCTGCCCTCCTCCCCTCCCCTTGTCTGGAGAGACACTGTTACGCAATAGTCTCTCTCTCGCTCTTTCCCACGCTTGGTAACAGTGATGACAACGCCCTGCTACCAACTCGCTATATTAGCACGAAAATAGACCACAGAATAAGGGAATAACAGGGAAAATAGGTGATAACTGAAGGAGGGGAGGAAAGTGGGGAAGGAGGGGAGGTGGGGGAGTGATATTTGGCATGGCCCGGGGGCAAAAAAAAAAAAAAAAAAAAAAAAAAAAAAAAGAAAAAATTGGGTGTTTTAAATGGATTTTTTGTTCCCCTGACTCTTAAGTCTTCCCGCAGTCCGCCGGGGGAACTCTTAAGAGTCTCCCCGCAGTTCCCGGGTTAATAGAACATTTTGACACTTAATGTAGTTTCTTTATTCATGCAGAGTTTAGTAAAAATTTACCAGAATGTCCCCGACTTCCCAAATTGACTAATTCCTTGAACGTGACGACAGTGCATTGTTATGTGTGCGATTAGTTTGCTTGGGAAACAGATTAACTTGCGCATTTAGTAATGTACACCCTATGTGGTGGATTGTGTTCTTCATAGCGCAATGGATAAATGCACTGAATTTTGGTGTGAGCATCCTAGGTTCGAATCCCTGGACTGCCACATGTATTTGTTAATTTCATTAATTGAGTTTAAGAGTAAAGTCGGTTGGTGGAGGTAACATAATAATTTAAAAATTATTATTTTATTTAAGCGTTGTTTCCACATAGCGATTTTGGATTAGTTATTTTGTCTTTTTACTGTGTTCGTATACGTTTTAATTTGTTTATTTTGCAAGTTTTACATTATAACTCAACTTTGGGGGAGACACTAGTTACAGGCAGCTTTGCTTTTTGTCTCCTTCATTCACATAAAAAAAAATAGAAACTGTAAATGATTAAATGGCTCAAGTTCGAAAGCAAGTTTGGCAATAAGAATAAGAAGAGTAACAATTAAAAGAAGTAAAGATGGATATACAGTATACTGTATACAGTATATACGGTAGCGTTACAAGTAATAAATTTATAGATCTAACCTCGGCAACAGAACAACACCAATATCAAAGAAACTTCTGAGCCAAAGGGTGAAATAGTCCTACATACACAGGCATTCAATAGCAATATATATATATATATATATATATATATATATATATATATATATATATATACTGTATATATATATATATATATATATATATATATATATATATATATATATACTGTATATATATATATATATATATATATATATATATATATATATATATAGAGAGAGAGAGAGAGAGAGAAAATTGTTCAAAAGAAACAACTGGAATGAAAAGATTCATAGTAATAGATAAAACAGATGGTGAAAGGGTCAAGAGTAATAGATACAATACTGGAATGAAAAGGGTCTGAGTAATAGATAAGTGTGATGGATAAGACAGTGAGAGAAAAAAATGACATCTATGATAAATTGAAATTACAAAGAAAAGACAAACAACCTTTAATATGATAATGTTATGCTTTAGAGCTTCTTTAGGTCGAATTGAAAAAAGCTGTAGAGCGAAATCTCGTAATAAAGGTAGATAGATCCTTAAATGGTGTTTCTCAGACATTCAAAAAACAATGAAGAAAATGTCAGAAAGTGATAGACAAATTAGATATCCAAGAACCAAACAATAATGCTAATTAATCAAAGGATATAAGCTCGGCCTGTTGATCCTGAGGCGTGGGGGGATTATTAGGAGGGGGCCCCGCCTGTGGCATGCCCCCTGGTGGTCCCCCTCCTCCACCCATCTCCTCCCCTGTGGCTTGGGGAGGGGGGGCCATGGGAGGCTGTTGGGGTGGGGGTAGCTGCTGCTGGGGGACGGGGGGCATCTGTGGCGGGTGGGCAGCCATCCCTGGGGTGCCTGGGCCAGGGTATGCAACGCCCCCACCTCCCACATTTGGTAAGTTGTTGGCCAGACCTGGAAAATAATATAAAAGATAATAGAGTGCTACGTGGGAAGGCACTGATTCAAAGTCTATACAGTACTGTATACAGTAGTCATGCTCTCGGTAACACGGTCATTTCGTTCCTTTGTTCTTTTGTGTTACCGAAAAGCGTGTTAACGAAACAACATACCTTAATATGGGAATTAATAATTTCGTCCCAGCCAAAGTCCCAAAGTTCCCTTTTTTGAGACAATGTACAAATTATATCATAGCAATACCATAAAGTACACTTCACGCATCATAGAAATACAATACAAAAGGTAACGGGGGGAGGCATAACGGTTACGTAACAATGGGAGAGATCCTTATAATCACTGAGAATATTGAGGTACACGCGGACCGACAGAGATAAACAAACCAGGAGGGAGGGCGGGAGGGTGATCGGACTCGAGCGTGACGTCACGAAGCAGAGTCGATTCAGCGGTAGATTGGAAATGTTCAGTGTTATTCAGAGCTTTCACATTTAATGTGTCCACGTATGAATAGATTTGCATTACTCAATGATGTGTTAGCGAGGGTATGACTGTATAGTACTACTGGTACTGTATTCTGTAAACCAATGAAGCTCTGCATAGTGTGAAAAACATATTTTTTATTTATGCTCTGGTAACAGTTTGACTACACTGGGTGGTGATCATATACAGGCAGGAATAAATAAGGGTATACTACTGTACTGTATCTAACATTGGCCTAGTGTTAATCATGCTTGAAACTACTTTATCTATTATGTGAAGAGTTCACAAGGAAAGTGAGGGTTCCCCGAGTTTCTGGCCGAAAAGTTCAGAGTTCGGTCGACTGAAGCCGCACCAGATGCTCGGGTCCCCGAAGAGGCCAGGGCAAGATGAAATCTGTCTCTGAGAGGGCCGTGGGGTGTTAGAAGGACTCAAAATATTTTAGGACAGGGCTACCTCAAGAGTTACTGTATGCTGACGACTTGGTGTTGATTGCAGATATTTTGGAAGGTGTGTAGAAAAACTTATAGAGTAGAAGGAGGGGATGGATATAAGGGGTTTAAGAGTTACTGTGGGTAAACCAAAGTTGAAAGTAGTATTGCAGTGAAGAGTGGTATATGGCCATGCTCAGTAGCTATGAAAGAAGGGTGTGGGTAGAAACTCTTATTTGGAGTGTTGAGTGTAAAGATTTGGCAAGTAATAAGCGCACTGATGTGGAAGGAAGTAGATTTCTGTGGTTAATTTTATCTGTGAAACAAGCCGAGTAAACCACCAAGCTGAGCCTAGGGTGGAAAGAGTTGCCACTGGGGATATATCTTGCATACACAAATTTAAAGACCGAGTGCTCCACACAAAATGCAGTTCTGGTCTCGCGTCCTACTAGTGGCATTCCAGGCAGCTCTGTTAAGAGCTGCCTCACTTATCAGGTTCTTTGACTTAAGATCAGACTGCAAAGTCCGATCCCACGTCTTTCTTGATCCGCCCCAAGGTGCAGCTCCCTCCACATTCAATGACTTGCATCTTTTCACCCAGATATGTTCATTCATCCTCTCCACGTGTCCAAACCATCCAAGCCTGCTAGTATGCATCACATCACTGATACTCTTGATACCTAACCTTCTCCTTAGTGTGCGGGATGCCGAGGCTAAGTTCAGAACATGGAGAGAGGGCATGGCAAGTAAAGGGTTAAGAGTAAATATAAATAAAACCAAGGTTTAACACAATAGATTAGGGCTAGGAAAGGTAGAAAAAATGGGTAAATACCCATGCGCAGTATGCAGAAAAGGGGTGGGCGCGAACTCAATAGTGTAGTGCCTGCTGCAGCTGGGTACATCACGGGAAGAAGGGCTCCACTAGAATAAAGGGACCTCTACCAAGGAAGAAGTCAAAAATTGAGAAATTTGTATGCATAGTATGCAAAGGTGAGCTTGTATTCAATAACCGGCTCGAGTGTGTTAACTTTGGCAATGAGGCACTGGAGATGGTGGACAAGTTTTGCTACTTGGGATATACCATATCTGCCGGTGGTGGGGCCGAGGCCGCCACTATCGCCAGAATAAGATGCGGCAGGAGAAAGTTTAGAGAACTTTTGCCATTACTCACCATGAGAAGACTCCCTCTCCACTTGAAGGGAAAGGTGTACGCTTCATGTGTTAGAAGCGCAATACATACATACATACATACATACATAAAATTTTAAGACTGAGTGTTCCACACATACGTGCAGTTTCAGTCTCTTGTCCTAATGGCGGCGTTCCAGGCAACCCTGTTAAGGGCTGCTTCACTTGTCAAGTTCTTGAATTTGAGATCGGCACGAATAGTCCGATCCCAGGTCTTCTTCGGTCCACCCCTTGGTGCAGCTCCCTCCACAATCACAGACCTGCATTTTTTCACCCAATTTTGTTCATCCATTCTCTCCACATGTCCATACCATCCCAGTCTACTTGTACGCATCACATCGCTAATACTCTTTATACCTAAACATCTCCTCAGCTCAACATTTGTTATTCTATCCTGTAGCCTGGCCCCAAACATCCATATCACCATTCTCATCTCATTAAGTTCCATTCTGTTGACATCCTCTACTTTAACGGCCCATGTTTCTGAGGCATACGTCATTGCACTTTTAACACACGAGGCATACACCTTTCCCTTCAGGGGGAGAGGCATTCTTTTCATGGTCAGGATTGGCAGCAGTTCTCTGAACTTCCCCCAGCCACACCTAATTCTAGCAACAGTGGCAGCCTCGGCCCCACCACCGGCAGAGATGGTATCTCCTAGGTAACAAAACTTGTTCACCAGCTCCAATGACTCATTTCCAAAATTCACAGCCACAGGATCATCACTTAACACAAGCTCGCCTTTGCACACTATGCACTCAAATTTCTCTATTTCTGACTTATCCTTCGGCAGGGGTCCCTTTATTCTACTACAGCGCTTACTCCCATGGTGTACCCAACATCGACAGATGCTACATTGAATTGAGTTAACGCCCACTCCCTTTCCACACACTGCACACGGGTATGCACCGCTCTTTTCCACATTGCCTCGTCTCAATCTACCATGCATAACCTTGGTTTTGTTAATATTGACTCTTAAACCCTTGCTCGCCATGCCCTCTCTCCACTCTCTGAATTTAGCCTCAGCATCTTACATACTGTCAGCTATTAGGACTAAATCGTCTGCATAAAGCAGTTCCAACGGGAGTCCGCCTCTAAAAACTCTAGACAGTGCCTCCAAGACCATAATAAAGAGGAGGGGGCTTAACACTGAACCCTGATGGACTCCAACACGGACTGCGAACTCATCACTCAGTACACCCTTCACCCTCACCGCACTTCGCGAATCCTCATATATCTTCATTATCACATGCACCAGCCACTCTTCCACACCAAGTTTCCTCATAGCCCACTGCACAACAACTCTAGGCACCCTATCAAAGGCCTTCTCCAGGTCTACAAACACATAGTAAAGATCCCTGCCTTTTAGTAAGTATCTTTCCTGTATCTGCCAGACTATGAAGATAGCATCAGTTGTACCCCGTCCTGGCATAAAACCAGGACGGGGTACAACCGGTGCTATCTTCATAGTCAGGCAGATACATATACTTCAGAAATGTGGCCTGTCAAAGTGAATGATATCAACAGAATGGAACGCAATGAGATGAGAATGGTGCCAAACTGCAAGATAGGATATCAAGTGAACAGCTAAGGAGAATAGTTTGCTTGCGAACCAGATTAACTTGCTCATGTAGTGATATACACCCTATGTGGTGGATTGTGTTCTTTTATTTCAAAATTGTATTTTATTAAACGTTATTTCCACATAGCCAATTTTATTAGTTCTTTTGCATTGATCTTGTGTCATCCCAGTTTTGGTTTATAGGTATTTATTTTGCAAGTTTTAAAATTTAATCAAGAGTATCAGTGATGAGATGCATACTAGCAGGCTTGGATGGTATGGACATGTGGAGAGGATGGATGAACAAAGCTGGGTGAAAAGATGCATTGAAGGGGTTAAGGGGATAAATAGCAAATAAATCAACAATAGATATTACCTTGCATATTATAAGGTGCAAATTCTGGTGGTGGGCCCTGCATCCCTGGGGGCCCGTGAGGAGGTCCCGATGAGGGTCCCTGGGGTGGTCCAGGGGGTCCAAGAGGAGGGCCTGGGGGTCCTAGTGGCATACCAGGAGGGGGAGGCTGGTACTGGGGGGGAGGAGGTTGGTATGCCTGGGGGTTAGGAGGAGTGGGACCCTGAAAAATATTTAAATTAAATATAGGAATATAATAACTAGTAGAGGGCCAGGGCCCTCATAAGGCTGAAAACAAATACAAATGGAGAGGGGAGTTAGAAGAAAGGTAAAACAACTAAAGGATACTGACCCTAACATATATTTGGATAATACTATGGGCAAAATAGTGAATAACAGTGAATAAGATATTCCCTCACCTCTAAAGAGTGAGGGCTGGTCCTATCCAAAGTGAGGTTTGGCATCCTCTACCCAACCTTAGTCGTTTCTGTCTGTCTCTTTTACTGTCCTACTTTTCCTTCTGGGGGCAAAGGGGTTAGGAATCCTCCTCCCCTTGTAAAATTCTCCTACTCACCCTTGCCTGTGTATACATTTACTATCACACTTTTCTGCCATGCATCAGGAATTTTGTCCTCCTTTATGATAGCATTGATCAGCTGAGCCCAATTTTACCCAAATATCTCCAGCTGCTTTTAGCATCTCAGTGACAATGCCGGAGATCCCAGTGGCTTTCCCGGACTTAATTTTATCTATAGCACTTTTAACGGCATCGTACCCTATCATAGGTGGGGGGCTTATACTGGGACTGCAGTGCTGAGCTGTTCTCTGTTCCATTCAAACTCCACATTAAGCAGTCTTTCCTTCCATGCTACAGTCCCTCACATTCTTAGCTAATTTATAAATCTCATTGGTATTATTAGTACTACAAACTTGTTCTATCATGCTATCCTGTATGATTTTCTTCTAGCATTACATTTGACGGCCACCTTCCTTCCATACTTTGCAACATCTCTTCTTATCTCTGACTGCAGCTTCGACATCGTTGTTCCACCACCAAGAGAATTTATGTCTGGATGGCCCCTTTATTTTGCCACAGACTTTGTCTGGTGTCAAGAAGGCTGCGTTCTATAAAGTTCCATTTGCTATCAATATCATAATTAATTATATTTAACTGGAAAAAGAAAGTTTAGAAAGTTAGGTCTATCACATATTTTTGTTTCATCAAACAGTTGATAATTCTTCAACTTTATTTTTGATAATAATAATTTTGAGATCTATCTCCTTTATTAATTAACAGAAATTATTGTTGATTGGTTTCTAATATCATTATTTTCTATGTGGATGAGGGAGACAAAAGGCAATATTGCCTGTGATGAGTGCCTCCCCCAGAATTGAAAGAGTGACAGGGCCAAAATCAAGGAATGTTCAAGCATAATGCCTGGACACATGGAATTTGAAGCAATTTAATTTACAGGATGTTTATGGCCACCCCTTCTCAGGAATTACAGCGTCTGGAAATAAGTGGCAGGCAGTACACACAGAAATACAAAGAGCCTCTCAGATCCTAATAAACAATGACTTTGCAAATAAGGATATCGAGTCACTAAGAAAATCATGGACAGATGGTACAACAATGGAGGTTTTTCTAACAACCCTGACTCCACTGCCAAAAATGTTATCAATGATGTATTATAAATCCTTCTGCTCAACGGCCTGTAAAGAAGATGAAAGGATTATGCAACAGATCATCAAAGGAACAGCCAACCTACTGAAGCTAACGCCAAAATCAACCTTATTATTTACTATCAGAACAAGAAGACCTCTAATGTCCTACTGAAGAATAATACCAGGCAGACCGACAATACATACATACATACATAACATTTTAAGACCGAGTGTTCCACACATACGTGCAGTTTCAGTCTCTTGTCCTAATGGCGGTGTTCCAGGCAACCCTGTTAAGGGCTGCTTCACTTGTCAAGTTCTTGGATTTGAGATCGGCACGTATAGTCCGATCCCAGGTCTTCTTCGGTCCACCCCTTGGTGCAGCTCCCTCCACAATCACAGACCTGCATTTTTTCACCCAATTTTGTTCATCCATTCTCTCCACATGTCCATACCATCCCAGTCTACTTGTACGCATCACCGCGCTAATACTCTTTATACCTAAACATCTCCTCAGCTCAACATTTGTTATTCTATCCTGTAGCCTGGCCCCACACATCCATATCACCATTCTCATCTCATTAAGTTCCATTCTGTTGACATCCTCTAATTTAACGGCCCATGTTTCTGAGGCATACGTCATTGCACTTTTAACACACGAGGCATACACCTTTCCCTTCAGAGGGAGAGGCATTCTTTTCATGGTCAGGATTGGCAGCAGTTCTCTGAACTTCCCCCAGCCACACCTAATTCTAGCAACAGTGGCAGCCTCGGCCCCACCACCGGCAGATATGGTATCTCCTAGGTAACAAAATTTGTTCACCAGCTCCAAAGACTCATTTCCAAAATTCACAGCCACAGGATCATCACTTAACACAAGCTCGCCTTTGCACACTACGCACTCAAATTTCTCTATTTCTGACTTATCCTTCGGCAGGGGTCCCTTTATTCTACTACAGCGCTTACTCCCATGGTGTACCCAACATCGACAGATGCTACATTGAATTGAGTTAACGCCCACTCCCTTTCCACACACTGCACATGGGTATGCACCGCTCTTTTCCACATTGCCTCGTCTCAATCTACAATGCATAACCTTGGTTTTGTTAATATTGACTCTTAAACCCTTGCTCGCCATGCCCTCTCTCCACTCTCTGAATTTGGCCTCAGCATCTTGCATACTGTCAGCTATTAGGACTAAATCGTCTGCATAAAACAGTTCCAACGGGAGTCCGCCTCTTAAAACTCTAGACAGTGCCTCCAAGACCATAATAAAGAGGAGGGGGCTTAACCGAGGCCACCGAGAGTACCAGGCCGCACGGATGGGACCTTTAAATTCTGTGACGTAGGCAAAGGTAGGGTTCATTTTCGCACTACCTTCACAGGTCAGTATACATTTGAGTGAGATATGGGGAAGATCGCGCTGTTTCCAAATTATTTCCCCCTTCTAAATACTTCATAAGTAGCCTATATTAAAAGTATGTTTACCCATACTCGACAAGAAGGTAATTTTAAGGAATTTTGAAGAAATTAACTATGAAGAAGTAAAAACAGATGAGGAAATTAATTTTGGTTTGTCAAACGAATGTTGAAATTTGTAAGGAGGATATATAGATAGATTGATAGATAGATATAGTTAAATATATAGATACTATAGATATTTAAAAAGATAGATTGATAGATAGATATAGTTAAATATATAGATACTATAGATAGTTAAAAACAGAGTGAGAGTGAGTGCGTGTGTGTGGTGAGGACTGAGGAGTGCGTGTATTTACCTATATACCTATTTGTAGTATACAAGAGTTGAGCTTTTTAGGCTCGTATTGTCCCGCTTCCTGAGTTACAATTATCTAACTTTGCCTTAAAAATATGAATCTTTTTTTGCACACACCACTTCCTCTTCTAACTGATTCCATTTACTTATACTTCTGTAAGGGAAACTATACTTTCTCACATCTCTTTTGCATCTTCCTTCCATTAGCTTATATCTATGCCCCCTAGTTCTACCATTATCTTTCACAATATAACCCTTCTTGTCCACCTTCTCGAGTCCTCTCACACATTTGTACATCATAATCATATCGCCTCTCTCCCTCCTATCCATTAGAGATGGTAAATCTAATTTCTTTAATCTCTACTCATATAAAATATGTAAATAAAAAATGTAGGCAACATTTTGTATAAAGATTTATTAAAAAACGATTTTAATAACCCATATTTTAACTTCCCTGTTTTAAACAGAAGACCTGGTAGACACGGTAATAGAAGACTAAATACATTTAATAAAAAGAAAAGCAGGTCTGATATTATAATTATTGTTAATAATTTATATTCATTATATCGAAATTTCGGAATTAAAAAATTAAAAGATTCATTGAAAGGCCTACAAAAGAAAAGTTTTGCTCCTTTTATAGAAAATATTCTAAATAATAAACATAATTTCACAAATAAATTTAAGAATATAGTCTTTGCTTTTATGGGATATATTAGAGCTAATTCTAAGAAATCCAAAGATAACCGTATTAAAGATAAAGTCATGTCCACTTTAAATTATTCCTCTAAAATTTTAGACAAAATTAATGTTAACAGTCTTATTAATTCAAAGAAAGTTAAGTCCATGTTACCAGATGATTGTAAAGATTTCAAACCATTAATAGTGTATTCATATGAACGACCTGTTGGGTCTATTATTTGTAATTATAATAAAGTTTTAGGAAATCTTTCAGGTAATGATATTTTCAATAATAAATGCGTGTGTGAAAGAGTCATGGATATGCCAGCTAGCAGACGTGATGCACTAGCAAAGTTCATTTATAGTCCGATATGTCACATATTAACAGGTGATGTAGAACTAGTTAAACATTTTGCAAACGACAAATTAGCGGAGCTATGTCGTAAAGGGTTTAAATTTAGAATAGGGAGTAATAAAGTAACATGGGACATAATTTTAAAAGATATTGTTTTTTCAGTCAATAAATTAAAAGATAAATTGTTAAAAATTGCGTGCTGCAATGCGAGAGAACTAGAAGCATGGTCTAAATTATTAATTAAGTTAATTAGAAATAAAATTTTCTCGCTTAAAAATGAATTTAATCTTTCAGATTTTATAGACTATAATTATAATAAGCTTAAAGCTGATTTAATAAATTTACATAAACATTTTGTAATCACTACAGTAGATAAAGCCAGCAATAATTATAGCTTCACATGTAAGAAATTTTATCTTGAAAATATGAAAAAAGAATTAGGTATTAAGGGTAACATATTACGTAAAAATATTTGCGGTAATTCTGTTTATGAAATTCAAAATAATCTGAATATTGATAACTTAATCGATGAACATACCAAGAAAAATATAATATTTGATATTAAACTTTCTGATAAGAACAAGTGCATTGCAAAATTATACATGTTACCTAAATTTCATAAAAGACCTTATAAATATCGCTTTATTGCCGGAGCAAAATTTGCTACCACTAAAACTCTATCAGAACAAGTAGTAAATTGCTTAAAATACATTAAAAGTACTCATAAAAGATATTGTAATACCATCATGAGAAGAACTGGCATTAACTATTATTGGAGTGTTGACAATTCGTTAGAAGTTATTGATAAAATAAATACCATGCCGAAAGTTACCTCGGTACATAGCTTCGACTTTTCAACTTTGTATACCAATTTGCCTTTAGATTTAGTATATTCAGAGCTTTGCTTTATTATAGATTTGCACTTTGACAGGTTCGTTAGGAATGGTAATTATTTCATAAATGTTTATACATATTTTAATAATGCATCACTTAGCTCTACTCCCACTAGTTCTGTATATTTTGATAGAACTAAACTTAAAGATGCCCTTAAATTCCTCCTTTTCAATACTTATGTTAGATTCGGGCCGTACATTTTCAAACAAATATTAGGAATTCCTATGGGTGGAAATGCTAGCCCTTTAATTGCAGACTTATTCTTGCTTGCTTTAGAATTTAAATATATAAAAGACTTAGTTGACAGTAGCAAGAAAAATAAAATTCCAGAAAAATTAGCACTTGCTAAACTGTTAAGTAATAATAGTAGATATATTGATGATATTCTTGTTTGCAATTTGTTAAATTTTAATCAAGTTGCTAAACTTATTTACCCTAATTCTATTCCCCTCACACAATGTAACGTAAATTATAAAGTTGAAAATTTTCTTGATATAAATATAGAGATTGTTAATGAACAGTGCATACTTAAAGTATATCACAAAGTTGATGATTTTAATTTTAACGTAATAAACTTTCCTTTCCCTAGTAGTAATATCGATAGTAAAATCACTTATAATTGTTTTTATTCCCAATTAATAAGATTTTGTAAAATCTGCACTAAAGTAGATGACTTTTGGGCTAGAGCTAGGTTACTATACAGACTCTTAGTGGACAGAGGTTTTGAGGCAAGTAAATTGTTCCATAAATTTAATCTTTTTAGGGTCAATTATTGTGACTGTATTCTAAAATTTGACATCAATAATTTTAATCAAGCATTTTTAACTTGAAGTTTCTTGTATAACCTCTGCTTACTTTTTGTCTGTATTTATTGTTTATCTTTTTCTTTTTCTATTATTATTATTATTATTATTATTAATATTGATGATTTTTTAAATTTATTGTTCTTGTTAAAAGAGTACTCTTTGTTTAAATCTGTTGTTACTTCATATTTTGCAATTATTTCTCTTTATATTATATGTATTCATTGTCGATAGTATCAATTGCTTACTTTTGCGATTTCCTTAGTTTATTTGTGCTATAAATGTAGGTTATTTGTAGGGTAGTTATTGATAGGGGTCACTTGAGGCATGCTATGCTTACAGGTACCTACCCGATAGCACTATCGTTAGTGAGTGCTGTACTGTATTTTATATATTATTTTGTAATAGTATAGATATCTTATCAATATTTGTATTTTTTACTATTGTTAATGTCTTGTCATGTTGCAAATTTGATTTTAAATAATATTTTGACATTTAACATGTAGTTTCTTTATTCATGCAGAGTTTAGTAAAATTTGCCAGAACGTCCCGGACTTCCCAAACTTGACTACTTCCTTTAACGTGACGATAGTGCGTTGTTATATGTGCGATTGGTTTGCTTGGGAAACAGATTAACTTGCTCATGTAGTGATGTACACCCTATGTGGTGGATTGTGTTCTTTTATTTAATAATTTTCATTTTAGTAAGCGTTGTTTCCACATAGCGATTTTGATAATTTAATTTGACTTTATATTGTCCTTGTCCCAATTTTGGTTTGTTTAGTTTGCAAGTTTTACATTTTAATGGTAATTCTCTCAGTTCTGGTATCATCCTAGTTGCAGCTCTCTGAACCTTCTCCAGCTTCTTTATATGCTTTTTTAGATATGTGTCCTTGTGTGTGTGTGTGTGTGTGTGTGTGTGTGTGTGTGTGTGTCTGTTAGAGAAATTATAAATTATTGCATAACAGACTGAAGATGGATTACATACTAACAGGAACATTTCAAACAGACCATTTGGAAGCAAGATTTGGTCACTATCGGCAGTTAGCAGGAGGAAATTACAATATTTCTGTACGCCAAATATATGAGTGTGAAAAGAAGATACGGATGATGTCAGTGTTAAAACGAAGTTTACCCATACTCGACAAGAAGGTCATGTTAAGGAATTTTGAAGACATTAATTATGAAGAAGTAAAAACAGATGAGGAAATTGATTTTGGTTTATGTCATACGATTGTTGAAGTTTGTAAGGAGGATATTGATAGGTGTAAAGACATCATCCCAGTGATAGTTTATTTAGCTGGCTATTGCTGTTACTCTGTGATAAAGAAAATGTAATGTAATGCATGTAAAGAAATTATTACCGGTACGTGTTCAGATAGTGGTGAAGACATCCCTGAAAATCTAAGTTACATTGCTGGAATTAGCAGAGGTTCTCTTATTTACCCAGATAGTGTGACAGCCAACATGGTCCTGTATAACTATATTGTTATTAAAAAACTTGTTCAACTTCCTGCCTTTAGAAATGCTACTAGCCAAAGAAATATAGCAACACAGCACACAGTTACGGCTTTAGCAGATGTTGATCTCCTGTTCCCTAATGATATGTGTGAAAATGGTCATAACACCGAAAAAATAGAAAGTATGGTGGTATATGCTTCTACAAATGCAATATTAAATAATTACTGTGCTAAAGAAAACAACATCCCAGCAGCTACCAGAGCTAATAAGAATGTAGGCATGAAGAGAAAGCTTCAAACCCTAGACAAATAGACTATGTGTACTGTATTGTATAATTATTGTATTGTGTGTGTGTGTGTGTGTGTGTGTGTGTGTGTGTGTGTGTGTGTGTGTGTGTGTGTGTGTGTGTGTGTGTGTGTGTGTGTGTGTGTGTGTGTGTGTGTGTGTGTGTGTGTGTGTGTGTGTGTGTTTGTGAGTGTGTGTGTGACTGCAGGTGTGTGTGTGATTGTGAAGGTGAGTGTGTCTGCAGATGTGGTTAAGTAAGGGAATTGGGTTTAAAAAGTATAATCCCGGAACGGAGATTGGATTAGGCCTAGTACAAAGGTTATTCCTTTATATGTGTGTTTGTGTGTGTTATATTAATTATATGTTTATATTAATTTACATAGTAATACATTTAGTTAGTTACTTATACAGTATGTATTTTTTCACGAATAATAGTGGATGTCGCTTATATTGGCTCTCCAGTAAGGCTCTCTTTATTGGCTGTGTATAAAATATAGTAATGTATAATAGCATTTTGTATTATATTTTCCCATAGGAAAAAAGTAATAGTGATATACTTGTAATACATTTTCATCTTGTACAAATACTTTTTCAAGGTATGAGTGTAATTTGCAGTAAATACCAAAGTATGTTGTTATAATATCGGCATAATAATATATAATAATATAATTTTGCGTACACAGTAAAAGATAAATATAGTTTTATGTGTACGTACTTTAATTTAAAACTAAACTGATAAAATATAAAAGGGAGAGTAATTATAGACTTGGGAGACAGAGCGGTCCGTGAATGTCGCACCACCTTGCTGACGTCACAGTATGGTCGACGCGGCCTGATACTCTCGGTGGCCTCGGCTTAACACTGAACCCTGATGAACTCCAACACGGACTGCGAACTCATCACTCAGTACACCCTTCACCCTCACCGCACTTCACGAATCCTCATACATCATAATTATCACACACACCAGCCACTCTTCCACACCAAGTTTCCTCATAGCCCACTGTACAACATCTCTAGGCACCCTATCAAAGGCCTTCTCCAGGTCTACAAATACAAAGTAAAGATACCTGCCTTTTAGTAAGTATCTTTCCTGTATCTGCCTGACTATGAACATAGCATCGGTTGTACCCCGTCCTGGCATAAAACCAAACTGCATATCATCAATAGAGATGCTTTGCCTGATCAAACCCTCAAGGACTCTCTCACAGACCTTCAAGCATTTTCAGGCCCCTATAATTTCCTCTATCTAGCGCATCCCCTTTTCCTTTGTATATATTTACTATTAGTCTATTACACTTTTGAGCCAATCCTCTGGGATTTTCTCATCTTTAATAATGGTGTTTATCAACTCAGTGACTAAGTTTACACCAGTCTCCCCTGAGGCTTTTATCATCTCAGCGACAATGTCGGAGCAACCTGGAGCTTTACCGTCCTTCATTTTATTGATTGCGTCGCTCACTACAGCTGGTGCTATCAAAGGAGGGGGCCCGGATATTGGTTTTTCGATACTAAGCTGTTCCTTATCCCATTCAAACTCTACATTTAGCAATCGTTCATAGTGTGCCTTCCATGCTTCTCTGATTTAATTTTCTGCATACACAATCTTCCCATTATCGTTTCTAACACACTGTTCACCTATAATATCCCTACTGTAATTTTTAACTCGCCTAGCTAGGTTGAAGATCCCATTGGGATTGTCAGTGTTACACACTTGTTCGAGGACCAGGTCCTTAATGCGATTTTTAGCATTGTAAATAACTCTTTTGCCAGTTCGTTTAGCTGCCTGGTATTCCTCCTTGCTGCCTCCTTTCTTCCATGCTTTGAAGCATCTCCCTTTCTCTTTCACAGCATGTTCTACCTCATCGTTCCACCACCAGGAGGTCTTATTCCTGGGGTGACCCTTTGTTTTCCCACAGACTTTGTCAGTGGCAGCGATAAGGCTATGCTTAAGAAAGTTCCATTGACTATTTACATCGTTAGGCCTAGCTTCCTTATTTCTATTAATTTCCTCCAGTTCACTATGAAACCTATCCCTAACTTCCTTGTTCTTCAGCAGCCACACTTTCCTTTTGGGTATGTATACCTTCTTGCGCTTAGGATCTCTGTATAAGCTCATGTCGCACACAAGTAGCTTATACTGGGGGATACATTCTTCGCTCGGGATGACCTTTACATCGCGAACTAGTTCCAGTCTTTCCTGTTCACCAAGAAGTAATCTATCTGGCTACTGGAGACCCCAGAGTTATATGTGATCAGGTGGCTCTGTCTTTTCTTGAACTTTGTGTTACACACAACCATGTTGAGTGCAACGCAGGACTCCAATATATATTCGCCTTCCAGATTTCTCCTTCCGTAATCATTTCCTCCATGTACCCCCTCGTATCCATCTGCAGATGCTCCCACGTGACCATTGAGGTCCCCCCCCACGATTGTTATTTCATTCTCCGAGAGGCCTGAAATTACACTGACGGTGTCATTCCAGAAGTCCTCTTTTATCTCTTTCT
This sequence comes from Paralithodes platypus, assembly GCA_032716605.1. Taxonomy (NCBI): domain Eukaryota; kingdom Metazoa; phylum Arthropoda; class Malacostraca; order Decapoda; family Lithodidae; genus Paralithodes; species Paralithodes platypus. The sequence goes on from CM064487.1 coordinate 613,843, forward strand.
GTAGACCAGCCTGTGCAGATATCACATTCAGAATTCTTTCACCAACTTTCAACTTCAGAACAATCAGCCTTTCGCTAACTCTCGTAATCTGAAGCACACTTTCCGCCAGCTCTTCAGCCACCAGAACACCCACTCCTCCTTTCGCTTTAGATTACAATGACCGACAATGATCTTCAAAAATCTCATGTCATCTATAGGTACATCTGTGAATTTGGGAACTATGAAACTCAACCTTCTTCCTATATTGGCATGACAACCATGAAGTTATCACGTCGTTTGTCTTATCATTTATCTTCAGGAGCAACTAAAAACCACCACAGAGACAAACATCAAGCGGCTTTGAAGAGAGAGATCGTAGTTAAGAACACAGAAATCTTAGCAATTAATCAAGATCAAAGATTGCCTATTCTAGAAGCTCTATTCATAAAAGAGTTATCCCCTAATTTGAATATGCAAGCCGAAGATCAACAAGCCCTTCCCAACATGAAAAGATCCTGCCTTAACCCGTTCACCACCAGATAATTTTGGTTTAGTTTATAATCTCCCTGTAGGACTATAATGGACAAATAAGATCTCAATAAACCCACTTAATAACACAGGTCCTTCTTTAACTGCATAAAATAGTCTGATTTTTGCTAGAATCAAAGGTAAAAAGACGTCATGGTGCTGAAGGGGTTAATGAAGCAGGGAGGGCTACTGATGACATCACAGTGGCCAGCCAATGAGAGCGCAAAGTAAGCTAACCTACGGCTAGCCAATCAGAAGCCTGAAGACTAGATCACCTTCCAGGTCTATGGTATATAAGCCCACTACCTCACTACAATTTTCATTCACTTCCCATCTACTGATGAAATACAAATGTGGTACGAAAACACGTTCTAGCTAAATACAGGTACTGTACTGTACTATGCATATTGAATAGTACAGTGTACTACCCAAAAATACTTTTGGAGATATCATCAGACAACTTCCTACGGAAGTCAAAAATGCTCTCAGAAAGAGAAAAGATAGACAAGAAGGTCTGTAACAACCAACTTGCCACAACCTTCAATGAAAAATATATACAGTAGGGTCTCACATAAAACGAGAAATTGGTCGATAAACGAGGGCGTTCTATGCGATTTCGTTTTATGTGAACACGGCATTTTGGTGGCCCAATATCGTCAATGTTCACTGTAAGCATAAATTTCAGTCAGGAGCGTACGATATTTCGGCGCTCTATATGAAAGCGTACGATATTTCGTACGTTTTGTACGATATTTCGGCGCTCTATATGAAAACGCCTCGGATTTGCCCCACTTTGGCGGCGGACTCGTTTTATGTGATCACATTCGTTCTTATCGAAAATTAAATATTAATATTTTAGGTCGCTCGTTTTAATCGAGACTCGTTTTATCTGAACACGTTTTATGCGGGACCCTATTGTATATACAATATATACCGGTATATATATATATATATATACAGTGGAGCCCCCATTTTCACTACATCAGTCTTCGCTGATTCAAATTTCGTGGCACACACCAAATATTCCCAATTTCAATTCTCGCGCCAAAAGCCTCAATTCTCGCATCAAAATCCCAGCCGAAACCCGAAAAAATGGCAAAAATAACGAAAAACTCTACATAAAACTAGAAAACAAACAAAAACAATAAAGTAGACGTGCCGTTTCGCCCAAAATCAAAACGGCATACCCAACTCTGCGAAGGGTTACCATCATAACTAATATTACCACCATTATTACTACTACTATCATTATCACTACAATTTTCGCATGATGGAAACAATGCCCCAATCTACAGTATTTATGGTTAGGACTGTCATTTAGCCATGTCTACATTATTATTTACAATGCTGGGAAAAAGTGCGGTAATTGTTTAGATTTGGGCCTTTTTTTCTAGTTATTAAAAACTTATTCTATGGTGTATTATATGATACAGTATAGCCTAATGCATAAAATTTAATTTGTGTACAATAAAACATGTTTTCATAGGCAAAACATAGAAAAAGACGCAAATTTTGGCATGAGCACGGAACCGATTGAATTTTCCCCATAAGAACAGTGCCCCGATCTTGGCTGTTTCAATCCTAGCTCTATTTCTGCGGAACCGATTAGCAGCTAGGATGGGGGCTCCACTGTATATTATACTGTATATATATTATACTGTATACATATGAAGCCCTCCGAATCATAAGGGGACCAACCACCATTTCTTACTTCTGAGAAAATCAAGGTCAAAGTTTGGCAGTTCAAAATATGTGTAACTCTTTAACCCGGTAAGGTACCCTCTTCATATTTGTACTGAAGGTAGCTGAAAAACTACTCTTTCATCCCAGCATGTAAAAATAGGGGGTTCCACGTCTATATTTTTAGTAAAAACACCCAAACCAAAATTATCCCCTTTTTTGAATGGCCAAAATGGCCAAAATCTAACATTACCAGCACTTTGACCAAGATTTTTTTCTTTTAACCCTCTCACCACGGAAGGGCTCTTGAACGCCCATAAAAAAGCATATAACAGGTACCCGGATGGTCTCTTGAACGCCCAGTGGTTGAAAGCCTGTGAGCTTCGTGTGCGAGGCGTCGGTCCGACGCATGTAAACAACAGCCGGCTGGACCGTCGCCCCGCATCTCCGGCCACAAGAAGGAGAGCGTCGCTTGTTCGTGTGTGCCTGTATGTTGTTGTTAAGTATCGAAAAGTGGTGTAAAGTGGCTGTTTTGGCCATAAAGTTATCTCCAATGAAATCATCATCACAGCTCAACCAGTTGACTTAGAGAGCTCTACTTAATGCCATTCTACAGGTAAATAACACAGCTACGCTTGGGGATGCGCGGGAATGCGGGAAGCAGTCTGATTAACGAATATACGGTAGCCTAGCCTAGACGTTTTTCGGCCAAAACACCCGGGTTTCGAGGAATATATATATAATACATAGCCGGGGCTGGAGGGTTAAAGATAATAATGCACTGATATTGGGTAGTGTACATAATTGTCCATCATTCCCACCCACAAGCCTCCAATTTCCATACTCCAGGTAAGGCAGGTAAGTAGTTAATCATTAACAGGTAAGTACAAGGGTATGGGTAAGTGAACGTACTTTTACGTATGGGAGAGTGAGAGTATGGAGGGATTAACTGAGTGTCGTTTGGACCCCTTGTGTCATGTTATATTTTTCCCAGGATATTGGTGAGTGTTCCCGAAAGGCGAAAAAGTTACCTTAACGTCCAGGACTCTCACTCATACAGTTTTCGTCTTAAGGGTACCAAACGACTACCAGTGTGTAGTGGAGAAGTTGGGCTATGGCACCACGTGCTTGGCTTGGAAATTCAAAAAATGTCGGTTGGTCCCCTTATGATTCGGAGGGCTTCATATATACTGTACAGTTGGTCCTCTGGTAACGCGGTTTTGGTGGCACGCGGTACACCCCAAATATCCAAAATGTTGCTAACACGGTCAATACTTACACTGGCGCGGGGTCCTACGCCGAGCCTTTACTCCCGACTTTCGTAATTTACCGATGCTCATATCTCTGCAAATATATGGCCTAACCAAGTGTTTATGCCTACCAGAGGTAGATATGATCGTTGCTGTGCGTTGGGTGAAGACTAGAACACCCTACATTGTGTAGTTATTGTGTGAGGTGAGAAATATAAGACGGCGTGTTAGGCGGGAATTCCGAAGTTCCGATTTTCATAATTTACCGATGCTCATATCTCTGCAAATATATGGTCTAACCAAGTTTTTATGCATACCGGAGGTAGATATGATCGTTCCCGTGCATTGGGTGAAGACTAGAACACTCCACATTGTGTAGTTAATGTGTGAGGTGAGAATAATTACCGAAACACACTTATGTTATTGTTTGGCTGTCGAGTGAGTGAGTGTGTGTGTGTGTTGTCATTGTGTGGAAAACATGGCTAGGCTATCTCGGTCGCCAAATCTTTACTCCCGACTTTCGTAATTTACCGATGCTCATATCTCTGCAAATAAATGACCTAACCAAGTGTTTATGCCTACCAGAGGTAGATATGATCGTTGCTGTGCGTTGGGTGAAGACTAGAATACCCTACATTGTGTAGTTATTGTGTGAGGTGAGAAATAATAAGACGGTGAGTTATGCGGGAATTCCGAAGTTACGATTTTCGCCATTTACCGATGCTCATATCTCTGCAAATAAATGGCCTAACCAAGTTGTTGTGCATACCAGAGGTAGATATGGTCGTTGCTGTGCGTTGAGTGAAGAGTATACCATTCTAAAATGTGTAGTTATTGTGCGAGGTGAGAAATATGATGGCGGGATTTCAGAGCTTCGATCGAAAAATGTCGGCTACTGCTGCGACTCTCTCCTTAGCCTAGCTGCCTAGCCTAAACGAAATATTTATTCAGAGGTAAGAGTTGTTGCAATGGGCAAATCAACTCATTGCACATGTCAAATAACCTTTATAATTGATTTAATTATTATAACATAGGCTTCTATGGAGAAAAAGTGGACTTTGTGGAAATCCCCAGAACACCAAGGTACCTTTAACATGTAAACATATGGGTTCGGTAACGCGGTTTTTGGTAACACGGGAGGTTACCAGAACACATTAGCCGCGTTACCGGAGGACCAACTGTATATACAATATATACAGGGTGTCCCAGGAGGAAAGGGCATAACTTTGGGAAATGATGGAACAAAATATTCTAAGCCTAAAATGTTCTATAACAAAAAGTCCAAATCTCGACCGGTATAGAGTTATGGCATTTTGAAAATGGTATTTTCTTCAGTATTTCCCCATAAGGCTGGCCTAGCTGTCCTAGTGCCTACTACACCTCCATCTTTCTGCAATTATTTGACCATGTTATTTTAAAGATACTATAATTCTGTAAGTTGCAAAATGATTATAGACATATTAGCTCACTTTGGAGTAGTTGGAAACTATTTGACATGGAAGAGTCCACTACAGTGATGCGGGGGAGGGCACTACATAAAACCTTCAATATCTTTTTAACGGTTGAAATTTTGACTTTTTGTTATTGAATATTTTATGATTAGAATACCTTGTTCTATCATTTCCCAAAGTTATGCCCTTTCCTCCTGGGACACCCTGTATATATAAAAAAGTTATGTGGCCAGATATTTCAAAATGGCTCTTAGGTCCCTTTGGATTAGCTGAGGGGAAGAAGAACAAGAAAAATAACATCCCAGAAAAAATTTAGCACTTGCTAAATTGTTAAGTACGGTAATAATAGTAGTGAAATGCCGGGTGAACGAAGGGAATTTAACCCCCCGAAAATCTCCCGCCGGCGCGGGGATTCGAACCCTGGTTAGTGACCTCAGTAGGTCCGGTCACCCCAGGACCGCACGCTAACCCACTCCGCCACCTCAGACGTTAATAGGATAGTAACCTTAGTTCTCCTTGTATTGAAAGAACCAGGTTGATAGTCTCGTGGATAGTCTCTCACGTGATGGGTTTCTTGGACTCACCATCATGACTATTTTACACTATCCCAAACGTCAACTCGGGTAGCAGAGTACTGTATTTGGGTGGCGGGATTTTTGCGAGGGCATTACACAACATCCTTCTTTGACTAGGCTAGACCCTAGCCGAAATTTAACGTCTTCAGGTAACGTAGCCATATCACCCCAACATATTCAATAGTCCAGGTTTTGAGATGCCTGGCGCAGGTTCTCGTGATGGGTGCTCTATCTAGCTACCGGATCACGCATCCCACCGCTGCCACCAGTGAAATGTTGGGTAAACGAAGGGAATTTAACCCCCCGAAAATCTCCCGCCGGCGCGGGGATTCGAACCCTGGTTAGTGACCTCAGTAGGTCCGGTCACCCCCAGGACCGCGCGCTAACCCACTCCGCCACCTCGGACGTTAATAGGATAGTAACCTTAGTACCAGGTTGATAGTCTCGTGGATAGTCTCTCACGTGATGGGTTTCTTGAACTCACCATCATGACTATTTTACACTATCCCAAACGTCAACTCGGGTAGCAGAGAATTTGGGTGGTGGGATTTTTGCGAGGGCATTACAAGTAGATATATCGATGATATTCTCGTTTGCAATACTGTACTGTATGTTAAGTTTTAATCAAGTCGCTAAACTAATTTATTAAATTCCATCCTCCTCACACAAGGTAACGTAAATGATGAAGTTGAAAATGTTCTTGATATAAATATACAGATTGTTAACCCATTGGCTGCGGGAAACATACTACAGTACTACGCTTTGGCAAGTTACAGCAATTTACAGGCTTTAAAAGCCGTAGAAATTGAGTGTCCGTGGGCGGGACCGCGAGGGGCCCACCTCCGACCGTCAGCACGTCCGTCCGTGCACTGAGGTCCCAGACCCGTGCCTCAGTAGTGCTGCCAAAGGCAAAAAAGTGCTACATTGCTAATAAATAGCAAGTTTTCCCCAATGTCTATGGCAGCGCTGCGGGTGAACCCCACAAGCTATGAAGCTCATTCTAGTGTCATTTTGAAGCTATTTTCGTCTAGTTTTCGGCAGAATACATTTTAATTTCATGCAGACACTTGATTCAGGAATGCCTGAATATGCCCTAAATAGCCCAAATATGCCTGCAGAGAAAGGGTTAATAAACAATGCACACTTAAAGTATATCACAAAGTTGACTACTGTATTTTAATTTTAACGTAGTAATCTTTCCTTTCCCTAGTAGTAATATCGATAATAAAATAACATAATTGTTTCTATTCCAGGCTAACAAGATTTTGTAAAATTTGCACTAAAGTAGATGACTTTTGGTCTAGAGCTAGGTTACTATACACTCTTAGTAGACAGAGGCTTTGAGGCAAGTAAATTGTTACATATTTTAAGGTCAATTATTGTGACTATTCTAAAATTTGATATCAATAATTTTAACCCTTCCCGCCCGGGCTCGCCCTCCTAAGGACAGTGTGGGGTACCCGGGCGATTTGGCCAAAAAAAGTCTAGGCCTAGGCTACCGTATCTTTGCTATTTTAACTGCTAGAAATTTCCCACGCATCTCTAAACGTAGTGCGGTTTCCAATCTGTAGACTGGCGTTGAGTAGAGCTCTGTAAGTCAACTGGTTCAGTTGTGATGACTATTTCCGTGGAGCGAATGTTGCTGCGATGTTGAAAATATCGGAGTTTTTCAGACACTAATTTCGTCATACCATATAACAACAACATTGATCCGACGTCTCCTTGTTTTCGGAGGTGCGGTGACGCAATGACTGGCTTTGTTTACATGCGTCGGACGCACGGCGTTGAGACCAAGCTGAATAGGCTTTCAAGCTTACTGCCTTTTATAAGGACACCCGGGGTCCTGCCCATCTGTCGCGGTATCCTTATAAAAGGACAGCCAGGCTGGAAGGGTTAATCTTACAGTTTCTTACAGTAGATCCTCTGGAAAAAGGCAAACTAGGCCTGTGTATCCAGCTCAGTACCAGTACTTGCACTGCTGCGGTCGTTCACGGTGTTGGCGGCGGCGGTAGCAGACGCAACATTTTTACTATTCTGTATTTTTGTTTTATAATCAAACTTCAAATCTTGTCTTCCCCATGTTTTATCAAGATTACTTTCAAACTCCCTTATTGATTCGGAATCGACTACATACTGGCGCAGTGCGTTCCACTCATTTACCACTCTATCACAAAATGAGTTCTCTGCCTTCTCAAGCCTATTTCTTTCTTTGTAAATTTTCTTAGAGTGTCCTCTCGTTCTTGTTCCCTCCCGCATCAAGAAGATACCTTCACACACACATCCTCATCATACTTTCCTGACACTAACTTAAAAGTCTCTATCATATCCCCTCTCTTTCTCCTATATGCCAGTGTCCTCAACCTCTGCTCATAGCCCGCGTTCTTCAACGTTGGTACTAGCTTGCTAGCTCTCCTCTGCTTCTATATCCTTTACCATATATGGAGCCCACACCTGGTTCGCATATTCCAGGTGCGGCCTAACCAGCGCTGTATAGAGATTCCTGAAGATTTCTTCGTCAAGTGACACAAATGTCCTCCTTATCAGCCCTACAATTTTATTGGATTTGTTTATCTTTTCCGCTAAATGTTCTGAGAAATTTAACTTATTGTCTATCACTACTCCTATATCCTTTTCTGCATTCACTTCCTCCATCGCTTCATACATACTGTATCCTACCTTGTCTATCTTGCTTGTCCCAATCCGCATGTACAGTACTTGCATTTTTTTGGATGAAAAGGCATTAACCAATGCTCAGACCATCCCTTCATGCCCTCCATATCTCCTTGAAGCAAACCCACATCTTCCTTACTCCTCACTCTTCTATACAGCTTAGTGTCATCCACATACAGGTATACCTCACTTCCATTAGTTATAACTTCAGGTAAGTCGTTGATAAATATAACAAACAGCAGTGGTCCCAACACAGATCCCTGAGGTACCCCACTTGTAATTTCCCTCCACCCCGAGCCTATTCCATTCACCAGTCAAGCATTTTTAACTTGAAGTTTCTCGTATAACCACTGCTTACTTTTTGTCTGTATTTATTAATTGTTTATCTTTTTCTATTGTTATTAAAGAGTACTCTTTGTTTAAATCTGTTGTTGTTTCATATTTTGCAATTATTTTTCTTTATTATATTGTATCTATTCATTGTTGATAGTATCAATTGCTTGCGTTTGCGATATCCTTAATTTATTTGTACGATAAATTAAAATGTAAAACTTGCAAGGTAGTAATTGGTAGGGGTCACTTGAGGCATGCTATGCTTACAGGTACCTACCTGATAGCACTCTCATTAGCAAGTGCTGTATGTATTTTGTACTATTGTTAATATCTTGTCAAATTGCAAGTTTTTTTTAATAGAACTTTTTGACATAAATTGTAATGTCTTTATTCATACAGAATTTAGTAAAATTTACCAGAACGTCCCGGACTTCCCAAATTGACTAATTCCTTGAACGTGATGATAGTGTGTTGTTACCGGTATATGTGCGATTTTTTTGCTTGGGAAACAGATTAACTTGCTCATGTAGTGATGTACACCATATGTGGTGGATTGTGTTCTTTTATTTTAAACATTTATTTTATTAAGCGTTATTTCCACATTGTGATTTTGATTAGTTTTTTTGTTTTTATCATGTGTCGTCCCTAAGTTTTGGTTTGTTTATTTTGCAAGTTTTACAATTTAATTAGATAGGTAGAACTAAGGTGCATCATTGTGGCTGATTCTAGTGGGATGCTTCGAGGCCAATGGATCATAAACCTTGAATGAGAACTTTGGAATAGGTGCTGGGGTAATCTATTGGGGTAACATAGCCTATTTTTTTTTTTTCTTTTCTATGTGATTGAGGGAGGTAAAAGGCAGAACTGCCTATAGCGAGTGCCTCCCCCATAGTTGAAAGAGCAACAGGGCCAAAATCAAGGGACGTTCGAGCCAAAATGCCTGGACACACAGAGTTTGAAGCAATTTAAGTCATAGGAAAAGGGAAAGACTGATTCTGGGAGAGTTCCAGAGCTCAGTTGTTGAGTAGAAGAAAGTTTGAGAGTAACGTTTCACTCTTGGGTTGGAGAGTTGCACAGAGTAGGGGTGGGATTGAGTTGCAAGACGGGTACCATGTGCCCTTTGTAAAGGAGGTGGTATACACTGGGAAAGCTCTGAGGAATACTGATTATTATAGTAGCGATAGAATAGCGAGAGAGATGCAACATTGCGGCGGAGAGAGAGAGAGATTGCAGAGAGTTGGTGAGTGGACGGGAGTTAATGATACGAAAGGCCTTCCTTTCAACTTTGTCTAGGAGAGCGGTGTGAGAGGAACCTCCCCACACATGTGAACAATACTCAATACAAGGACACACTATGCCCCTGTACAGAGCAAGAAGCTGTGCAGGGGAAAAGAACCACCTAAGGTGGTTGAGCACACCCAGCTTCTGGGAGGCTGCCTTAGCAAGACTGGTAATATGGTCCTTCCAACTGAGAGCAGAAGAAAAGGAGACACCAAGAATATTGAGAGAAGATGAAGAATTGAGTTTTGTATTATTGAAGAATAAGGGATAGTCCGCTGGGAGTTCCTTACAGATAGATAGATGGAGAAATTGGGTTTTGGAAGCATTAAAGGTAACTAGGTTTTCTCTGCCCCAATTGGAGATAGTATTTAGATCAGAATTTAAGAGTTCTATGGCTTCATTACGTTTGTCGTTGAGGGATTGCTGGCTGGGGCGTTCTGAATAACTAATGGAGTAGTGTAAGGTTGAGTCGTCTGCATATGAATGGATGGGAATTGAGGTACAGTTGAGGAGATAATTTATAAAAATTAGAAAGAGAATAGGAGATAGGACAGAGCCCTGAGAAACACCGGAGTTTATAGGGTGAGGAAGTGAACAATGGCTGTCCACAACCGCGGCTATGGAACAGCCGGAAAGGAAATTAGAGACAAAGGCACAGATGGAGGGATAGAAACCGAAGGAGGGTAGTTTAGAAATTAAAGATTTGTGCCAGACTCTATCGAAGGCTTTCGATATGTCTAGTGCAATAGAAAAGGTCTCACCGAATTCACGAAAGGAGGATGACCAAGAGTTAGTAAGATATGAAAGAAGATCACCAGTAGAGCGACCCGTAAGGAAGGCATACTGGCGATCTGAGAGCAGATTATGAGAAGAGAAATGCTTAAGAAATTTGGAAGCAAGAATAGTTTCAAAAACTTTAGAAAGACAAGAGATGAGAGCAATTGGACGATGGTTGGAGGGTTGAGAGCGGTAACCCTTCTTTGGGACAGGTTGAATGTGAGCAAATTTCCAGCATGAAGGGAAGACGTTAGAGGATAGACAGAGACGAAAGAGTTTGCCTAGGCAGGGAGTCAGTACGGAAGCACAGTTTTTGAGAACAACAGGAGGAACACTGTCCGGACCGTACGCCTTATTAGTATTAAGCCCAGAGAGGGTAGAAAGTACATCTTTAGAAGAGATTAGGATATTAGGCATAAGTAAGAGAGAGGAGGGTGGAGAGGGAGGAATAGCACCGGAATCATCCAAGCAAGTTGGGAGTCAGTGACCTGGGAATGGTAACTGTTCTTTGCTGGCTAACTTAACATTCATATATATATATATATATAAATGTGGTCACTGTACTATACCTGTGATGGTCCTTCAGGCTGGGGTGGGAACATGTGCGGAGGTAGTGGCCCAGGAGGTTGACCTGCACCTGAAATTAACACTACTGTCATTATTCACTCTTTAATGAAAGATATCGGTACTTATTACACAATAACATTGCTGCATAACCTGCATGTGCGGAGGTAGTGGCCCAGGAGGTTGACCTGCACCTGAAATTAACACTACTGTCATTATTCACTCTTTAATGAAAGATATCGGTACTTATTACACAATAACAATGCTGCATAACCCCCCCCCCCCCCCGAACCAAAAACATATTCGGCACATTAACCCATACTATATCAGAGCATTTTTCAATTTATGTATCCCTCAGTACCTGCCATTATGGTCAAAATGACTCATTCGCGACGAGACAACACCCTCCCACCACGACAACTGAGGGGTGACAAAACTTGTCCACCAGCTCCAATTACTCACTTCCAAAATTCACAGCCACAGGATCATCATTTAACACAAGCTCGCCTTTGCACAATACGCAGTCAAATTTCTCGACATATATATATTGAACAACTATGGGGATATCTCCCACCATTGCTTTAACCCAACATTCAAATCAAAGAAATCGCTCTGTTCATTCACCACACGTACCGACGCCTTTGCACCCTCATACATGCTCTTCACCGCTTTCAGCAACTTGCCAGCTACTCCGTATATTCTCAATAATTTCACAGACCTTCTCTATCAACTCTTGTCGTTGAAGGCCTTCTCTATCAACTCTGTCGTAGGCCTTCTCCAAGTCCATAAAGGCAGCATACAACTTTTGTCCCTTCTCCAGGTATTTCTCCACAACACATTTCAAGGCAAACATCTGGGCTACACACCCCCTTCCCTTCCTAAACCCGCTCTGCTCATCGCCTACCCATTTCTCCATTCTCGCTCTTACTCTCTCGATCACTACCCTACTGTAGATCTTCCCAACTATGGTTAGAAGACATATCCAATGGTGATTACCACACACTCCTCTCTCCCCTTTATCCTAATACAGGGGGACTATTATGCCTGTCTTCCAGTCATCAGGTGCACTTCCCTTCTCCCATGCTAGTTTACACATTTTCTATACCCATTCAATCACTATCTCACCTCCTACCTCAGCATTTTCCCACACACTCCATTTATTCCTGATACAGTACTTTCTCCATCTTCACTCTTTTCAAAGCTTGACACACTTCTAGCCTCCTGATCCCCACTTCCTCCTCCACTACTTCTCTTCTTATGCCTCCCATATCCCATCCAACTATGTTTGCTGGCATTTCATTCCTTACGTTCTAAAACTCGTTGAAGTGCTCCCTCCATCTTTCGATTCTCTCTTGCTTCTCGGCTAGCACTCACCTATTCTTTTCACACCCTTACTACTTCCCTTGCTACCCTTCCTAACTTGGGCGGGTGCCCAACCTCTTAAGGGATTGAAATAGGGGAGCTATCCCCCCGCCAAAGGCGGCTTTCTAGGGCCTTTCGTAGCTGATGCTGAGAGGATTGGGTTCTAGTCATGTGGTGATGGGCTAGTCTATCAGAGTGAGAACTGAGCGATCTCTGCCATACCCATAGCTTACTCTGACTGTTCCTTTTACTTATATATTTTCTAGATCTCAAGTGACGGCGTCTCTTCCGTGGATTGACCTCCCAATCTACCAAGATTGGAAGCCAAAGCGTCACATTTTTCCTTTGCCCCTCAACTTTCTCTTCATAATTGCTGAGGGGCACAGGGCCCTGGGTGCCGGGGCTTTGGTTTCCCGGGCGTTTCCACACCCTCCTCAGCTCCCAGCCATGGAGTGGCTTCGGTTACCCAGGATTTATTGTGGTAGGCAGGGAGGGTTCTGTGGGGGCACTCGATTATGGCCTTGGCCTTGCTCGAGGCCTTGGGGCTGTTCGGCCAGGCAGTCTGGGGAACAACAACAACAGTGGTGATGGGCTGGTCTATCAGAGTGAGAACTGAGCGATCTCTGCCATACCCATAGCTTACTCTGACTGTTCCTTTTACTTATATATTTTCTAGATCTCAAGTGACGGCGTCTCTTCCGTGGATTGACCTCCCAATCTACCATGATTGGAAGCCAAGGCATCACATTTTTCCTTTGCCCCTCAACTTTCTCTTCATAATTACTGAGGGGCACAGGGCCCTGGGTGGGGCTTTGGTTTCCCCGGGCATTTCCGCACCCTCCTTAGCTCCCCGCCATGGAGTGGCTTCGGTCACCCAGGCTTTATTGTGGTCGGCAGGGAGGGTTCTTTGGGGGCGCTCGATTATGGCCTTGGGGCTGTTCGGCCAGGCAGCTTGAGGAGGAACAACAACAACAACAACAACTTTCTTGGCCTCTTTCCAAAACAGTTTCTTACACTCCCTCCACTTTAAACTTAAATTTCTTCCGAATTCCTCATCTCTTCTCTTACTTTCCTTCACTAGGGTAAGATGGGGTAATTTCGCCGCGGGATAATTTCACCGCGGCGCTAATACTTTGCATTCAAACGCCGATATCTCCGAAACTATTGCATGAATTCGGCTGCAGTTTGGCTTAGGTTGTAGAGCAAGTTTGGCTTAGGTTGTATAGCTAGTTTGGCTTAGGTTGTAGATCTAGTTTGGCTTAGGTTTTGTTGCAGTTTCGTGGGGCCTGGAGCCGGGGCTAGCGGCGCGTCTGACGGTATAGTCGGGTGTGTGTGGGGGTGTGTGTGTGTGGGGGTGTGTGTGGGGGTGTGTGTGGGGGTGTGTGTGTGGGGGTGTGGGGGGGTGTGTGTGTTTGTGGGTGGTTTGTATGTGTGTATGTGTGTTTGCGTGTGACACAGTGTTGGCAGTAGCCGTCAGCTGCTGCCTGGTACTTTGCACTAGCAACTTACACGCCGCACCCGCACTAAATACTTACACACACATAGGCCTAATAAATACGTCCACAACCGCACTAGACACGTCCACACCCGCACTAAACACAGTGGCGCCTAGGCCTACACGTGTGACACACCTGCATCTCTGCCCGCCCTGTTCAGTTGTGTGTGTGTGCGTGCAACGTTTTTCTATTGGCATGTTTAGTGTCAGTTTGGGTTTGTGAATGTTTTCATTGCTTTTACCTGCGTGCTAGTGTTTTGTCTGGCCATTAATCATATAATGTTATCTAGTTTACTAGGTAGATGATGCGTAAAATAGGTCACGGCGAAATTACCCCGCCGGGGTAATTTCGCCGCGAGAGTAACTTTTTTCAAAAAATCGGCAGCATGAGCAAAACATTATATTTGTTTTTTGTTTTTTGGGCATCTATAGCAGAAAGGCTGAATGTATAGATAAAAAATTACGATCACGTGTTGTAGAGGTGTTTCAAGGTGACCAGTGGAGGTGTGGAGAGAGTTTGACAGTTAAGGTGCGTCCACACTGGCGACAAAACATGTCGGCAACACAAAATACAATTATAGTAGGCAACAACCTGTTGGTTGACGTTGACGTTGGTTGAGAGACTCAGACCAAGAGTGAGAGCAGTGGAAATGAATTACTTAAGGAGTGTGTGCGGAGTTACATGGAGGGATAGACAGACTAATGAGGAAGTAAGAAGGTGTGGTGTGGAGGTAGATGTGCTGGAAAGTGTGAAAAGGAACAACTTGAGATGGTTCGGCCATATGGAATGTATGGAAAGCGAGAGAATGACTAAGAGGGTGTACGAGAGCGAGAAGGAGGGACAGAGAGGGAGAGGTAGACCGAATGAGAGGTGGAAGGATGGAGTGAGGAAGTACATGAACGAAGGCGGTGCTGGTTGGGGGGAGGAGCGTCGACTGACTGGGGACAGAGGTGCATGGGGGCGGTTCGTTCGTGGCCACCCCTTCGGGGATCACGGCGTCAGGCGATAGATAGAACAACCTGTTAACTTGTTAATGATACAATGTTGCAGACATATTGGAACTAATGTGTAGGTGATATGTCTGCAACACTGTATCACTAACAACTTAACAGGTTGTTGCCTACCACTGTATGTTGTACCGGTATTTTGTGTTGCCGACATGTTTTGTCGCCAGTGTGGACGCACCTTTAGATAGACTTTAACAACGGGCACGAGAACATAGCCCAGAGATTCCTCTCAATATAGGAAATTCTCTATTACTTATATATTAGTACATCTGTACTGTATACTATATTCAGTTGTTACTTGAATAAATATCAAAGTTGGTTTTGGATAACCACAGTCCTTTAATTTCCTTTTACCTATAAATATTCAATCTAATATTTATATGGTAATTGGTGGTGGCAGCTTTACTTTAACTAAAAGAAAGATAGTATAATATATCTATCACATATCTATCAAACTACGAGCAGAGAACGAGAGCTGAGATCAACCTACACTTCAATCAACAATCAACCTATAACTAAAACATAATATCTAACTCTTAAGGACATCGACACCTTAAGTCATCCTTACTAAGAGTTCAAACTTAACCCTTAACCCTTTTGCTGCGGCTATGTTTGGGCTATTTAGGGCATATTCAGGCACTCCTGAATGATAAATCAAGCATCTGAATTAAATTAAGCGTATTCTGCCGAAAACTAGACGAAAAAAGCTTCAAAATGACACCAGAACGGGCCCCGTACGTGGTCTGGTTCACCCGCAGTGGTGCCAGTGAAACGCGGGAAACCCGCTATTTGGTAGCACACGCTCGCTTCGCTACACTGCTGTGAGACACAGAGAGAGACCCGCGCGAGACACAGTGTACCTCAGTGAGCCGCTCGCTGCTCTGAGGGTCGGAGGTGGGCCCCTCACGCTCCCGCCCACTGACACTCGATTTTTACGGTTTTTACAGGCTTTTAACCCCTTATTGGCAGCGCTCGACTTATGTCGTGCACCAATTTGCAGCAAGTTAGGAGCATTATTAAGGCTTTTAAAGGGTTAAAATCGAGTGCAAATGGCCGGGAGCACAGCGGGCCAGACAGCCGACTCCCAGGGCTTACCGCCGCCCATTAACTCATGTTCCCTGTGTTCTCGAGAGGCCGGCAGTGTAGCCAGTAGTGAGCATAGCTGGGAAAAATATACCGATATATGCTAAACTTCCATGTTCGTGGCACCACTGCAAGAGAACCACGAATGCTACGTCTTGTTCTGGTCTCATTTTGAAGCTTTTAGTGCCTAGTTTTTTGCTAAATATTTTTTTTTTCATGCAGATGCTTGATTTATCATGCAGGAGGGCCTGAATATGCACAAATGAGCCCAAAACACCCCGCTAGACAAGGGTTAAAGCCTGGAAATTGCTGTAACTTGCCAGGACGTTCCAGAACGTCACCCGCAACGAAAGGGTTAATGGGCGGGTGCCCAACCCCAAAAGGGGTTGAAATAGGGGAGCTATTCCCCCCGCCAAAGGCGGCTTTCTAGGGCCTTTCCTAGCTGATGCTGAGAGGATTGGCTTCTAGTCATGTGGTGATGGGCTGGTCTATCAGAGTGAGAACTGAGCGATCTTTGCCATACCCATAGCTTACTCTGACTGTTCCTTTTACTTATATATTTTCTAGATCTCAAGTGACGGCATCTCTTCCGTGGATTGACCTCCCAATCTGCCAACATAGAGGTTGGCAGATTGGAAGCCAAAGCATCACATTTTTCCTTTGCCTCTCAACTTTCTCTTCATAATTGCTGAGGGGCACAGGGCCCTGGGTGGGGCTTTGATTTCCCGGGCGATTCCGCACCCTCGTCAGCTCCCCGCCATGGAGTGGCTTTGGTCACCCAGGCTTTATTGTGGTCGGCAGGGAGGGTTCTGTGGGGGCGCTCGGTTATGGCCTTGGCCTTGCTCGGGTCCTTGGGGCTGTTCGGCCAGACAGCTTGGGGAACAACAACAGCAACAATAACAACTTAACCCTTAAAAGATATATAGGATCCTATCTCAAAATGTCTTCCTAATCTTAACCCCATACTTACAGTGATTGTCAAAAGTCATTCGTAACATTTGTATGAATTGTATATATAGTTTGGTGTAAATAAAAACAAAATTAGGTGTTGACATGCATATGGTAACAGATTGTATGTACTGTACCATACACCACCCAGGCGTCGTTATACAAACGTTTGCAAACAAGAAAATAAAATGTACAATAAAGAGTGCTACCGTACTGTAAACTGTGTAATAAAGAATTATACAACTTGAATTAACAAATACACGAATCTTAGAGCGCAGTTAGTGTCTATACAACATATTAAAAGTACGGTATCACAATATTACTGGTAACAAGAGTAGTACAAAGGTAGTAGCAACAACAGGTCTAGTGACCCTTCTAGGCTGCTTGTCCTCCAAAACATTGAGGATCATGTGTTCAAACAGTGGTTTAGAGTGGGTAAGGGAACATTGGAAAGGGAACTACTGACCTGGAACTACTGTCCGTGGCAGGATTAGGAAGTTAGGAGGGGACAGATGGGTTTAGTAACTGAGGAGTCACGGGTTTGATGCAAGATATTTATCTAGGCGAAGTTTAAATGAATCAACGGTGCTGCAGTCTATAACATCTCGGGGAAGCCCATTCCACAAGTTGACAACTCGATTGAAGAAGAAATTCAGTAAAAGTCCTGTAATCCGAACACGGGTAGTCCGAAAATCCCAATGGTCCGAATTTTTAAAGGCGGCTGACTGAGCCATTTTCCGTCTACCAGTGCTCTGATCGGTGGTCACATCCGATAATTCCACTCAATTTTCTTACCTCATAGTGCTCGTAACTCCCTAGTGATGACTACTCAACACTTCTAAGCATTACTGGTAAGTAATAAAACAACCTAGGGTAAGACGGGGTAATTTCGCCACGGCGCTAATAATTTGCATTCAAACGCTGATATCTCCGAAACTATTGCATGGATTCGGCTGCGGTTTGGCTTAGGTTGTAGAGCAGTTTTGGTTTAGGTTGTAGAGCAAGTTTGGCTTAGGTTGTAGATCTAGTTTGGCTTAGATTTTGTTGCAGTTTCGCGAGGCCTGGAGCCGGGGCTAGCGGCGCGTCTGACGGTATGGTCGGGTGTGTGTATTTACCTAATTGTGGGGGTGTTTGTGGGTGGTTTGTATGTGTGTTTGTTTGTTTGTATGTTTGCGTGTGACACAGTGTGACACAGTGTTGGCAGTAGCCGTCAGCTGCTGCCTGGTACTTTGTACTAGCAACCTACACGCCGCACCCACACTTGACACGTCCACACCCGCACTAAATACTTCCACACCCGTAGGCCTAATAAATACGTCCACTGCCGCACTAGACACGTCCACACCCGCACTACACGGCCACAACTCCACACCCGCACTAGACACAGTGGCGCCTAGGCCTACACGTGTGACACACCTGCATCTTTGCCCACCCTGTTCAGTTGTGTGTGTGTGCGTGCAACGTTTTTCTATTGGCATGTTTAGTGTCAGTTTGGGTTTGTGAATGTTTTCATTGCTTTTACCTGCGCACTAGTGTTTTGTCTGGCCATTAATCATATAATGTTATCTAGTTTACTAGCTAGATGATGCGTAAAATAGGTCGCGGCGAAATTACCCCGCCCGGCGGGGTAATTTCGCCGCGAGTGACTTTTTAAAAAAAATTGGCAGCATGACTAAAACATTATACAGTAAACTTCCGTTAATCCGAAGTGCAGCGGACCGGCCCTCGTTCGGATTAGTGGATTTTTCGGATTATCGGACTTTACCCCTATGAACCTGTGTATTAATGGCCTGACGAAAACATTGAGGCATTAGGCCACCCAAATGACACACACACATATCATATGTTCATGAAATCACTTCAAAAGTTTACCATTGTCATTGTAGCCTATTACCTACTTCAAAACATTCAGATTAATGGTCAAAGGAATCTGCTGATATAAACGTCTTCTTCTTCTTCTAAACACCATATGTCCGCATCGTCTACTAGCGAGTTTGTCTTGCTCTTGAAGATCAGATCAGATGTGGTTCGGGAAGTAATGCCTTAACAACGGCACTTCCCTGAGAGGTTCTTGTAATTTTCCTTTTGTAATGTGCTCTGTTATATTATATTGTATTGAAAGCACCCTTGTCTTGTTGTCTTGAAAGCACCCTTGGGACGCTCCGATCACTGAACTATAAATAGTAGCGTATCGGAACGTCCAAAGGTGCGTTTTCAAGCTCAAGACTGAATGCGCTTGCAGAAAATGCGGTGCAAGCCAGTAGCGCATCGGAGCGTCCCAAGGATGCGTTCAAGAGCAAAACAAACTCTCTAGCAGACGATGTGGTGTTTACGTTTATATCAGTAGCTTCCTTTGACCATTAAGAGGGTATTGGTGAATGGAATAGGCTCGGGGTGGAGGGAAATTACAAGTGGGGTACCTCAGGGATCTGTGTTGGGACCATTGCTGTTCGTTATATTTATCAACGACTTGCCTGAAGTTATAACTAATGGAAGTGAGGTATACCTGTATGCGGATGACACTAAACTGTATAGAAGAGTGAGGTAAGAAGATATGGGTTTGCTTCAAGGAGATGTGGAGGGCATGAAGGGATGGTCTGAGCATTGGTTAATGCCTTTTCATCCAAAAAAATGCAAGTACATGCGGATTGGGACCAGCAAGATAGACAAGGTAGGATACAGTATGTATGAAGCGATGGAGGAAGTGAGTGCAGAAAAGGATATAGGAGAGGTGATAGATATAAGTTAAATTCTCAGAACATTTAGCGGAAAAGATAAACAAAGCCAATAGAATTGTAGGGCTGATAAGGAGGACATTTGTGTCACTTGACGAAGAAATCTTCAGGAATCTATATACAGCGCTGGTTAGGCCACACCTGAATTACGCAAAACAGGTGTGGGCCCCATATATGGTAAAGGATATAGAAGCAGTGGAGAAAGTGCAGAGAAGAGCTAGCTGGTACCAACGTTGAAGAACGCGGGCTATGAGCAGAGGTTGAGGACACTGGGACTTCCGACACTGGCATATAGGAGAAAGAGAGGGGATATGATAGAGACTTTTAAGATAGTGTCAGGAAAGTACGATGAGGATGTGTGTGAAGGTATCTTCTTGATGCGGGAGGGAACAAGAACGAGGACACTCTAAGAAAATTTACAAAGAAAGAAATAGGCTTGAGAAGGCGAAGAACTCATTTTGTGATAGAGTGGTAAATGATGAACGCACTGCCCCAGTATGTAGTCGATTCCGAATCAATAAGGGAGTTTGAAAGTAATCTTGATAAAGCATGGGGAAGACAAGATTTGAAGTTTGATTATAAAACAAAAATACAGAATAGTAAAAATGTTGCGTCTGCTACCGCCGCCGCCAACACCGTGAACGACCGCAGCAGTGCAAGCACTGGTACTGAGCTGGATACACAGGCATAGTTTGCCTTTTTCCAGAGGATCTACTGTAAGAAACTGTAAGAATTAATCTGAATGTTTTGAAGTAGGTAATAGGCTACAATGACAATGGTAAACTTTTAAAGTGAATTCATGAACATATGATATGTGTGTGCTCCATTATGTGTCATTTGAGTGGACTAATGCCTCAAAAAGGGGACTTTGGGACTTCTTGAAATTCGGACCATCGGTTGAATTCGGATTTGGCCTCAAATTGAAAAATTCGGACTATTGGGAGATTCGAATCATCGGTCGTCGGATTAAAGGACTTTTACTGTATATATATATATATATATTTTTTTTTGGGCATCTATAGCAGAAAGGCTGAATGTATAGATAAAAAATAAAAAATTTAAAAATTCCATTTGTGGCAGTTTCTATTAGTAAAAATACGCGATTTTCGGCGAAATTACCCCGTCTTACCCTATCCAATTAACCCATGGGATCCGGGGGGCCTCATATGAATTTTGGTATAGTCAAACTTCATAATTGAGTAGCTACTGATTGAGACCAATTAGAGCAGTCAATCTTTTTGCAAATTGTAGAACTCTTTGTTGTCTGTAGAATGCCGTAGAGATGACGTTGCTACAACGCGTGGTTGCCGAGTTCTGATGAATATAGCAGCGATTTTTAGCCGCGCATTTTGCCTCATATGAGGCCTCCCGGATTCCGAGGGTTAAGGGTCAATATACAGGAGACGCAACAATATAGGTAGCAAATTTCTAATGGTAGTTTTGGGTTCTTATCATCATATGCTTCATTTCTATATACTTTTTTTATCCCCGGGGGGAAAAAAAAAATCTTGGGATTTTCCATTTTTTTCTTTTCTTGGGATTTTTTTTTTTTTTTTTTTTGTCATTAACCTAACCAAAAAACCTAACCTAACCTAACCTAATAGCCCCCAAATACATTTAGGTTAGGTTAGGTTTTTTGGTTAGGTTAATGGAAAAAAAAAAAAAAAAAAAAAAAAAAAAAAAAAAAAAAAAATGAGAAATCCCAAGATTTTATTCCCCCCCCCCGGGGATAAAAAGTATATAGAAATGAAGCATATGATAATAGGAACCCAAAACTACCATTATAGATGTGTTACCTATATTGTTGCATCTCCTGTATATTTACCCAATTAAGTCCATTGGTGCTATGAAATGCCATTTATTTGACACGAAAACAATGCCGCCGATCTTTAGTTGAACAATAACAACACACGTGTCGTCTGCAAGTGTGGCTACAAGTTTTTGTTGTTGTTGTTGTTGTTGCTAGGCTGGCCAACAATCTACCGCCTTCAATAAAGTTACAGTTTAACCGTTCCAGCCCGGGTGTCCTTTTATAAGGACACCGCGGCAGATGGGCCGGTACCCAGGTGTCCTTATAACAGGCTGTAAGCTTGAAAGCCTATTAACCCTCGTGGCCCGGGCTGGTCCTCCAAAGGACGGAGGTCGTATCCGGGCGATCTGGCCGAAAAACGTCTAGGCCTAGGCTACCGTATTTTTGTTTAGTTTAACTGCTAGAAATTTCCCACGCATCTATAAACGTAGTGCGGTTTCCAATCTGTAGACTGGCGTTGAGTAGAGCTCTCTAAGTCATCTGGTTCAGTTGTGATGACGATTTCCGTGAAGCGAATTTTTTCGCTATATTGACAATATCGGAGCTTTTCAGACACTAATTTCGTCTGACGTCACAACAATAACATTGATCCGACGTCTCCTTATTGTTTTCGGAGGTGCGGTGACGCAACGATCGGCTTTGTTTACATGCGTCGGACGCACGGCGTTCAGACCAAGCTGAATAGGCTTGAAAGCTTACTGCCTATTAACAGGACACCCGGGCTCCTGCCCTTCTTTCGTGGTGTCCTTTTAAAAGGACACCCGGGCTGGAAGGGTTAAGCTTGGTCTGAATGCCGTGCGTCCGACGCATGTAAACAAAGCCGGTCATTGTGTCACCGCAACTCCGAAAACAAGAAGGAGACGTCGGATCAATGTTGTTGTTGTATGATATGACGAAATTACTGTCTGAAAAGCTCCGATATTGTCAACATCGCGGAAAAATTCGCTCCACGGAAATCGTCATCACAACTGAACCAGTTGACTTAGAGAGCTCTACTTAACGCCAGTCTACAGATTGGAAACCGCACTACGTTTAGGGATGCGTGGGAAATTTCTAGCAGTTAAAATAACAAAGATACGGTAGCCTAGGCCTAGACGTTTTTCGGCCAGATCGCCCGGATACGACCTCCGTCCTTTTGTAAGGCAGCCCAGGTAGGAAGGGTTAATGGAGTTTGCTTTGGCTTTTACTATTATAAAAATTATTAGGTAAAATGAAATTCAATTCCATAGAACATAATTATAATAACATTATTGCATACCGTATATCAGTGGCGGTCGATATAGCCACACAAGAACAAGAACACACACACACACAGGAGGAACATGGGGAATATAGACTAAATTATAGTAAGGCGGATTATGAATCATTACGAGGATACTTTGCAAATATAGATTGGTCATTTATTGAGCAAAAACAGAATATTCAGGTAAAATACACCATGTTACTAGATAGTTACAGGGAGGGGGTAGATAAATATGTACCAACATTTAAGGATAGAAAGCTGGCTAAGGAGAAAGAGTGGTTTAACATGCGATGTCACATTGCCCAGAACAAAAAGGACTCTGCATGGAATAAAGTGAGAAGGAGACAGACACACTGAGGAAAAATGGAATGAGTATAAGAATGCTAGAAACAACTATGTCAAGACTATAAGAGAGGAGAAAAAGACATTTGAAAAAGATATAGTAAACATATGTAATAAAGAACCCAAACTGTTCTATAGTTATATCAACGGTAAAACAAAAATAAAGGACAAAATAACAAAGCTTAGGGTAGAGGGTCAATTATATGAAGACACAGTGGGTATGTGTGAAATTATGAATGATACATTAATATCCGTGTTTGTGGAGGAGGATGACTATGTAGAACCTGTGGTGGAATTGAACGAGATACAGGGACTAGAGTCGATAGAAGTCAACAAGGATGAACTAAAATCATTGTTGGAAGAATTGGACGTGAGAAAATCTATGGGCCCAGATAACATTGCTGGATGGGTATTAAGAGAATGTTCTGAACAACTAGTGAGACCTATTTTTAATATTGTTCAACACTCATTAAACAAGGGGGAACTTCCCTTAGAATTTTAACAAGCAAATATAACTCCAATATATAAAATTGGAAATAAAGAAGACCCGCTAAATTATCGACCGGTATCCTTAACGAGTGTTATATGCAAGCTTTGTGAAAAGATTATTAGAAAAAGATGGGTGGGTATGTTGGAGGAGAGGGAAATAATTTCAAGCAAGCAGTTCGGGTTCAGAAAAGGTCATTCGTGTACCACAAATTTGTTGAGTTACTATGATAGGGTAATTGACATTGTACAAGGGAGGGAGGGGTGGGTAGATTGTATTTACTTAGATTTCAAGAAGGCATTTGATAAGGTGCCTCATAAGAGATTGTTGTGGAAGCTCAGGACTGTGGGGCGGGTTGAGGGAGTATTATTAAAGTGGATGGAAAACTATTTAATTGGGAGGGAAATGCGAACAGTAATAAAAGGAAAGTTCTCGTGGAAAAGGGTAAAAAGCGGAGTGCCTCAAGGATCGGTGTTGGCCCCAATCATGTTTTTGGTTTTCATCAACGACCTTCAAATGGGAATAGGCTCATATATATCTATGTTTGCTGATGATGCAAAATTAATGAAGCATATTACAAGTACAGTAGGAGTAGTTGTGAAGAATTACAGAGACCTAGATAAATTATATGAGTGGAGTCAAACTTGGAAAATGGAATTCAACACGAGTAAGTGTCAGGTTCTTGAGATGGGAAAAAGTAAATATAGACCTTCTTGGGGATATAAAATAGGAGATGAAATAATTAATAAAGCGGTGAAAGCAAAAGACCTAGGGGTAGTTATGGCAGACAGCTTGTCACCTGAACAGCATATAAATAAAATAACTGGTGAAACCTATGCAGTGTTGACTAACATGAGAATAGCTCTGAATTATTTAGATGAAGAGATGTTAGCAAAAATAATAGGGACAATAATATGACCAAGACTGGAGTTGTTGTTGTTGTTCCCCAAGCTGCCTGGCCGAACAGCCCAAGACCAAGACTGGAGTATGCAGCAGTGGTGTGGTCTCCACACCTTATAAAACATAATAAAAAACTGGAAAGAGTACAGAGAGTTGCCACTAAGATAATAGCTAGCCTTAGAGACCTGCCATATGAGGAGAGATTGGAGAGGCTAAAGCTGCCAACGCTGAGGGAGAGGAGAGGAGAGAGAGAGGTGACATGATCATGATGTTTAAGTGTGTGAAAGGTTTTGAGAAGATCGACAAGGGAGATTTTGTGGTGAGGGACGAGGGAAGAACCAGGGGTCATGAATGTAAGTTGAGGAAAGTTGTATGTAAGTCTGATGTAAGAAAGTTCAGCTTCCCGTATAGAAGCATTGATTGTTGGAATAAATTGGATGGGGAGGTGGTGGGAGCAAGAAATATCCAAACTTTTAAAGCAAAATTGGATAAATGTAGAGAGAGAGACAGGACAACACGAGCTTAGGCTCAAATCCTGTATACTACAATTAGGTGAGTACACACACACACACTCACTCGACAATAACACACACACGTGTTTCGGTAATGATACCGGTACACTGATTTTTCAGTTGAACTTATAACTCGCTTGATATAAGTTTATTATGAAATATTATAAAGAATTAAGGTAAGTATATAGGAGTACAAAGGAGTACAAAGGAAATCAAGCAACAACAGGTCTAGTGACCCTTCTAGGTTGCTTGTCCTCCAAAACACTGAGGATCAAGTGTCCAAACAGTGGTTTAGAGTGGGTAAGGGAACATTGGAAAGGGAACTACTGCCCTGCCACTAACGTGGCAGGACTAGGAAGTTAGTAGGGGACATATGGGTTAGTAACTGAGGGGAGGATAAAGTTATTCATTTACAAACGCAGTCAGTCGCGGGTTTGATGCGAGATATTTGTCTAGGCGGAATTTAAATGAATCAACGGTGCTGCAGTCTATAACGTCTCGGGGAAGCCCATTCCACAAGTTGACAACTCGATTGAAGAAGAAATTCTTAGATTCGTGCGAGTTAAAAGATTTACCAATAATTTTGCAACCGTTTCCCCGCGTGTAATTAGATTGGTCGATAGTGAAGTACTTACTACAGTTCATATTGTCGATGCCTTTGATGATTTTGAACACTTGAATTAAGTCGCCTCTTAATCTGCGCTGGGTTAAAGGAAATAGATTTAATTCTCTAAGACGCTCTTCGTATGGTTTGTTCTTTAGGCTAGGTATCATTTTGGTAACTCTACGTTGAACTCGTTCTAGCTTGTTTATATCTTTTTGGTAATAAGGGCACCAGGATTGAACGCAGTATTCCAGAAGAGGGCGGACTAAGGAATTGTAAAGGGTTAGGATAACTTCTTTGGATTTATGCTCAAATGACCTGCCTATAAAGCCAATTATTTTGTTTGCCTTCTTAACAACTTCTGAACATTGTTGACTCGGTTTTAGGTTACTCGATATTGTTACTCCCAGATCAGTTTCTCTGTTTACATTCTTAAGCTGAGTGCCATTCATCGAATAGTTTGCTTTCTCATTTAGGTATCCGACATGTAGTACTTTACAATTATCCGCATTGAAACTCATTTTCCAAATTTGGGCCCAACATGACAATTTATCTAGATTGTGTTGCATATCGTCAACTTGTTCTTTTGAGAGTACGCTATTTGCAATTTTTGTATCGTCAGCAAATTTTGAGATTGTGCAGGTGAGACCCTCATCTATGTCGTTGATGTAAATTAGAAAGAGAATTGGTCCTAGTACCGATCCCTGGGGTACCCCGCTACTTACATTGGTCCATTTAGATGCCTTACCGTTTATGACTACCCTTTGCTTTCTGTTGCTGAGCCAATTTTCTATCCATTTCAACACACCGTCTTGTATTCCATGCGCTTTTAGTTTTAGCAGTAAACGTTTGTGGGGAACTTTGTCAAAGGCCTTTTGAAAATCAAGGTATATAATATCTACAGCTTTACTCTCATCGTAGAGGTTGAGGATATCGTGGAAGAAGTCTAAGAGGTTTGTTAAACAGGAACGTTTTTTACGAAAGCCGTGTTGAGTATCTTTAAGTATGTTATTTTCCTCTAAGTGATTTACGAGTCTGTCTCGTATGACCGTTTCTAGCATTTTACATACAACTGAGGTTAAGCTAATTGGACGATAGTTACTGGGTAGGGATTTGCTGCCTTTTTTGAATATCGGTGTTACGTTGGCTAGCTTCCACTGATCAGGCATAGTTCCAGACTGCAAGGATTTATTGAATAGTAATGTCAGTGGTTTGGAGAGCTCATTCTTAGCTTCCTTTAGAACTCTAGGCGAGATTGTATCAGGTCCTGGCGTTTTATTTACCTTGAGTTTATCTAAACAATTCAATACTTCTCTCTCTGTAACGGTGATATTGCTTAGAACATCTGAATTATCAATCTGAATCGGCAATGGTGTAGGGATATCACTGAGGTCTTCTGTTGTAAAAACTGATGCAAAGAAGGTATTGAGGGCATTACTCATTTGTACTTCGTCTTTGGTGTATTCTCCATTTTCATCGACTAACGGTCCAACAGTTGAAGTAACTACTTTTTTCTTTCTGATATAACTATAGAATTCTTTCGGGTTTGTTTTACTTTGATTCGCAATATGTAACTCTAAGGTCTTTTTACTTTGCTTAATTAACTTTTTGGTTTTGCGTCGTAGCTCTACAAATTTCACCCGTTCTTCGTCATTTTGTGAGGATTTTAATCTATCATTAGCAAATTTTTTAGCAAGCAGGCAGTTTGAAATATCTTTATTCCACCATTTGGGCTTATTATTATGGCCTGGACGCCGTATTTTCGATGGTATGCAGTCTTGCACTGCTTTTAGGTAAGTGGTTTCGAATAACTTCCAAGATGTATTTATGTCGTTATTGTTAATTAAAAAGCTCCAGTCAGTTTCTTTAAACATAGCTCTAAGTTTATGGAAGTTTGCTTTCTTGAAATTAGGGACTTTTTCGATGCTACTATTTGGTTCGTTACTAGTAAACTTTAAAGTGAAAGTTATCGTACGATGGTCGCTGTTACTGAATTCATCACCAACATTCAAATTCTCTATCAATTCTTCTTTTGTTGCAAGTACAATGTCAAGAACGTTATTACCACGGGTCGGCATTCGAACAAATTGATAAAGCGAACTCTCTTGCAAGTTCGTATACAAGTCATGTCCGGAGTGTGAAGTAAGAGTATCGCCCCACTTGGTCACAGGTAAATTAAAGTCGCCAAAAATTACGGTATCTTGTGAGTTACTTACATCTGCAATTTGTTCGTAAATTTCTCGGTCAGTTTGCACTGATTGAGCTGGAGGTCTGTATATTAACGCAAGTATTATTTTTGTACCTTTATTATTCTTTATTAGCACAAAAGATGTGTCGACGTTCACAATTTGAGGTTTTGACACGAGGGTCGGGTTAAGACTTTCTTTGATATAAAATAAAACGCCACCTCCATTTTTATTTATTCGGCTGTTCTCAAACATTACATAACCGGGAAGTGAATACTCTGCTAAAAAGTCTCTATCTTGTGTATTGAGCCAAGATTCTGTTATGCCAATCACATCATAATTTTCTGTAAACACTAGTTCCTCTAAATCTGAAAATTTATTGCGTATGCTACGAGCGTTTGCATAGAAAACATTCAAAGTTTTGGATTTGGGATTCAAGGAACGGTCTTTATTCAAATTATTGGTTCTGGTCGGATCTACATTTACATTCATGGCTGTCCTCGGTCCTCGGTCGTTATCCCTGACGGTTTTGAATTTGGGTCGTGTTGGTGGAGCTTTATCCAAATTCGCGGTTCTTGATGGATTAGTATTTAATTCCTTTGTAGATTGCCGTCCTCGCTGTCTTCGGTCCTCCTTCCTGGTTGTCCTGTGCTGAGTCGATTTCTTCTCCGAAAATCCTTCACCGCATCATTGAGAAGACGCCCAAAACGCGCTGCTCCCACCTGGTTCAGATGAACTCCATCGTCCGAAAACAAATAGTCATCGTAGTAGAAATTGTCCCAGGTGTCGACGAATCCCACGTTCTCCTTCCTGCAGAGGTTTGCTAGACAACGATTTGTGCTGGTGGCTATGTTGTAAAATCGGCTCTCTACACCGAGCCGGGGGACGATTCCTGAGACGATGATCCTTGATGACTTCTCCTTAAACGACTTGATCAGCTGCTGGTACTTTAAAAGCAAATCTTCCGACCGGGTTCGCTGTACTTCGTTGGATCCAACGTGGATGACGTACATTGTATTAGCAGGGGCCAGCTTTGATACTTCGTCAACTGCTGCAACTACGTCATCCACACCACCACCAGGGATACAAAAACGCTTCCTGGTCTTAGGTGCCCTGGCGCAAAACTCTGTGAGCTGACCACGTATCATCGAGTCTCCCACGAGCCGGACTTCTTCTATTTCCTCTTCGTCATCTGAGTCTGCGAGTATCTGGAAACGGTTTTGACACTCGGTAATCGGTATGTGTTTCCTGGTCTTGGGGCAAACGTTGTTCCTCACGACACGGAAGTTGTCTTGAGGGGGAAGAGAGTCGCTATTTGTATCTTGAGTATCGGAAACATCAGCTGAAATGGCTACTGTAGGCGTTGAATTGTTGGCAGTTGACGTTGGGGCGTTGGTGGCTGCTGGAGTTGCGGTGACAATTGAAGTTTGTGGCACTCCAACGTTGAGTGTTACAAACTCTTGGAGTGATTCCAGCTTCATGGTGAGGACGTTGATCTTGTTGTAGGCTTCATCTAATTTCACTGTAAAATTCTCTCGTTGCTGGCAGAGCCGGCAGACTTGAAGATCGATAGTAGCAAACATGGACTCCCCAAACCTACCGGCGCAGTTCGCACAAGCGCGAGGCATGGTGACAGTCACTTTCTTCAGATCACTTCACTCACTTAAAAAACAATTCACTCACTTTACAACACTTCACTCACTTTAAAAACACTTCAATCACTTCAACCGAAAACAAATATGCTGAAATACGCAGAAATAGGTTATCAGGGGTGATAGCCTAACCGAAAACAAAAATGTTGAGATACGCAGAATTAGGCTTCCAGGGGCGATAGCCTAACCAAAAGTTTTGTTTAAAAATTGAAATACGCAATAATAGGCTACCAGCGTTGAATAGCCTAACCGAATATAATAAAATTGAAATTCGCAGAAATAGGCTACCAGGTGTGATAACCTAACCTTAAACAAATATATGTATAACAGAATATGTAACTAAATATACAATTCACCAAATAGAGATTATATAAAAATAAAGTGTGACTGCACACAAGGGGTTAATATACTGTGTCAACAGATGACCCTGGTGTCACTGAAGCCTAGTAAAGCAGTAGCCTACTCTTTTTAGATAAAAAAGTGTATCAGTCAAAGGTTATTACAAGATCGTGCAAGCAACAACTAAAATTACAGATATATATAGCTACAGTAGGATACTAAATACAATATCTACAAGAGTTAATAATAAAACAGATTGGCTGGCTATAGGCTAGGCTAGGTTTGGGTTAGGTGAAAAGCTTGGCAGGTTGGGTTAGGCTAGGTTAGTTTGTACAAATACCACCCTTAGCTTAAAGTAAAATCAGTCTGAGGAGAAAAATTCAAGAATATATCTAGGGGGAAAAGATAAATGAATGCACTTAAATTTGGTACAAAATTTGCTGGAATTTAATATGTATAATCCCCCAAAAAGGTTTGTTTACAAAATGGTGTCGGCGTTAGTCCCTGTAGGCGGTTAGTTAGTAAACAATATTGTTTATTAGCAAATTAATATGCAAAGCTTTACTTACATACAAGGCAGTTAAATAGATACTTACTACAGTAGGTAATGGGTAAAATTAGGGGCTACGATTTTATATAAAATAGTAATAAGAGAGCGTTTGTTTACAAAGCAAAACAAAACAATAGATGGCGCTAGTGGCGCCCTGTCCGAGCAGGAGTCTTGTGATAAACACAAAGTTTATCAGTCAATACACAGCGAAATATCGTGCAGTGTTACTTACTAAGCTACAGGATGGTTAAACGTGCTCTTAACCACCTTTCATGCACAAGAATGAAGAGGATGAGTAGTTAATACTCAAATTATGATCGATATCGTGAGAGCGTTGACAGAGCGTCTGCAGCGTCTGGCGGTAGCACACACACACACACATATAAAGAGATATATAGTACTAATGATTAAATTATCGTATTTCGACAATTTCGGTCACTCGGAAAATCAGCTGATGAATCTTGGCGCTCCAAATTCACTTGCATTGAAAGTATATTCGTCGTATAAGACCACCCATAGTTTTGGAGGGTTTATTTAAGGCTTATAAATGTGTCTTATACGCCGGTATATACCATATAATGTCTTTATTTATTATCATGTGCGTATTTATAGTGTTTTCAGGGGTCCCTCCCAACAGTCCGAATAATCCACTAATCCGAAGCACTGTCGGTCCGCTGCCATTCGGATTAAAGGACTTTTACTGTTCTTAGATTCGTGTGAGTTAAACGATTTACCAATAATTTTGCAACCGTTTCCCCACGTGTAATTAGATTGGTCGATAGTGTAGTACCTTTATTTTTCGGCTTATAGGACGCACCCTAAGTTATACAAGTAGAATTTGGAAAAAAAGTATAAAGCCATAAAACCAACCTCGTAATTATGAAGAGCCACTTGCATGCTTTGTTTACATTTTGCCGTCCCTGTTCAGTCAAACAATACGGTGCAGCGTCAGTTTTGGTACGCAATACTGTAGCATACTATTGTGGATACTATCAAAGTATTCATAGTTCATAATATTTAATGGGATAAATATAAAGCAATATCAAAGTGTGTTTTATTTATTACAATAATACCCAATAATACCATAATATATTATGTGGATGCAAATTTGTAGCCTACGAAATAGAAAAAAACGAAAAGGTGACGATATTGTTACTGTACCGAAAGTTCAGTGTACCGGACCGTTGTACCGTAGCGTCAGGCCAAAACGTAATCATGCAAATGGCATGATTAAACAATAAGCATTATATTCATTATTGGGCAATTATATTAGCATTGTGCACCATATTGTTTAGTTTAAATGCTACATCTGAGTGTGTGTAGACTCGATACCTGATTTCGGAGCTTTTGGGGTTGGAAAAATGTCAACCTTTGTTTTGTAAGACGCAGGTTGATTTTAAAGCCGAAATGAGCCGAAAAATACGGTACTTACTACAGTTCAAATTGTCGATGTCTTTGATGATTTTGAATACTTTAATTAACCCTTGGGATCTGTCCCTATATAAGGGCAAAGGGGAAAGAGGAGTGTGTGGTAACCACCGAGGAATATGTCTTCTAAGCGTAGTAGGGAAGGTATACAGTAGGGAAGTGATTGAGAGAGTGAGAGTGAGAACGGAGAAATGGATAGGCGACGAGCAGGGAGGTTTTAGGAAGGGAAGAGGATGTGTAGATCAGATTTTTACCCTGAATTGTGTTGTGGAGAAGTATCTGGAGAAGAAACAAAAGGTGTATGTTGCCTTTATGGACTTGGAGAAGGCCTATGACAGAGTGGATAGAGAAGGTTTGTGGAAAGTACTTAGAATATACGGAGTAGAGGGCAAGTTGCTGAAAGCAGTGAAGAGCATGTATGAGGGTGCAAAGGCGGCAGTACGTGTGGAGAGTGAGCAGAGCGAGTTCTTTGACCTGAATGTTGGTTTGAAACAGGGGTGTGTGATGTCCCCGTGGTTGTTTACTGTATATATGGATGGAGTTATGAAAGAAATACTATCAAGAGCAGTGGATGTTGGTGTATCGCTGAAAAGGGAGGGAATTGAGTGGAAGCTACCTATACTGCTGTTTGCGGATGATACAGTTCTGATGAGTGATAATGAATGGGAGTTGCAGGGTCTGGTAAATGAGTTTGGAACAGTGTGCGAAAAACGGAATTTGAAGGTAAATACGGGGAAGAGCAAGGTTATGGTCTTCGAAAGGGGTGAAGTCACAGAGTGTGAGGTGAAGCTGAACGGTCAGGCTATGGAGATCGTCAACTCTTTTAAGTATCTGGGCAGTGTGTTGAGTAAAGATGGGACTATGGATGAAGAGGTGCGGGAGAGGGTACAACAGGGGAAGAGGGTTGTAGGAATGCTAAAAGCAGTAACAAGAAATAGGGTGGTCAGTATGGAAGTGAAGAAGTCCTTGCATGACAGTGTGGTAATCCCGACACTGACTTACGGAAGCGAAGCATGGACGTTGGTTGAGAGACTCAGACCAAGAGTGAGAGCAGTGGAAATGAATTACTTAAGGAGTGTGTGCGGAGTTACATGGAGGGATAGACAGACTAATGAGGAAGTAAGAAGGAGGTGTGTGTGGAGGTAGATGTGCTGGAAAGTGTGAAAAGGAACAACTTGAGATGGTTCGGCCATATGGAACGTATGGAAAGCGAGAGAATGACTAAGAGGGTGTACGAGAGCGAGGTGGAGGGACAGAGGGGGAGAGGTAGACCGAATATGAGGTGGAAGGATGGAGTGAGGAACTACATGAACGAAGGCGGTGCTGGTTGGGGGGAGGGGCGTCGACTGACTGGGGACAGAGGTGCATGGGGGCGGTTCGTTCGTGGCCACCCCTTCGGGGATCACGGCGTCAGGCAATAGATAGATAGATAGATAGATCTGGGGGGTCTCATAATTATGAAGTTTGGTATTTTCAAACTTCATAATTCAGTAGCTACTGATTGAGACCACCTAGAGCAGTCATTTTTTTTTGCAAATTGTAGAACATTTTCTTGTCTGTAGACTGCCGTTGAGATGACATCGCTACGTTGCGTGGTTGCCGAGTTCTGATGATTATATCGGCGACTTTTTAGCCGCGCATTTTGCCTAATATGAGGCCTCCCGGATTCCAAGGGTTAAGTCGCCTCTTAATCTGCGCTGGGTTAAAGGAAATAGATTTAATTCTCTAAGACGCTCCTCGTATGGTTTGTTCTTTAGGCTAGGTATCATTTTGGTAACTCTACGTTGAACTCGTTCTAGCTTGTCTATATCTTTTTGGTAATAAAGGCACCTTGATTGAACGCAGTAGTGTACTGTTATAAGCAAACCTTTCACTCTCACTATACAAACTATCGATCATTGCTAAAGGCTGTTTCATTGACTGTATACACTCACACAGTTGGCCTAGGTATTTAGTTACACTGATAATGTATTACCAATTTTAGTATGCTACATTGCTCAGTGATCAATTTTACATCAATAATCAAACCCAATGACTAGTTATATTGGTGAAACTAGGCATTAGAAAGAATATACCGGTAAGGATAAACACAAAACAAACATAGGGAGATGTTACCATTATTAAAATGTAAAACTTGCAAACTAAACAAACCAAAATTGGGACAAGGACAATATAAAGTCAAATTAAATTATCAAAATCGTTATGTGGAAACAACGCTTACTAAAATGAAAATTATTAAATAAAAGAACACAATCCACCACATAGGGTGTACATTACTACATGAGCAAGTTAATCTGTTTCCCAAGCAAAACATAACAGCCAGCTGAGCCTGGGCCAGTATCAGCTGACGATTGGGAGATGAGACATGTGTTTCTCTGATTTTCTTGCAAGGTTGATTGTAATGTTCAGTTGCTGCAAATATTCAGTGTTCTAACTCTAATTCAAATGCAAAGGACTTGTAATGGGTATAAGTATACTGAATTACCAGTAGGTCTAGCCCTAGAAGTGAATTATATACAGGACAAATACAACAACATGCGGTAGGCTATTTATCGGTACACACAGATTAACTTGCTCATGTAGTAATGTACACCCTATGTGGTGGATTCTGTTCTTTTATTTCATAAATTTTATTTTAGTAAGCGTTGTTTCCACATAGCGATTTTGATTAGTTATTTTTCCTTTGTCCAAGTTTTGGTTTGATTAGTTTGCAAGTTTTACATTTTATTTATTTTTTTCACGTCCCAGGTTTCAAGGGTCAACTTATGTTTGAGGTACATAAATTTATAAGTTTCTTTGGCACAAACTCTGGGGCCGACTTATACACAAAGTCGCCTTATATTTGAGTACTGTACAGTACAGTATATACATTATTCTAATTTTAGCTACAACTGTACTACATAATAGTCAGACCCCCCCCTCCCAAAAAAAAAAATACCATAGCATCTAGCACAAAATGCTTCATTCGTTCATCCACACTTATACAGTCCACCCTTGGGTAACGCGAGTATATCGTACCGGCCCTAGGCCGTGTTACGCAAACACGCGTTACATAAAGCAAAGGTTATATGGGAAAAATTCCATTCGTTCTGGCCACTTTCCCAAAGTCCCCTTTTTTTACCATTTACCACCCGATTTATCTATTTATTTGTCAGTATTATTACGTTGGCAACATACCTTCATACTAGGGGTCAATAATATATCCAATTAAGACCATTGGTACTATGAAATGCCATTTATTTGACACAAAAACAATGCTGCTCAGCTTTAGTTCAACAATAACAAACCACATGTCGTCTGCGTGTGAGGCAGGCGGCGGCAGCTTGGCTAAACTTGCCAACAATCTACCGCTTTCATTAGAGTTATAGTTTAATGTATTTTTCTTTGGCTTTTACTATTATAAATATTATTTGGTAAAATGAAATTCAATTCCATAGAGTAAATTATAATAAAATTTTATTGCATACAGAAATAACTCGGGTTTAGACATAGCCACACAAGAACAACAACACACACACACACACAAACTGACACAACAATAACACACACGATTTCGGTCACTCGGAAAATCAGCTGATGAATCTCGGTGCTTCAAATTAACTTGCATTGAAAGTACAGTTGCAGAGCAATTAGTGGAGCCAGTGAGGGACATAATTCAAGCTTCCTTAGATAAAGGACAGGTTCCTGTTGAATGGAAAAGAGCTAATATCATCCCGATATACAAGAATGGAAACCCTGAGGACCCTCTAAAGTTCTAAACTATAGACCAGTTTCACTTACTAGTATTGTATGCAAGATTTGTGAAAAGCTAATTAGGAAGAGATGGATGAAAATGTTGGAGAGAAAGAAGATAATAACCCCAAAGCAATTTGGATTCAGAGAAGGGACATCTTGTGTTACCAGTTTGCTATGTTATTACAGTAGGGTGATAGATGTACTCCAAGAAAGAGGCGGATGGGTGGACTGCGTCTACTTAGACCTTTCCAAAGCATTCGATAAGGTACCACATAAGAGATTGTTATCTAAGCTTGAGACGCTAGGATGTGTCAGGGGGAGTTTGCTGAAATGGATGGAGAGCTGGAAATGAGGACCAACATTAGAGGAACTTACTCATCGTGGCGGAAAGTTGAGAGTGGTGTGCCGCAGGGATCTGTGTTGGCACCTCTCATGTTCCTTATGTACGTGAATGACCTGCCGATAGGCATAAATTCCTACATGTCAATGTTTGCAGACGACGTAAAAATTATGAGACAAATAACAAATAAAAGTAGTTGTGAGGAGCTGCAAGGGGATTTAGATAGAATATATGAATGGAGCACCAAGTGGAAAATGAAATTTAATATAAGTAAATGCCATGTGTTAAATATGGGAAGAAGTGTGAATAGACCAAATTGGAAGTACAGGATGGGAGATAATATAATTAGCAAGGCCGAAAAAGAAAAGGATTTAGGGTTGATTATACAAGATAAGTTGTCGCCAGAGAAACATATTAACAAGCTCTTTAGCGGAATGTATGCAATGGCCGGGAATATGAAAGTTGCTCTGAACTACTTGGATGAGACCATGGTAGCGAAAATTATGAAGAGTATGATTAGACCAAGATTGGAGTATGCAGCAGTGGTGTGGTCCCCGCATCTAAAGAAGCATATTCACAAGTTAGAAAGAATCCAGAGAGCAGTTACTAGATTGCTTCCAAGTCTCAGAGAACTGCCATATGAAGGGAGG
This sequence comes from Paralithodes platypus, assembly GCA_032716605.1. Lineage (NCBI taxonomy): Eukaryota > Metazoa > Arthropoda > Malacostraca > Decapoda > Lithodidae > Paralithodes > Paralithodes platypus. Next base: position 650,340 of record CM064487.1, read on the forward strand.
CTAGACAAATTAAATCTACCAAGTTTAAAAGAGAGGAGAGAGAGGGGAGACATGATAATGATGTACAAATGCACCCGGGGGCTGGAGAGGCTGGATAGGGAGGATATGTTAATTATGGATACAGGAATAACTAGAGGCCACAGCTACAAAGTAAAAAGACCTAACTGCAAGAACGATATCAGGAAGTTTAGCTTCCCCTATAGATGTATTGACAAATGGAATGGGCTGGAGGAGGAGGTGGTAGGGGCAAGGAACATCCATATTTTCAAGAAAAAATTGGATAAAAAGTAGACTGAGAGACGGGACAACACGAGCTTAGCTCAACTCCTGTAAACTACAATTAGGCAATTAGGTAAATACAATATATTCGTCATATAAGGCCACCCATGGTTTTGGAGGTTTATAAATGTGTCTTATACACGCCGGTATATACGGGTCTGACGAGTCTGACGTCACAGGCCGAGAGATGCCGACCAGCCGCCACCCGCCACAAGCGCTACATAAACAAACCGTGTTAGATGCTGACTCGTGTTTGCCCGTGTTAGAGCAAAACCGCGGAACCTAAAGCCACGTTACCCGAGGGCCAACTGTATAATCAATCAGTGCCTTTCATACTACTCCCTCTCTCTCCCCCCTCCACTCCAGATTAGAGCAACTAAACTTATCCCGACGCTGAAAAACATATCATACGACGAAAGACTTAAAAAAATTGAATTCTATCTATCTATCTATTGCCTGACGCCGTGATCCCCGAAGGGGTGGCCACGAACGAACCGCCCCCAAGCACCTCTGTCCCCAGTCAGTCGACGCCCCTCCCCCCAACCAGCACCGCCTTCGTTCATATATTTCCTCACTCCATCCTTCCACCTCTCTTTCGGTCTACCTCTCCCTCTCTGTCCCTCCACCTCGCTCTCGTACACCCTCTTAGTCATTCTCTCGCTTTCCATATGTTCCATATGGCCGAACCATCTCAAGTTGTTCCTTTTCACACTTTCCAGCACATCTACCTCCACACCACACCTCCTTCTTCTTACTTCCTCATTAGTCTGTCTATCCCTCCATGTAACTCCGCACGCACTCTTTAAGTAATTCATTTCCACTGCTCTCACTCTTGGTCTGAGTCTCTCAACCAACGTCCATGCTTCGCTTCCGTAAGTCTGTGTCGGGATTACCACACTGTCATGCAAGGACTTCTTCACTTCCATACTGACCACCCTATTTCTTGTTACTGCTTTCAGCGTTCCTACAACTCTCTTCCCCTGTTGTACCCTCTCCTGCACTTCTTCATCCATAGTCCCATCTTTACTCAACACACTGCCCAGATACTTAAGAGTTGACGATCTCCATAGCCTGACCGTTCAGCTTCACCTCACACTCTGTGACTTCACCCCTTTCGAAGACCATAACCTTGCTCTTCCCCGCATTTACCTTCTCACTTAAAAAGAGAAGAATGAGGGGACAACTGATTGAATGTTTAAAAATTATTTGACAAAGTGGACATCGATGTCCTGTTCTCTCTCAATCATCTTCAGACTCGTAATAATAGTATGAAACTATTGACCAAAAAGACAAATCTAGACATAACCAAGAACTTCTTTAGCTATTCTGTAATAAACGAATGGAATAAGCTGCCAAATGATGTGGTATCTATCAACATATTTAAAAAACGACTTGATGCTCACCTTAACCCTCCAGACCCGGAAGGGCTCTTGAACGCCCATAAAAAACACACCCGAGCTACCCGGAAGGGCTCTTTAACACCCATGAGCTCAAAGCTTGTAAGCTTGGTGTGCGAGGCGTACGTCCGACGCATGTAAACAACAGCCGGCTGGACCGACGCCCCGCATCTCCGGCCACAAGAAGGAGTGCGTCGCTTGTTCGTGTGTGCCTGTATGTTATTGTTAAGAATCGAAAAGTAGTGTAAAGTGGCTTTTTTTGCCATAAAGTTATCTCCAATAAAATCATCATCACAACTGAACCAGTTGACTTAGAGTGCTCTACTTAACGCCATTCTACAGGTACGAAACACATCTACGCTTGGGGATGCGAGGGAATGCGGAAGCAAGCCAAATAACAAAGATGCGGTAGCCTAGGCGTAGACGTTTTTCGGCCAAAACCCCCGGATTTCGGGGAATATATATATACAGTAAAAGTCTGTTAATCCGACGACCGATGATTCGAATCTCCCAATAGTCCGAATTTTTCAATTTGAGGCCAAATCCGAATTCACCCGATGGTCCGAATTTCAAGAAGTCCCAAAGTCCCCTTTTTGAGGCATTAGGCCACTCAAATGACACATAATGGAGCACACACATATCATATGTTCATGAATTCACTTTAAAAGTTTACCATTGTCATTGTAGCCTATTATCTACTTCAAAACATTCAGATTAATGGTCAAAGGAAGCTACTGATATAATCGTAAACACCTTCGTCTTCTTCTTCCACATCGTCTGCTAGAGAGTTTGTTTTGCTCTTGAACGCATCCTTGGGACGCTCCGATGCGCTACTGGCTTGCACCGCATTTTCTGCAAGCGCATTCAGTCTTGAGCTTGAAAACGCACCTTTGGACGTATTAGTCTTGAGCTTGAAAACGCACCTTTGGATGTTCCGATACGCTACTATTTATAGTTCAGTGATCGGAGCATCCCAAGGGTGCTTTCAAGACAACAAGACAAGGGTGCTTTCAATACAATATAATATAACAGAGCACGTCACAAAAGGAAAATCACAAAAGGAAAATTACAAGAACCTCTCAGGGAAGTGCCGTTGTTAAGGCATTACTTCCCGAACCACATCTGATCTTCAAGAGCAAGACAAACTCGCTAGTAGACGGAAGAAGAAGAAGACGTTTATATCAGCAGATTCCTTTGACCATTAATCTGAATGTTTTGAAGTAGTTAATAGGCTACAATGACAATGGTAAACTTTTGAAGTGATTTCATGAACATATGATATGTGTGTGTGCACCATTGTGTCATTTGGGTGGCCTAATGTCTCAATGTTTTCGTCATACACAGGTTCATAGGGGTAAAGTCCGATAACCCGAAAAATCCACTAATCCGAACGAGAGCCGGTCCGCTGCCCTTCGGATTAACGGAAGTTTACTGTAATACATAGCCGGGGCTGGAGGGTTAAGAGAACAGGAGTCTTATTAATAATTAAAATTTTAATCTCACCAACCCACGAATAAAATTATTTTAAGTAATTAAATCACTCTTAACCCTTCCTACCCGGGTGTCCTGTTAAAAGGACACCGCGGCAGATGGGCAGGAACCCGAGTGTCCTTACCTGGTCAGTAAGCTTGAAAGCCTATTCAGCTTGGTCTGAACGCCGTGCGTCCGACGTATGTAAACAAAGCCGATCGTTGCGTCACCGCACCTCCAAAAACAAGAAGGAGACGTCGGATCAATGTTATTGTTGTGACGTCAGACGAAATTAGTGTCTGAAAAGGTCCGATATTGTCAACATCGCGGAAAAATTCGCTCCACTGAAATCGTCATCACAACTGAACCAGTTGACTTACAGAGCTCTACTGTAAGTCAGTCTACAGATTGAAAACCGCACTACGTTTATAGATGCGTGAGAAATTTCTAGCAGTTAAAATAACAAAGATACGGTAGCCTAGGCCTGGACATTTTTAGGCCAGATCGCCCGGGTATCTGACACTGTCCTTAGGAGGGGGGCCCTGGGTCAGAAGGGTTAATGAACTCGCCCTTAACCGGACCATCTAGAGGCCCTGCGAGAGATTGAGTCTTCGTGGAGGCTCCAGCCATGGGCCTGCAGGCCTGATACGGTCCGGGGGTCTATGGTAAGTCTACTAAAGAGTAGAAATAATATTTACATTAAAAAAACCATAACTAACCAGGTGGTGGAGGGTACTGAGGGTAGCCCATGGGAGGGTAGGCCTGTGGGGGCACTGGAACAATGCCCCCAGGTGCAGCAGTGGCCTTGTTGAAGATCTCTCGCTCACTCTCAGCCATCCGGTGTAGGGCCAACTGACGCTGGTATTCTAAGTATTCCTGCTTTTTCTTTCGCATGATCTCCAGTTTCTGCATCATCTGCATTTGCCTGGAAATATAATAGCTTTGTAAATGAACTGTAGTTAAAGGCATATATCTAAGTAAACATGATTAATTTGTGTATAACCTCAGTAATTCTCCCTCCAGGGGAAAAATTTAGCATGCTGCACACCTCGAGTTGCCATAGATCACAAGAATACATACATATATACAAGTTTAAAGACCATTTAGTCCACAGAGAATGTGGTTGTACTACATAAACACCCACAGGCACTTGAGAACCTTAAAGTATTCAATCTGATAAGGTAAAAATAGATACACACCATACTGAACACAGAATTACTAAAGTGGCTTTACAATAAGGTAATAAAGCCCTAACAAAAAAAAGTACCTTATTCGTTCCTGTTCCTCCTGTTCCCTCCTGACCCTGTCCCTGTGTTCCTCCCTCAGAGCCTCCAAGGCTGCCCGGGCATCACGCACCTGGGAGATCTTATCCTGCAGACGCTCGCAGTTCACTGAAAAAGAAAAAAAAAAAAATAATAATAATAATAATAATAGGCTAATAATAACAATAATAATAATAATAATAATAATAATAATAATAATAATAACAATAATAATAATAATAACAATAATAATACAAAATAGTTGTTATATCTCTAGTTAATCATACCATCTCTATAATTTCAATGTTATGCAAAGCTACCCCTAAAAGTGCTGATTGCAATTGCTCTAGTCTTTCCAATGGCACTGATAAGGTGCAGGTATTTCAAGAGCATATCTTGGCTACATCCTTTATTATGCGTTTTCTGCACCAGACCAGGGTATTAACCCTCACAGACCGGTTTCACCTTCTATAGGATATCCACGAAACCCGGGGGATCTGGCCGAAAAATGTCTTTAATAGGCTATCCGTATCTTTGTTATTTTAACTGCTAGAGAATTCACTCATCTCTAAACGTAGATGTGTTTCTTATATGTAGACTAGCGTTGAGTAGAGCTCTCTAAGTCAACTGGTTCAGTTGTGATGACAATTTCCGTGGAGAAAGTTTCGAGGCGATGTTACTAATCTCGTCAATGCATATAACAACTTTGATCCGACGTCCCCTTCATGGTTTCGGAGGTGCGGTGTCGCAAAGACAAGTTTTGTTTAAATGCGTCGGACGCACGGCTTTCAAAACACGCTTAATTGGCTTTCAAGCTTACGGTGCTCAAGAGCCCATCCGTGTTTCGGGCCCTAGTTTGTTATGGGCTCCTCAGAGCCCTTCCGGGTACCAGGGGTTAAACAAGAGACCTATCACATTAATTTTAGTCACCATTTCAAAATATACATACCAGTACTTTAATATATTTTTTGCTTCATAGTTCTTAGTATGTCCTTGCAAAAAAATAAAATGGGTAAAACAATGGAACTTCATGAAAAACTTCCTGTATTCTTTCTCTGAATCAGACATTGTGTAGCAATATTTAACAGTGACCCCTCCATCAATGACATACTGCCAATATTCATGCTTGGCGCCCTGCCGGCAGGCTAGCCCTCTATAGGGACCCTCCGTCCAAATAATTTACATCATAGGCGGCATAATTAATTACCTTTGGAACGTCAATTAAAAGCCACTATGAAATATAAATCTACAATAAATTAAGAATAACATTAAGCTTCTGTTTTACCTAGTCCTGGCGCCATGATGATGACCCTTTGTGTCTTGATGAGCCGTGGGCTTTCCGGCAGTCATCTTTCTTTGAGAGATCATTCTCTTACATGGCTCCAAGGTTATATAACAGACTGCCACTGACCATGAGACAACTAAGTTCTGTGGAGTGCTTCAAGAGACAATTTAAAACTTTTCTCTTTGAAATAAGCTATGATCTCGAGAGGGGTGTCATCAAGGAGGGCTATAGGGTGTAGGCTATTTGCCACTGCTAGTGGCTGGGTGATGCGTAGTGCGTATAGGTTTTGTGTTGCATTAATTTAACCCTCTCCGACATATGACGCAATTTTGAGCCTATTGGGGATACTTTAGCCCTTCCAGCCCGGGTGTCCTTTTAAAAGGACACCACGAAAAAAGGGCAGGTGCCCGGGTGTCCTTTTAAAATCCCTGTGCTTGAAAGTGTGCTTCAAAATTCGCACGGCCAAATTTTGCATTGCAGGAGCGACCAAGCCTCAACTACTAGTGTTATCAGTTCGTACGTGGCCGCCATAGCGAGTTATACTGAAAAAATGTTTTCCGACGTGTCCGAATCGCTGCAACCTCCCGCGGGCCCCACTGCTACCCCGCTTGCAACTTCAACGCCTGTTGCAACCGAGAAGAAAGCTCAACGAAAGAAAGTTAAGCGTTTGTTGAGTGATAGCGCTATACAGCGACAACTTTTTGATAGTGAAGAGAGCAGTGGCGAAAGCTTGGTGGACAAAGAAAAATGTATAAGTGCAAGCGAAGATGACGATTTCGTTGGCTTTGGAGACGACGATAATGTCGATTTATTTGAGGGGGGAGACAGTAGTGATGATCCTGATGTGGAAGTGTTTCAGGAAGGTGCCATTGAGCTTCCAAGTGTGCTAGAACCTAGGCCTAACCCTTCGCCATCTTTGCTATGTCAGCCTAGGCCTAGCCCTAGCCCAGGACCTTCCCCTTTGACTGCCCGTACGCCCTTGAAAGTGGGCAAATATTTCTATAAACAATCGTTGGTGAAAAGTGCAGCTAAAAAAGCACGCAGGGCAGCCGCAGAAAAGGCTAGGGAAGCTGAAGACAGTGATAATGACGCCGACCCTGGTCTAGCAACCACCCGCATTCCATTGTCCCGACGCCTTGACCCGGGACGCCGCGTGGGTCACCCACAGCCCTCGGCTTCATCTCTCCCTCAGGATGACCAAAGGGCCTCTTCAAGTGGTATTACTAGTGTGCCACAGCCCTCAACACACCGCAGAGCATTATTTGCTGCGGAGAAGCCCTCGGCTCGCCGCAAAAGGAGCCCAACTCCTGAGGCCGAGGCTCCCATTGTTGAAGCTCCCTTTACCTTTGGATACCTTTGGATGTGTTCGCCGCTCCTCTAGCGGCACCAAGGAGCGCGACGCCCCTCGTTATGGGTGGTGATTTGGTGCAGTAAACTGTTTGAAGCGACAGCTCGCTCCCTTGCGAGGATGGGCTCGTCTGGCACTTTTTGCAGTTCGACATCTAGGGCTCTCTTGACCCGCAGCCTCCCGCGCCACACACCGCCAACGCCCGGTCACTTCTTCACCCGAATTGTCTCCTGAAGACGATGCTGACGACCCCAACATTGCCCCAGATGACCTGACGTCGCCTGAGGAGGAAGAGGAACAGGAAGAGGAAGTCCCGACAAGACGAGCGAGAGGGCGAGGTCGTGGACGTGGTCAGTCTGCCGACGCCGCTGCCCTTGGGCGTGGGCGTGGGCATGCAGGGCGTCCGCGTGGCCAAGGGCGTGTGCCAGGGCGTGTGCCTGCTGCACCTGCACGTCCTCGAGCATCAGCATCCGACCTGTTTGTGTGGACAGATGGGGCTGATTTTGAGTCAGATTGTCCTGCCTTTGACGAGGTACAGATGGGTTCCGGGGTGTCACCAACATTTCCCTGTGGCCCAGCTGCTACCCCCAGTGAAATTTTCTGTGGCTTCTATGACAATGAAGTCATGGAATACCTCGTCGAGGAGACCAACAACCATCATGAGATCTGTGCCAACTTTCTTGGGAGGAAGACCAGTGCCAAGATGGTGGCATGGAGAGCTGTCACTGTGGCAGAACTACAGTATATGTGTTCTTGACACTCACAATGCTGATGACACATATCAGGAAGCACGCTCTGGCAGACTACTGGATCACTGGCGACATCATAACGACTCCAGCATTTGGCAAGTACATGTCCAGGGACAGGTACTTCGACATCCTCTCGTATCTCCACCTGACAAACAACATGGCAGTCCACCTTCCCGACTCATTATGGAAGATCAGGAAGCTGTATGACATGATACGTCATCGGTTCACCACCTACCTGATTCCTTTCCAGAAGATGTGCCTCGACGAGTCTCTGGTCCTGTTCCGTGGTAGGCTGCACTTCCGACAGTATATCCCGTCCAAGAGACACCGCTTCGGCATCAAGCTCTTCGTCCTCTGCGACTGTTTGACGGGGTATGTGCTGGACTTTATAGTCTACAGCGGCAAGGCTGGAGAAATTGAGACTGACCCCCTCATTGGTTTTGGTGGCGCTGTAGTGAAGAAGATGATGGAGAGGCACTTCAATAAAAACCACATCCTCTACACAGATAATTACTACACGTCGCCTCTCCTGACCAAGTACCCGCAAGACCGGAACTGTCGGCACAGTCAAGGGCAAGAGGAAGGGCATGCCAGGCTACCCAACCAAGACGAAGAAGGCGGACATCTTCCACAAGAAGAGTGGCTCCATCCTCTCCATCCACTGGCATGACCAGCGCAAGGTCAACCTCCTCACCACATGCCACAAGGCCGAGATGGTTGCCACGGGGAAGGTGGACCGAAGAACCAAGAACCCCGTCCAGAAACCAGCTGCTGTCCTGGATTATAACCTCAACATGCACCTCGTTGACAAGTCCGACATGCAGATGGGCTTCATCGACTGCCTGCGAACATCTTGCAGGTGGTACAAGAAGTTTATCCTGCATACGGTAGATATGTCGGTCCTCAATGCCTACAACATCTACCATCTGAGGACTCCAGGAGCCAAGAAGTACAAGTCCCTGCGGAAGTTCCACAAGCAGGTGATACTTGAGCTCCTGGCTAAACATGCGGGTACACCAGGGAGGCCACTACAAGGACAAGGCCAGCTGACAGAACGGGGTGTGCTGAATTTTTCAGGAAGCACCAGCTCAACGCCCTTCCTTTCAAAGCACCAGGTATTAACACCAGAATCCAGAAGAGGTGCCATGTGTGCAGCCACACAACAAGAAGACCCCGCAAAACCACAAAAAACACTTGGGAATGCCTCGAGTGTCAAGTTGGACTGTATGCTGGCACCTGCTTCAACGACTTCCATACTCTAATAAACTTTTGAAGTGGAAGTGACAACAGTGAAAGTGACACTCAAATGTAGGCTAAGAATAATAATAACTAAGTATAAGTGAAAAGGACACATATAAGTAATAATAAGTGCCTTCAATAACAATATGAACAAGTGAAAGTGACACTAAAATATATATTTCTAACAATAAATAAGTGAAAATGACACTCAATAAGCCTAGGCCAGTCAAAGTGACAGTATAATAATAATAAAACTAAGTATAAGTGAAAGAGACACACACAAGTAATAATAAGTGCCTTCATAACAATATGAACAAGTGACAGTGACACTATATATATTATTAGCTTACCTAACAATACATAAAAGGGTAAATGACACTACCAATTATCAAAGTCCAGTGAAAGTGACACTATAATCATAATAATAATAATAAAACGAAGTAATAAGTGACAGAGACACAAATAAGTTCATGTAAATAACTTTATTGAGTGAAAATAACATAATAACTATAATAAATGACAGAATAACCAATAAAACACTATCAAATCGCTTCCCGGCATAATTGCGGGTGGAGCGACGAGTGAAACTGGGCGTCGTAGCCGGGGCCGCGGTTGAGTGTTCGGACGCGCCGAGGTAAATACGCGGAAAAAGTTACCTCCACTTCCATCACCATCACTCCGGAACCAGTTGAGCTAGAGAGCTCTACTCAATGCCATTCTACGCAGCAAGGTAAGGCGCCCATTTTTATATATGTTTGATTAATGTAGGTAATATATTAAGCGAGATTAACCTTATTTACTTTTGTTGATATTCGGCCAGATCGCCCGGATACGAGCTCCGTCCTTTGGAGAGCCTGCCCGGGCCAGGAGGGTTAAAGTCTTTGTTGCCATCAGGGGTATTTAAAAACCTTTAGTTTAGTTACTTCAACCTCTGCAGTTGTCTTTGAGTTAGCTGTGGGCAGAAAACTAATTTTGGAGAGGTAATTATAAGAGTGAGAGAACTATTTCTTATTGCTAATCTGGCAACCTCTGCGTCATAAATGTGTGAAAGGGTTAAGGGGGGTGTGGCAGAGTGGTCTTGCCACTGGACTGGTAATCCAATGGACCCGGGTTCGAATCCCAATATGTCAATGGGAAGATATTATTGGGATGGAATTTGTGCTGTACCTAGTATAAGTGCATTACCACAGCACACCGAAATGCCAAAAAAAATACCCTCATTGTTCCCTGATTAAATAGCATTGTATGAATATTCCCATATTCAAAAATATGCTTCAGGGGGACAATGCCTAGTGAGTTAATTGCTCAATAGGTGGCGTTCTGAGAGTGAGGGTTCGAGTCTGTGGGAGTGAGTCTGTGAAGCGCAGAGGCGAGGCGGCTTCAGAAATGGAGTTGCTTCGAGCCGTGAAGCTTCGTATGTCTCACTCCCTAGACTGGAGCAAGACCTCACGGGCCTCACCGTGTTCAGCGGTTGAGTGTACAGTAAAGGCTATCAGCCTATGCCCGAGAGGGAGTAGTTGGGGGAAAAAGAAAAAAAAAAACAAAAAAAAAATTTGAGCGCCAGTGAATTCTGCGGAAAATTGGCGCTTGTGAAAAATAAGTAACGTGCTTATTATTATTAGCATCCCTATGCAAGCTCAACCTCATTGCCAGATTCCCTGGAATATCCCTTTCTTAGCTGGTGGACGGTCACAAGGTGTAGACGTGATTGTGGTGTCTCCCGCCTGTCGTCTGCCTGCCTTTGCTTTTACACACAGTGTGCCTTCTTTTGCATAATTGTCACTGGTTAGGCTTGCTAGACATATATCGTATATTCGAAGGAGGATGAATCTGGGAAAATATAAGGAGTGGGTGTCCTGGTATCAGAGGAAATGAGAGGGTAGTGGTTGAAATAATAAAGAGTAAATTAAATATTGGTTATATTGAAGCTGAAAGTTTGAGAAAGAATTATGAATGTGATATCAGCATATGCCCCACAGGTTAACTTAAATAGAGAGCAGAAAGAGGCCTTCTGGAACGACATAAGTGTCATTTCGGGTTTCTCAGAGTATGATATCACAGTTGTAGGTGGAGACCTAAATGGGCATGTGGGAGCATGTGCTGATGGGTACGAGGGCATGCATGAAGGAAAAGGATATGGAAGAAGAAATCTAGAAGGTGAATTTATATTGGAGTCCTGTGTTGCACTCAACATGGTTGTGTGTAACACTAAGTTCAAGAAAAGGTTGAGTCATCTAATCACATACAGTATAGTTCTGGGAGCACCAGTAGCTAGATAAATTACTTCTTGGTGAACAGGGTAGACTGGAAGTTTGTTCGGGATGTAAAGGTCATCCCGAGCAAAGAATATACCTCCCAACATAAGCTCCTAGTCTGTGACATGAGCTTTAGGCAACATCTTGTGTGCAAGAATGTATATATGCCAAAAAGGAAAGCATGGTTGTTGAATTATTCTGAATACAAGGATAGGTTTTGAAGCGAACTGGAGGAAATGGACAGGAATAGGGGCACTAAGCCAAATGATGTAAACAGACAATGGAACTTCCTTGAATGTAACCTTTTTGCCGCCACTGACAAAGTCTGTGGCAAAACTAAGGGTCTCCCCAGGCATAAGATTTCCTGGTGGTGGAATAACGAGGTTGAAACTGTAATAAAGGAGAAAAAAATATGTTTCAAAGTATGGAAGAAAGGAGGCAACAAGAAGGAATCTCTGGCAGCTAAGCAAACTGCAAAAAAAAAGAGGTATACTGTACAAGGCAAAGAAAATTATACAGGACTTGGTCATAAACCAAGTGTGTAATGCAGAAAATCCAAATGGGATCTTCAACTTAGCTAAGCGAGTTAGGGATGACAGTAGAGATGTTGTAGGAGAACAGTGTGTCAGGAATGATAATGGGACAATTAATCAACGTTGAGTTTGAGTGGAAAAGAGAGCAGCTTAGTAACGAAAAGCTAATACTTGCCCCAACCCCCCCTCTCCACTTCTTTGATAGCGCCAGCTGCGCAATAAATAAAATGAAGGACGGAAAAGCTGCAAGGTACTCTGGCACTGTTGCTGACATGATTAACCCTTAACCATCGGCTCACGACATATGTCGAGTTAAAGAAAACGTGCCCATATGCGGGTCTCTACATATGTCGAGTGCAATTTTGAGCACGTAATGTGCTCTGAGAGAGAGCTGAGCGGTGCGAGGAGTATAGATTGCTTCCTGACCGCTCGCCACCACCGCCGTGGGTCGACTGAAATTTATTACACCCTCCTCCACCCTCTCTCACTCGCTACACAGGAAATTATGTAAGGAAATTACCTTATTTTAGGGTTTTTGCACTCGTGTTGCACGATCGTTGCAAGAGAACCAGTGGTCGTAGAAGGATGGTTCGGGTGTCATTGGAAAGCTCTGTTTACGCCCTTTCAGGGATAGATACTTGTATTACGCTCTGGGTCTTGTTTATGCATGAAAAAGAGCACAGAAACAACCCCATTTAGGGTAAAACCACCCGCTTGGCGGGTAGTAGAAGTTACCGACCCACCCGCTCTTAAGGCGTTAAAGCCTCAGGTGACATAGCAGTAAGATTGGTCACCGAGCAAAAAAAAACTTCATCATTAGAGAGGAGAGAATCTCTGACGAGTGGCATAAAACTGTAATAAGAAACATATATAAGGGTAAGGGGGATTAGTTCTATCTATCTATTCTATCTATATACTCAGGCCCAATCCCCACTTTTTCTTTTAGTTTTTGTTTGTTTGTTTGTTTGGGGGTTTTTTTTTTTTGGGGGGGGGGACTCAAGACAGGGCCAGAATAGGGACGACACAATAGAAAACAATGAACACAAAAACAAAATACAAATTCACACACATCTAGGTCATCTAGGAGAAGACCCAGAGACTAGGGTCACCAAGGTCCCTCCAGCACTCCCCCGACCACTCGGAGAGGTTCCGATCTTGGCAGGCAGACATGCAGCAGAACGAAACCACAAGCCCGCCCACCACACTTCCAGGCGCACCCTTCATATAAACCGTCTCCCCGGGCCAGGCACCTGATGGACTATTATCTAGTCCAACTTGCGCCCGACCCCTTCCCCCAAATGACCACGTGTTCACTCATCTATTCACAAGCATTCTCCATTCATTCCTGTTTATTACCACTTCCCTTGCCTGATCTATAGTCATTACTCTATCATCCAAAGCTTGTCTTACACAGTCTCTCCATCTCAATGGGGGTCTTCCTGCCCTTCTATCTCCCCTTGTGTCTGACTCACAAATTCTCTTTGTAAGCCTATCATCATCTATTCGTTCAACATGACCATACCAGCTCAGCACCCTTCTGTCCACTCTGGCCGACAAATGTTCCTGCTGCCCCACTATCCTACGTATCTCTTCATTCCTCAATCTGTCTCTACGAGTAACTCCACACATACTCCTCAAGCAGCTCATCTCCATCACATCCAGCTTTCTTCTCTCCTTTTCCTTCAGAGCCCATGTCTCAGCCCCATGCATCACTGTTGGCACAACAATTCCTTGATACATTGCACTTTTTACTTTCATTCCGAGATTTCTCATCTTCCACATACTTCCCTTTGCTCCGAAAACCTTCCTTCCTTCACTCACTCTGTTTTACCTCCATTTCCATATCTCCACTCCTGCTTATCATTCCTCCTAGATTAGTTAGATAGATTAGTTAGATAGAGGAAACTATTGGGGCCTGATAATGATTGACCAAGTCATGAAGGTTTGTAAGAGAGTCTTCGAAGTTATGATAAGGGAAAGCATTTCTATCGACGATATGCAGTTCGGTTTCATGCCAGGACAACAAGCAATGCTATTTTCATAGTCAGGCAGCTGCAGGAAAGGTAATTACTGTACTTAAAGAAAGATAGGGATCTATACTAAAATCCTTAAGCAGTCCATGTTTGGTAAAAGTTTGTCAACAGTAGGTCCATCCGATTCCGAGCCATTTGTTAGTTTTCTGATGCTGTAGAATTTTTTACGAGTGGAGGGTCGCAAGCCCAACCGACTTAACCTCTTTAGTTGCCTTTTACGACACGCAGGAGGCATATTCTAATCCCTTACCCCCAGGGGGGAAAAAATATAAAATTTAATAAAATATACAGTAGTGCACCGATTTTCGTGGTCAATTGGTGACGAAAAAAATTAGCAAAGGTTGATTTTGCGAAGATTGGGGTATTGTTCTTATGAGGAAAATGGCAATTAGTTCCAAGCTCGTCCAAACAGTCACCCCTCAAATACCTGCTTCCCCCCCCCCAAATACATTCAATAAATACATAGTATGAAGAGAATGGTGGGGCCGAGACTGCCACTATCGCCAGAAGTAGATGCAGCTAGGGAAAGTTCAGAGAACTGTTGCCATTACTCACTATGAGAAAACTCCCTTTTCCCTTGAAGGGAAAGGTGTACGCTTCCTGTCATGTGTTAGAAGCGCAATGACATGCATCAGAAACGTGGCCTGTCAAAGTAGATGATATCAACAGAATGGAACGCAACGAGATGAAAATGGTGAGATGGATGTGTGGGGCCAAACTGCAAGATAGGATATCTAGTGACGAGCTGAGAAGGTTTGGTATCAAGAGTATCAGTGATAAGATGAGTATTAGTAGGCTTGGATGGTTCTGACATGTGGAGAGGATGGATGAACTAAGTTGGGTGAAAAGATGCAAGTCAGTGAACATGGGGGTAGCTGCACCAAGGGGAAGACAAAGAAAGATGTGGGATCAGACCTTAGTCTGATCTTGAATAAAAACTTAAGTGAGGCAGCTTTGAATAGGGCTGCCTAGAGCGCCGCCATTAGGATATGAGACTGGAACCGCACTCCTTGTGGAACATTCGGTCAATAAATTTATGTATGTACATGGTTTCTGTTCGGACCTGTCTTGAGTCGGCCACCCCCAGCAATGGTGTATGTGCCTGAGTATATACATACATACATATACTGAATGTATACGAGGAGATTACTTACAAGACAGGATTGTATTTTAACTCATTGTCATATTTAGCCTAGCCCAAATCATTGTAATATTTCCGTGGCTTTAGTTCGACATGGTAGGCACGTTATTTTTTTCCTATGTGTATGAATTTAGCCTAGCCTAACTCATTGTCATATTTCCGTGGCTTTAGTTCGACACGGTAAGCACGTTATTTTTTTCCTTTGTGTATGAAGGAGACAAAAGGCAGGCTGCCTGTAACAAGTGTCTCCCCCAAAGCCAAGAGTGGCAGAGAGCCAAATTCAAGGGACATTGCAGTCAAAATGCCTGGACACACAAAGTTTAAAGCAGTCTAAGTCATAGGATGAAGGAAAGGTTGATTGAGAGAGTTCCAGAGTTCACTTGTTGAGTAGAAGAAAGACTGAGAAAAATTGCCTTGCCTTGCCTTGACTGGCCTTTGTTCCCTGTTTAGGTCCCAGGCATTCATTTCCATCATCGCTACCACCAGGCCCACCGTCTCTATCACCGAATGCACTAGAAGCCATAATAAACACGGGGGAGGTGGTGATGGGCTGGTCTATCAGAGTGAGAGCTGAGCGATCTCTGCCATACCCATAGCTTATTCTGACTGTTCCTTTTACTTATATATTTTCTAGATCTCAAGTGACGGCGTCTCTTCCGTGGATTGACCTCCCAATCTGCCAACGTAGAGGTTGGCAGATTGGAAGCCAAAGCGTCACAGTTTTCCTTTGCCTCTCAACTTTCTCTTCATAATTGCTGAGGGGCACAGGGCCCTGGGTTGGGCTTTGGTTTCCCGAGTATTTCCGCACCCTCCTCAGCTCCCCGCCTTGGAGTGGCTTCGGTCAACCAGGCTTTATTGTGGTAGGCAGGGAGGGTTCTGTAGGGGCACTCAGTTATGGCCTTGGCCTTGCTCGAGGCCTTGGGGCTGTTCGGCCAGGCAGTCTGGGGAACAGCAACAACAATAAACACGGGGGATGAGAGGTTTGGAAAAAAAAACTTGTAAACAGTTGGTTTTCCAACACAATGGTGGGTGGACTGTGAGCGGCTGGCTAGTGATGACATCGTCATAAAAAAAGGCGGCAGCAACTTGAGCAAGTGACGGTCGTATGTCGGATTTTGTCTCCAAGCAGCGAACACCTTGACAATGGCAGATTCTCGGAGTTCAGTTCACTTGCTTGTTTTTTTTTTTTTTTTTTTTAGTTTGATGTTGAGTCTTTCATTATATTTGCTCTTTTTCTCAGGCTGTGACTGGGATTTATACGCGAACTTGGAATTTGGGAATAATTGAGGTATGGCGCGAAGTTTGATTTTGTGAACTAAGGTGGCGCGAAGTTCGGTGCTCCACTGTAAGTGAAATGTAGCCATGGAAATCCTCAGACATAGGCTTATGTCTGAGGATCTTGTAATGATGTGAACCTAAACTTAATCGAATTGGGGATAATAAAAGCTTGTAGATGGAGTTGGTGGCATAGCCTAGTTGTTGATCTACAGGCATATGATTTTTTTTTTCTTTTTCAATTAATTAGTTTAACCAGACCACTGAACTCCCCAGAAGAACTCTCATAGGGTTGGCCCGAAGGATTTAAACAAGATGAGATAGAAAGGGAAGGGCAGTCAAATGACTAATAATATCTGCAAATAATATTACAAACATACTACCAATCAGCTGCAGTGAGAGAGCAGCGTCAGTCTCTTTGTACCAAAGGCCCTAAAGGGTCACCGCTAGGCTGAGCACTAGTAGGCTATGCTGCGGTTACAATTTTTTCGTTGTGGCTGTTTTGACCTGCTACTATGGTAATGTAATACCTCATTAACTCTTTGTACTAACCTCTTTTGTCATCCTGCATATGTATATACTTCAACAGCTGAGCATGCATGGCTGTGATGTTCATGAAGAGCGTCTGAACCGAAGTGTCGTTGGCGATGGGCCGCCCACGACTCTGGTTGCTCTTCATGCGGTTCACAAAGATCTCCAACTGGGTGCGCAGTGTGGCGACAAACTCATCCACTTCCTCCGTTTCCCCATTCTGGTAGTTCTGGAAGGAATTTGTAAGGGGTAATGAGTTAATTACTCTGATTTTTTTTCTCACTCAGGTGAAAATTAAATATTTAACCTTACCAGAATGATGATTTATCTATGCAGTACTTACTAAGTTACTATAATGGTAAAATATATAAATAGGCTACTTTATCCATGCAACATATTTATGCTAAGTTTTCATAATCAATAACATATTTTGCAACAAAATCTTTGTAAAAGCTCAGTGATCGAGATGGGAACATGGCAATTTACCATCAGCTAAAAACAGACTACCGTATGTATTCTCTGTTCATCTTAACACTATCTGGTGAAAGGCGGGTCTTTTTGGACACTCCTAGTTATATTCCATTAATTTTGGGAATACTGTACAATACGTTTCACCTCATTAGCTTGGAGATTAGAAGGCACTTCACCCCATTGGGAGCAGCACACTGTTCCTCAGTGACTTGATTCTTGACTGACCATTCTTTCATTTAGAATACAATCAAGTTCTCCAATTACCTTTCTCCTTTGCATTTTTCTCTCTTTAATCTCACTCCATTTTACCATATTTGCACAGTACAACTCCCAAATACTTGATAAATTCAACCTCTTCCAATTCTTCATTTCTAATTTTAATTTTACAACTTTTCTTAAATTCTTTCTTGAGTCTAAGGTTCAAGCGTTCTTCTCTTGAACACCATTACCTTACATTTCCCTACATCGACCAATAACTTCCTATTTTCGCATACCCTGTCAAAATCTGTGATCACTCTCTAAAGTTTGTCCACATTTTCCGCCAACAGGACTGTTTCGTCCACATGTTAAAATCTTCCAATCTCTTCCCTCTGATGCCAAGCCTAGCTCCTATACCCATTGATCCCGCACTACATTATCTAATCACTCCATCCATGTATACTGTATATCAAACAACCAAGGTGACATGACATAACTTATCACCTACCTTCACATTTGCATTCCTATAAGATTTTTCTGCCAATAGCAACTTCTCTCGCACACCATATAATGTTAACACAACCCACAAGCCCTCCCAATCTACTTTGTTGTATGCTTTTTCCAAATCCATGAATGCTGGATACTTTTCTGTTCTTGGCCAAATACATCTCTACATTCTGCAGTATGTCTGTTACTACTCTTGCATATACCTTTCCGGGTATGATAAGCAAGCTAATTCCCCTATAAATCTCACATTCCTCTTTACTACCCTTCCCTTTGCATAGGCGCACAATCACTGCTTTCCTACAGTCCTCTGGTATACTTTCCGTACCTCATGCTAATTTACATCACCTATGCAGTATGTCTACAGCTTCATCTCCCCCATATCTCAGCATTTCCCCTGAGATGTTATCTACTCCAGCAGCTTTGCCCATTATAAGTCTATCAATTGCTTGTTTTATCCATTTTTTTTTTTAAACCTCTGAAGTGTCCGAAGTTTGGACAGTGGTGTCCGGAGATAGCTGTACTCCAGTTCAAAGGGAAAATACATGTCCGATGTAAGGAAAAGCAGTCCGAAGTTAGGAATATACAGTATTTCCAGAAAATTGTTTCTATGACACACAAGTTTAATGCTGACATTTTTGTTTCAATATGGGTTCAGTAGGTATTGTCCCTGGCTACACAATGACACCAACAAGGATTATTTTGTACCATTCTACAGAGAGTTATTCAATGAAAACCCTCCAAAATGTCCGAAGTTAAGTAGTTTTATGGTACCGGTACTTTCAGTCTGTCAGTTAACACAATGGTAAAATAGAATAGAATAAGAAGGAATCGGGTCTACAAAGTATAAACATTAGGTTTATCATAGAGCAGTTGGGTGTATGTACAGTAGCCCAACTAAGTTTTGCGATAAAATTAGGTACGTGGCACCTGTCTAGTTTGCACTCCCGTCCCCAGCCCGTGTGGTCCTGTCTAGCAGAGACCCGTGGTGTCTAGGCAGCCCCCACCGCCTACACTACCACAGCCAGGGCACACAGTACTCGCACACGTTGGGCGCTACATATGACAATATTGCGATCATTATTTGTTTGTATCATATTAGAAGTATCAGTCTCAGTCTCTCAGTCTCTCTCTCTCTAAGGTTAATATCAATCGATTTTCACGCTACACTATTTGTAGATTAACACACACACACACACAGAAACGGAAGGTAAAGTTCAGTGTTATAAACCCACATTCTACGCTGATTTCCCTGATAAAACATTGAGGCGTAAATAATTGTGTTCTTTTATCTAATTAACACTCTTTAAATAATACAGGTATGTTATAATCTGCATCATCTTGCAGTGCTGGGTTATACGAGTAGTTCTATTTGCAACATCTGCATCAGGTACAGTAACATTATTAATGATAAGAACGTGTATTAATATACAACTAAAGTTCTTACTGTTTCTATGAGATACTAGTAGAATATAGAACATTATCGTTACCGTATCATGATTTTAGAATCTAACTTCGATGAAATTCTGTTTACTATGGAAATATATGGGAGTATAACTAAGCATTATTTAGTTTACCGGGTATATAATTTAAGTTCTAATTTACAGAATCACACACACACACACACAAACACATCCAATGTTTCTAATATTTGTAAATGACTTGCCTGAGGGACTAACAAGCTACATGAGTATGTTTGCGGACGATGCTAAGCTGCTTAAAACGATCAGAACCCAGGAGGATTGATTGCCTTGAGCTCCAAGCAGATTTGCAAAAGATCCATGAATGGAGCATCAAATGGAATATGGAGTTCAATGCAGGGAAATGTAAGACTCTAGAAATGGGTAAAAGCAAGTACAGACCTAGAAAAGATTATAAACTAGGAAACGAAGTGATTCCCAAAGCAGAAAAAGAAAAAGACTTGGGGATAGAATTTAGGGATAACATGTCTCCAGAAAGCCACGTAAATAAGATAGTGAGAGAATCACTAGCATTATTGGCAAATATCAGGATGTCTTTCAATTATCTTGATGAAAACACCATGAAGCAAATAATAACGGCAATAATAAGACCCAGGATGGAATATGCATCTGTAGTGTGGTCCCCTCACTTGAAGAAACATATCCACAAAATTGAGAGGGTACAGAGAGCAGCTACGAGGATGATCCCAGGTTTGGAAAATTTGGAGTACCAAGAGAGGCTCGAGAGATTGAATCTACCAACACTGGAACAGAGAAGGAAACGAGGACAGCAAATTCAGATATATAAATGTGTTAGAGGTATTGACAAAATCGACCAAGAAAACTTCATAGAGAGGGATGGAGGTGAGAGGACAAGAGGTCACAGCTACAAACTAAAAGTGCTAAATAGTAAATCTGATCTGAAAAGTAGAAGATTTCCTACCAACTCGATTAGTGGGTGGAACAAATTGCCAGCCGAAGTAGTGTCTGCACCATCAGTGCATAGTTTCAAAGCACGGTATGACAAACATATCTTAGGAGGCGGGAATTAACGAGCATGCTCACTCCCGCAAATACAACTAGTGTAAGTACAACTAGTGTAAGTACACAGTAGTCCGTAGCATATTGGTTAGATCACTTGGTTCACAGCCAAAAGGACACGGGTTCCATTCACAGGCGGGAAAGAAACATTTTGACAATTCTTCTTACACAATGCGCCTCTCTTGACCTAGTAGTATAAATAGGCCTCTGGAATAAGAGGCCACTTACGACGTCTTGTTTAGTGTTGGTGGTCTATTACTAGCTGGACGGGTACCGTACATGTCAACCAAACACTCAAAATTCAGATATCGGCAATTGACTGAGAACAGATTACATGCATATCTACAGCCACTCCAACCATGCATTAACACTTCACGCAATATATTCCCAGGTCGAATTTTTTTCGGTAAAAAAGAAATAAACAAATAAATAAAAATATGTGAAGCTGTAATTTTTGGAAACTGAGGTGATCAGAAAATCCTCAATACTCTCTTACCCACATCACACCTAGTCATCCATTCAGCAAGGTTGCTGAATGCTGTAGTATGGTTGGGATGAGCGGGAGTGGGGTGTCGGAACGTTTACCGGTGACAAAAAAGGTGGGAAAAAGGACAAATGACAGACCAACATAGAAGTGGAGCTAAGCGGAAAACCACGTCAAAACAGGACCAAGAAATTAAACAGTAGGCTATATGGCTAACCATCCATTCTCCAACGCCGAGTTAGCTAAGCAACATTTGCAATTTCAAACTTCTACAGAAACTATACGCAAGAGATTAAAGGAGATGGGATATAAACATAGATCACCAGCTGTCAACCAAAGCTAACCAAGAGGCACAAACAAACCAGGCTGGATTTCGCTCGACTATTTGTTGACCAGGGCATTGACTATTGGGCACGAGTTGTTTTGATACTGTCAGAGAGGCTCCATAATAGTACCAGGACGATTAAAATTGTATCACTTAGCCGAGTTGGCGGGGGTTCTTCAAATAAAAATACCGGTTGCTTCCATTATATCCGCTCATGGCCGAGTGGTTACGGTGCCTAACTCTCCCAAACATAGCTGGAGTGAGTGGGTTCGAATCCTGGTCAGGATACCTCTCTCCCAACCAAGAGCTGTTTTCTCAGACAAGAAAACTTTCAGCTCAACCACGCATGGGTCGAAGACTGCGCTGTTGGAGGCCTAGGAACACACGGCATGCGAGTTAGTCCTAATTGATATTGTGCATACAATATATATAATATTCATCATACAGAGTAATACTTTCCATCATATCACTCTTGGCTGATTTCATATTAACCGAGCATTATAAAACATCTTAATTTCTTTACTCATCCACTAATACCCCTAACTTACTAATTAACTCCTTACTTATATTGTCCAAATACTATTAAGCTAGCATGACTTGATATAATATGCACACCAACCACTCCTGTCTATACCATCGGTTGTTTACCTAAAAACCAACCACGTTCGGTTTAGTAACTCATCCTAGCCACTTCGCCCGCCACTATCTGTGCAATATAGGATAGATCTTCCACTATTACTTCCTTCCCCCCTTAGTGAATGCATATAACTTGTTTGCGAATATAATACATATTACATAATACCTTACCTAAACTATCATTGGTGAATAGAGACCAGTTTATCATGAGGATCAATAAATATATAATCATTAATTCCATTAGGATTGACTAATTTTGTCAGTTTAATCGGGCTTTTCATTAGAGGGTTTATACAACTTAAGGAGGTTCTCTAAGAATTATAGGGACACATACTATGTCATATTTACCGTCTGACTTTCATATTCCCTATCTACTCTGAATAAAATAGTCTCCTTTTCTACTCTGAATATAATAGTATAATGCTAGTCTGAATAAACTGCCAAATACACGTCCTAATTCCACTAGGCCTACATAAACATTGACATAAACAAAAATCATAAAAGAGGGATTTTTTCAGAGGGCTGACTGGCCCATGGTATAAAGACTAATATTAGTCTTTATACCATGGACTGGCCCACTCACAGCGGATCCCATTGACAATCAGCACATCACAGCCATGTGCCTATCTAATTATGTGTCAAAGCTTTCTGTCATTCTTGATCCTACTGTAGCAATCGGTAGCCTATTTTACATATCTACCCAACTGTTGCATGCTTATCACGGAGCAGCAGTCCGTTTTCCACATCGCCTTTGTGTAAACCCACTTACAACTTAAGCATCTGTATCATATCCTCTCTTACTCTACACTTCTAATTTATGCAAGCCTAATGTTTTCCCAAGTCCCTTTTCTTTTGTACTGACCATATCATGTATTTCATGATATTCACTACCTCAATAATCGTTTACTTCTGTTAAATGTTCTAACCCATTCTGGCTATAATTCCGTGTCATTTAGCCTTAGTCGTCAGGGGTTAGAATATGATTGATGTTCTGTTCTATTATTCTGGATTGTTTTACCATTCTTCTTTGTACCGTAACTTCCAATCAATCTATGAACACTGGACAGCTAAATAAAAAACATAATCCATGTGAAGCCTTACTAAAGACAGGTGAAATGTTAAAATTACATTGTTGTTATTCACGCTTCTAGATATCTATTAATAACTCTGATTTCAAACAATGTTGCATTGCTTTTTTATTTCATATCACGACTGACGATGATTTCCAAACCTTTTGTAATAATTGAGTTACTTAATTCCATGTTATTTAGCCATCTAGATACCACCACAAGTTGACAACTCGATTGAAGAAGAAATTCTTAGATTCGTGCGAGTTAAAAGATTTACCAATAATTTTGCAACCGTTTCCCCGCGTGTAATTAGATTGGTCGCGTCTTGCCCCTGTCACCCTCAGATTGGTGAACAAATTATATGTTTTTTTCTTCTGAGATATAGCTGGTGGTTACTGGCTACCCTGGCCTTGAGTAAGGGAGATGGGTAATGGAATCGGACATCACAAGAATGCATTGAGCTATTGAATCTCCTCATACGGGAGATATATGGTGCGTAATTATTGACGAAACTAATATTGTTAAATTTATATCCTGAAATTTCTGTCGGTTTCCCAATGTTCACTAAACTGCATGTATTTATCTACATTAAATATCATCTGACAAGGTATTGCACCATTCGGGTAGTGTATCAAATTATTTTTGGAGAGCATGAATCGTTATCAGGATCACTAATTCAACCTATATTTAGTGACACTTGAAAAAGTAGCAATCTTTTTAGTTAGGCCTAAATCAAGGTCGTTAGTGTAAAACATGAACAATTGAGGAACTAAAACTGACCATCGTGTAAGACCCCAACCTTCACTACACCCCAATCTGATTGTATAGGCTACTGTTAATGTAAATTTTTGGTTTCCTACTAATTAGCCATGGTCTATTTCACGTAATATAGTTCGCCCTATTCCATGAGCTGCTTCTTTAATCAGCAATCTTTCATGTGGATATTTATCGAAAACTTTACTGACATGTCAATATCTTTGAAGGTATTTTTTGTCTGTTTATCGATTCGTATGCTTGGGAAAAGAAAGATTAATAGATAGCGAGATACTCGCAGCCAACACGGTTAAATTCCATTACAAGATTGATGATTAAGCATTTAACAAATGTGACAGCAGCATACTACTCTTAATTTGACATTTTTAATTTAGTCAGTAGCCAGCCCTTATTCCCATAAGGGGTAGGGGGTTCCATGTCAGTTGAACCAGTGCTAACTCAACCAGTGGCCACTTCAACCAGTGACCATTTCAACCAGTGACCATTTTAACCAGTAACCTAACCTAACCTATCCTACTGGTTAAAATGGTCACTGGTTGAAGTGGCCACTGGTTGAGTTAGCACTGGTTAAAGTGGCACTGGTTGAAGTGGCACTGGTTCAACTGACCTGTCACCGGGGTAGGGAGTATCAACAAGAAACACATGAAAGGAGGCACAACAAGAGGCGGGCGGCAGTTCGCACACAAACATTCGGAAACCTCAATCACTTATTAGCCCCCAAGATGACTGGCTTCACCTCAGATGCTATAAACGTTCGGACAAATTAAGTCTCTTAGTAATTTAGCTGTATAAAATTACATTTTATTGAGTAACATCTAATACAGCTGATGCATATAAACGTTTAGGATAACTCATAATATCTATACCCGGTGTCAGCGAACTTGGAGCTAATCCTGACCGCATAACATATTATAAAGAACAAAACAAAAACAAATATATGAGTAGATCAGGAAATAGATGTAGAAATTGACTACCCATTTCTTGAGAACTTTCTGGGTTATAGAAAGGCTAAGGATAAGAATTACAGCCAATGTCGCTGACACCAACACCAAGTATAGTGTTAAGGAGGCCGGGGCTCTTATTAAAACAATCACTAACAAGTGCATAATAGATTATAAAATAACAATTATGCAACTTAGTGTGTTCATTTTAAGTTATGTATACAATGTGGATCTATAAAGTAGTGACGCTTACCATTCTAGTGTGTGTGTGTGTGTGTGTGTGTATTTACCTATTTGTAGTATACAGGAGTTGAGCTTTTTAGGCTCGTATTGTCCCGCTTCCTGAGTTACAATTATCTAACTTTGCCTTAAAAATATGAATGTTTTTTTGCACACACCACTTCCTCTTCTAACTGATTCCATTTACTTATACTTCTGTAAGGGAAACTATACTTTCTCACATCTCCTTTGCATCTTCCTTTCATTAGCTTATATCTATGCCCCCTAGTTCTACCATTATCTTTCACAATATAACCCTTCTTGTCCACCTTCTCGAGTCCTCTCACACATTTGTACATCATAATCATATCGCCTCTCTCCCTCCTATCCATTAGAGATGGTAAATCTAATTTCTTTAATCTCTCCTATGGTAATTCTCTCAGTTCTGGTATCATCCTAGTTGCAGCTCTCTGAACCTTCTCCAGCTTCTTTATATGCTTTTTTAGATGTGGTGCCCACACCACTGCCGCATACTCCAGTCTTGGTCTCACCAATGTTTTTATTATTTTCTCCAGCATCTCCTCGTTTATATAGTTAAAGGCTATTTTTATTCTGTTTAGCAGTCCATATGTTTCTCCCACTATCTTATTAATATGATTCTCAGGTGAAAGATCACCCCTAACAGTTATCCCTAAGTCCTTTTCTTTCTCTGATGGGTTAATAGTGTTTTCTCCTAACTTATATTCCATATGAGGCCTTCTTTTACTTACTCCCATTTCCACTACATGACCTTTATTTGTGTTGAATTCCATTTTCCACTTCTTGCTCCATTGATCTATCCTATCCAAATCCCTCTGTAATTCCCTATCGCTGTTTTCATCTTCTATACGCTTCATGATCTTGGCATCATCTGCGAACATATTCATATATGCATTTATATCCTTTGGCATGTCGTTAATGTATATTAGAAACATTATGGGAGCCAGCACCGCTCCCTGCGGAACTCCACTTGTGACGTCTTTCCACGTAGAAAATTTACCTCTGATAGTAGTCCTCATCTGTCTCCCTGAAAGATAGTCCTCCATCCAATTTAACAAACTACCCTGAATCCCTCCATACTCTTTTAATTTCCACTTCAGCCTGTTATGCGATACTCTGTCAAAAGCTTTCTTCATGTCAATATATACGCAGTCCACCCATCCATCTCTCTCTTGTAATATGTCAACCACTCTGTCATAAAAACTGAGTAGATTTGTAACACATGAGGTACCCTCCCTGAATCCAAATTGCCTGTTAGATAATAGATTATTCTTTTCCAAGTAAATCATCCATCTTTTCTTAACTATTTTCTCACAGATTTTCCACACTATACTAGTAAGTGACACAGGTCGATAATTTAATGGATGTTCCCTGTTACCACCTTTATAAATCGGTACAATGTTGGCTCTCTTCCAGTCCATTGGTAATTTTCCCACTTCCAGAGAGTATTTCATTATCTCATATAAGGGTTTCACTAGTTTGTCAGCATATTCTTTCAAAATTCATCCCGCTACATAGTCAGGTCCCACTGTTTTTTTCACATCTAGTCCTTCCATTATTTCTACTAGCTCCTCTGGGAGAAAATTAATCTCTCCCAGTTTATCACCAATTTCACCTACCGGTACTTCTTCAAAGTTATCATCTTTAGTATATACTGAGTGTAGTGTTCATAATTTCACACATATTCTGGTCGTCATCATAAGTGGTCCCTTCAACCTCACTATTCTATAACCTTACCTTCATTTTACTATTTATAAACCTATAGAACAGCTTAGGATCACTCTCACATTTTTTCACAATGTTCTTCTCATATGCTCTGGCTTCTTGTAGCATATACATTTCTTAATCTCTTGTATCTGTTCCAAGTTTCTCTATTACACCTTTTTTTTTATTTGTGTGTGTGTGTTAATCTACAAAGTTTGTCGCGCGTAAATCTATTATATTGAGAGAGCGAGCGAGCGAGAGAGAGAGAGAGAGAGAGAGAGAGAGAGAGAGAGAGAGAGAGAGAGAGAGAAGAGAGAGAGAGAGAGAGAGAGAGAGAGAAGAGAGAGAGAGAGAGAGAGAGAGAGAGGAGAGAGAGAGCGATAGAGAGAGAGAGAGAGAGAGAGGAGAGAGAGAGAGAGAGATAGAGAGAGAGTATAGAGAGAGAGAGAGAGAGAGAAGAGAGAGAGAGAGAGAGAGAGAGAGAGAGAGAGAGAGAGAGAGAGAGAGAGAGAGAGAGAGAGAGAGAGAGAGAGAGAGAGAGAGAGAGCCTTCTAACATGATACAAACAAATAATGATAGCAATATTGGCATATGTAGCATCCAACGTGTGCGAGTACTGTGTGCCCTGGCTGTGGTAGTGTAGGCGGTGGGGGCTGCCTAGACACCACGGGTCTCTGCTAGACAGGACCACACGGGCTTGGGACGGGAGTGCAAACTAGACAGGTGCCACATACCTAATATTTTGGTCGCAAAACATAGTTGGGCTACTGTACATACTTAGATTAATATGCAGTATTCGAGAATGCGTAATATATCGTAGGCTTGTGCATAAGCCTTTAACTGTCTTGATAGCCTAGTGCTTAGCGTGCGGAATTTCGGTGCGAGTATCCTAGGTTCGAGTCCTTGGAGTACCACATGTATTCATTACTTTAATTGATTTCACTAGTTAGGTTTATTTGTAAATTAATTGGAGAGTTTGTGAAAACAAATATGAATAGTTGAATGTCTCGGGCAGCTTGGAGTGTCATCAGTATCAGTTGAAAAGGCTGTTCTATGTACTGCATAGGTATATAAGCCATGGATACCTGGAGCGCGTTCAGTCTACCCAAACGCGCAAACGGGATAGCTCTACTGAACATGATCGCCCCTGATTCGACGAATCACGTTTGTGATTGTTTGCAATCAGACGGCGATCACGCTAACACTCCCTGGAGGTGACTATCATAACAGTAAGCCTAAATCTCACCTCGACATTATATTATCATAATTAAGCTTAATTAACCTCCCTCCATGTTATATATGTGTCGCAATATAAATTATAAGGTTGCACACCTATAAAAATCATAGTTATCATGACAATTTTGCTATATATAACATAAAACAAGCAACTTGGAGCGCAACCCTCGCAGCTATTTCGTCTGGACTTCGGACTACCGCCCAGTAGCTCTAACCTCTCACATCATTAAAGTTTTCGAGCGAGTCCTGCGAAGCAAAATTTCAACATTCATGGAGACAAATGAACTACACAACACCGGTCAACATGGGTTCAGAGCGGGAAGATCATGTCTCTCACAACTTTTGGAACACTTATGACAAAATTCTTAAAGCGCTAGAAGAAAAGAAAAACGTGGATGTCATTTACACCGATTTTGCTAAGGCATTTGATAAATGTGACCATGGTATAAGAGCCCACAAACTAAAAGCAAAAGGTATAACTGGGAAAATCGGACGGTGGATATACAATTTCCTCGTAAACCGAAAACAATCGGTAGCAGTAAACCAAGTCACTTCTGAGCCTTCGGATGTCAAAAGCTCAGTGCCCCAAGGAACAGTGCTAGCGCCCCTTCTGTTCCTCATACTAATTTGCGACATAGATACCAACACCAGACACAGTACGGTGTCGTCTTTTGCTGATGACACAAAATTAAGCAAGATAGTAAACACACAAGAGGACACGGGCCGACTGCAGGAAGACATGAATGTAGTGTTCCAGTGGACCAGGGAAAACAACATGCAATTCAATGAGGAAAAATTCCAATTAATACGGTACGGAGATAATAATGGTGTTAAAGAAATTACAAATTACTTAACAGAATCTAACCACATAATAGAACGGAAAGACAGTGTGAAAGACCTTGGGGTATTAATGTCTGAAAATATGGGTTTCAAAGTACATAACCAGGTCAAAGTGGCGGCTGGAACGTCTAACGGGTTGGATTCTGCGTACTTTTAAAACACGCGGTGAATTGCCTATGATAACGCTCTTCAAATCTCTAGTGCTACCGCGGCTTGAATACTGTAGCGTATTAACATCCCCATACAAAGCAGGTGAAATAAATGACGTAGAGAGTGTACAAAGAAATTTCACTTCGCATATAAGTTCGATAAAACATCTACACTATTGGGAGCGTTTAAGAGCACTGAATCTGTACTCACTGGAACGTAGAAGAGAACGTTACCTAATAATATACACATGGAAAATCGCAGAGGGTTTAGTACCAAACCTACATACTCCGATAGTCATGAAATTCAGTGATAGGAGAGGCTGGGAATGCGAAATCCCCCGGATGAATAACAGGGGTGCTATGGGCTCTCTGCGAGAGGGCTGGTTATCACACAGAGGCCCACGTCTCTTCAACAAACTCCCACGGCGAGTAAGAGACATGAGGGACATCTCGTTAGACAACTTCAAGAGAGCCCTAGATGTCGAACTGCAAAAAGTGCCAGACGAGCCCATCCTCGCAAGGGAGCGAGCTGTCGCTTCAAACAGTCTACTGCACCAAATCACCACCCATAACGAGGAGAGTCGCGCTCCTTGGTGCCGCTAGAAGAGTGGCGAACACATCTAAAGGTAAGGTGCAGTAAGCATAGCCTAGCCGGTAACGACTTCGCTTTTAAATCCGTAAGCCTACTCACAAGGGCTCGAGGCTCGATGAGTTAATGTGTTTGTTTTGCGGTTTTTATCTAATTTGTTTCGTTATATATTGGTAATTTTACTATGCCAATGATATATTGTAATGGGTTATAACTTGCTGTACAGGTTTTTGGAAGTTTGTCCATATTATTGATTAATTATTATGTTTTGTATGCAGTTTGTATTTAATTTTTATAGTTATATATTAGTAATGGCGTCGACTGACTGGGGACAGAGGTGCATGGGGGCGGTTCGTTCGTGGCCACCCCTTCGGGGATCACGGCGTCAGGCAATAGATAGATAGATAGATAGACTATGCCAATGATAGCCTATATTTTACGAGTTATAGCCTAACTTGATGTACAGGTTTTTCGGCGCTTGTCTATATTATTGATCGATTACTCTATTTACTTTCTTAAAAACAATTTCTGAGGCATAATTGCATCGAAGTATGTTAGGTCAGTTAAGCTATGTCTAGTAGGGTAGCCTAATCACGCTATAGTTCAATTTTCAAATGTAATCTAATGGTTAACAAATGATATTAATGAACCTTCCATAAATATAGGCTTGCAAATAGCCTATATACACATAGATCGTCAGAAAAAGAAAGTATGCCTATACATACATTGCCAGGAAGAGATAATATATATAGGCTACTATTTAATTCAGCCTCGCTACATCGCCAGGGAAAGAACAATATATATAAACTTTATAATTTAGCATATTAGAGGATGTGTGTGAAGGTATCTTCTTGATGCGGGAGGGAACAAGAACGAGAGGACACTCTAAGAAAATTTACAAAGAAAGAAATAGGCTTGAGAAGGCAAAGAACTCATTTTGTGATAGTGGTAAATGAGTGGAACGCACTGCCCCAGTATGTAGTCGATTCCGAATCAATAAGGGAGTTTGAAAGTAATCTTGATAAAGCATGGGGGAAGACAAGATTTGAAGTTTGATTATAAAACAAAAATACAGAATAGTAAAAATGTTGCGTCTGCTACCGCCGCCGCCAACACCGTGAACGACCGCAGCAGTGCAAATACTGGTACTGAGCTGGATACACAGGCCTAGTTTGCCTTTTTCCAGAGGATCTACTGTAAGAAACTGTAAGAATATTCATAGTCCTACATCGCCAGGAAAAGAACATCTACTTTTTATTTCCCCAATAGACTAACGGAGAATTGTTTGAAAATTACACAGGGAATAAAGAGCTACCTTTGCCAGATAAGGACCGTAATAACTTTGTCAACATTTCCTAATAAGATTATAAGATATAATAGCCTGATGGTAGCCTAGCCTACCATCTGTCTTGAGCTTGAACAAGGCTGCTGACTGTAGCTGACAGTGTGACTACCTTAGCCAATAGTCTATATTGATGGATAATAATATCCAATAATAAAATGTATTGATTGAAATTAATAGACCGAAAAAGCATATGTTACAGGCCTAAAACCTTCGCAGACATCGCCAACAAGATTTGAATTTCGTGCTCATAGCCACTGACCAATCAGCGACGAGAATCAATGTTTGGCTATCAATGTCGTTCAGTCTGCGCGATCATAAACAGGATTGCCTGATAGGGTAGACTGAACGTGCTCCTGATAGCTGCTTTCCATTCTGCATGCTCCTCTACAATGTACATGTATCTAGAATACTACAATATAATAAACTTGAAACAGTGAAAAGTGATAAGTGAAAACACCAACTCAGGCATACAAAATATTGATTAAGTGAAAACACCAACTCAGGCATACAAAATATTGATTAAGTGAAAACACCAACTCAGGCATACAAAATATTACAATACTGTAGTGTGTTAGAATCATCATCATCATCATCATCTCCGACGCCTTGTTTCCCCCTGGGAAACCCCCACTAGAGGATGGCCATGACAGAAACGTCTCCAAGCTACTTTGTCAAGACATGCCTCCCTTGCCCGTGCCACAATGCCCCTTCCACTACGTGGAAGTTTTTCTTAAATATATTTTTCCACTTTCTTTTCCCATACCATAGGTGGTCTTCCAATACTAGCGGTTCCACTCACCTGACTCCCATATATCTTTCTTGGCATTCTGTCTTCATCCATTCTCTGAACATGACCATACCACCTCAAAGTACTTCTCTTTATCCACTCAACCACACCACAATCAATGCCCAAAGCCTGCTCTTCCATTCCAAAGGACTCGTACACTTCCCTATTACTTGGCCCATCTAGCCTATTCATGCCAGCTGCCATTCTGAAAAAGCTCATCTCCACAGCTCTCAGTTTGAAGAGGTCCTCGTCACTTGCCGTCCATGTCTCGCTTCCATACGAGAGTGTTGGGAGCAGCACACTGTTTCTCAGTGACTCTTTGACTTCCTGGCTAACCATTCTTCCTTTGAGAATACTATCAAGTTCTCCAATCACTTTTCTCCCTTGTATTTTTCTCTCTTTTTATCTCACTCTCCATTTTACCATATTTGCATAGTACAGCTCCCAAATACTTGAAACTTTCAACCTCTTCTAGTACTTCATTTTTCAATTTTATTTTACAACTTTTCTTGTGTTCTTTCTTGATTCTATATTTTTCCTTAAAATCTATGGTTTCATGCATTCTTCTCTCAAACACCATTACCTTACATTTCCCTACATTGACCTTTAACTTTCTCTTTTCACATACCCTGTCAAAGTCAGTGACCACTCTCTGAAGTTCTTCAGCATTTTCCGCCAACAGGACTGCATTGTCCGCATATAGGCATGTTAAAATCTTCCATGTTCTTCCCTCTGATTCCAGTCTAGCTCCCACACCCATTGATACAGCCCTACATTCCCTAATCACTACATCCATGTATATATTGAACAACCAAGCTGACATGACACATCCCTGTCTTACACCTACATTGACCTCAAAACTTTCACTTAACTTATCCCCTACCTTCACATTTGCCATTGCATTCCTATAAAAAGATTTTACTGCCATTAGCAACTTTCCTCCCACACAATATACTGTTAACACATCCCACAGGCCCTCCCAGTCTACTTTGTCGTAGGCTTTTTCCAAATCCATGAATGCTGCATAGAGTTTTCTGTTTTTGGCCAGATACTTCTCTACCAACAATCGCATTGAGGCTATCTGGTCAATGCAGCCCCTGCCCTTTCTGAAACCTCCCTGTTCCTCGCCTATTTTGTCATCCGTTATCTTCTGTAGCCTGTGTTACTACTCTTGCGTGTACCTTTCCAGGTATGCTAAGCAAGCTAATTCCCCTATAATTCTTACACTCTTCTTTACTACCCTCCCCTTTGTACAAGGGTACTATCACTGCTTTCCTCCAGTCCTCTGGTACACTTTCCTTTTCCCATGCTAATTTACATAACCTATGCATTATGTCAACAGCTTCTTCTCCTCCATATCTCAACATTTCACCTGGGATGTTATCTACTCCAGCAGCTTTGCCCATTTTAAGTCTATTGATTGCTTCTTTTAGTGTTCTTCTTTGTGTGTTAGAATTGGTTACTTAAGATTTTTACCATCATTCAATGCAGGCATTTGTATCTGTTAAGTCCTCTAGCCCTGATATCCTTCCTCAGAACCCTGTCCCTGGTTTTCCTCGGTGTATCGACTGTCATTATTCCTTTCATTTCCAAATTAGGTGTAAAGAGTAAGTATATAACACAGTCCTCCAATGTATGTCTAAATTAACTGACCTCAGCAACTTTGAAAGGCTCCAACTTCCCTGGAGACAGAAGTTTATTAGCGGAGGTTGGTGCGGAGGGGTGTGTGGGGGAGAGGGTGCGGGTGGTGGGGCTGGTGATGGAATCTGTCTTCAGGCCAACCGTCTGTTGTTGTTGTTGGCCCTCCCAGTATGAGCGGTTCAAGTATCTGGCAAAGAATTAATAGCTTATGATAGGTAAGGTTCTAGATCAACATTAACACTTTACTTTCACTCACATACTGTATGTACAGTACTCACATTTTCCTACTGTACAAAATTTCTGTACGGTACTGTATATGTACAGTACGGTATGTATTAAGGGTTGGGATGTGGCCACCCCACCGCCCTCCACATTCGTGGTCCAGATAGCATTGTAATCCCCAACGATACAGAGGTTTGGATGGAGGGCCAGCAACTCCCACCCATTTGAAAGTCACTTATGCTACTTAACAAACTGGCCTCGAAACAGGACGGATTTGCCGTTGTTGACCTTGGATTTGAGATTGGCCACTTGGAATGTGAGAGGTGAATGTATTATGGTCTTTGAGAGGAGTGAGAAAATCAACTGTGAGATATAGCACTCAAATTTCTCTATTTCTGACTTATCCTTCGGCAGGGGTCCTTTTATTCCACTACAGCGCTTACTCCCATGGTGCACTCAACATCGACAGATGATACATCGAGTCGAGTAATCGCCCACACCCTTTCCACACACTGCACATGGGTATGCACCGCTCTTTTCCACATTGCTAAACTAATTTATCCAAATTCCATCCCCCTCACACAAGGTAACGTTAATGATTAAGTTGAAAATTTTCTTGACATAAATATACAGATTGTTAATGAACAGTGCACACATAAAATATACCACAAAGTTGACGATTTTAATTTTAACGTAATAAACTTTCCTTTCCCTAGTAGTAATATCAATAATAATATAACTTATCTATCTATCTATCTATTGCCTGACGCCGCGATCCCCGAAGGGGTGGCCACGAACGAACCGCCCCCACCGAGGCTGTTCGTTCGTTTTTCCTTGCTTAGATATTTTTTCCGGGTGGGGGTCGCAAGCCCACCGACCCAACCTCTTTAGTCGCCTCTTACGACACGCAGAAGGCACGTGGGGCATATTCTATTCCCTAACCCCCAGCTGATAAGATTTTGTAAAATTTGCACTAAAGTAGATGACTTTTGGGCTAGCTAGGTTAATACACAGACTCTTAGTAGACAGAGGTTTTGAGGTTGTAAATTGTTACATAAATTTAATCTTTTTAACCCCTTACGGACGGGGATATTTGTGATTTCTTCTACCTGTGTGGCGGGCATATTTAACCTAAACGACCTTCATTCCATGCTCTTTTTCATGCATAAACAAGAGCCAGAGCGTAATACAATTATGTATCCGTGAAAGGGCGATAATAGAGCTTTCGAATGACACCTGAATCATCCTTCTACGACCACGGGTTCTCTTGCAACTATGTTGCAACACGGGTGCAAAAACCCTAAAATACAGTAATTTCCTCAGAATATCCTTGCATTCGAGAGGCCAGGGATGTGTAGAGGTGTGGTGGGGCTGTCAGTGGCGGGACTAGGTCCACGCCGAACGGTCAGAGCCCGCCTGCGGTCCTCCCAACGCGTGGACTCTTCTCTCAGAGCCGATAATGTGCTCAACATCCCTTGCTACATATGTTGGGACCCGCGGGATAGGCCATGGTTCTTTCACTCGACATATGTCGGGACCCGTGGCTTGAGTGTTAAGGTCAATTATTGTGACTGTATTCTAAAATTTGACATCAATAATTTTAATCAAGAATTTTTAACTTGAAGTTCCTTGTATAATCTCGGCTTAATTTTTGTCTGTATGTATTATTTGTTTATATTTTTCTATATATTTTTCTATTGTTATTATTGATTTTTAAAATTAATTGTTTTTGTTAAAAGAGTACTCTTTGTTAAAATCTGTTATAGCGTCTTCATATTTTGCAATTATTTTTCTTTATTAGGCCTATATTGTATGTATTCATTGTCGATAGTATCAATTGCTCTCTTTTGCGATTTCCTTAGTTTATTTGTACACTAAATGTAGGTTATTTGTAGGGTAGTAAATGTTAGGGGTCACTTGAGGCATGCTATGCTTACCCGATAACACTATTGTTAGTGAGTGCTGTGTTTTTTGTATTATTATAGATATCTTGTTAAATTGCAAATTACCTTATTATAAAATTTGATATAAATTGTAGTTTCTTTATTCACGCAGAATTTAGTAACATTTACCAGAACATCCCGTACTTCCCAAACTGACTAATTCCTTGAACATGACGATAGTGCATTGTTATGTGTGCGATTAGTTTGCTTGGGAACCAGATTAACTTGCGCATGTAGTGATGTACACCCTATGTGGTGGATTGTGTTCTTTTATTTCAAATTTGATTTTATTAAGCGTTATTTCCACATGGCGATTTTAATTAGTTCCTTTGCATTTATCTTGTGTCGTCCCAGTTTTGGTTTGTTTACTTTGCAAGTTTTACATCATAATTGTCTCAATCTACAATGCATAACCTTGGTTTTGTTAATATTGACTCTTAAACCCTTGCTCGCCATGCCCTCTCTCTATCTTCTGAATTTGGCCTCAGCATCTTGCACATTGTCAGCTATTAGGACTAAATCGTCTGAATAAAACAGTTCCCACGGGAGTCCAGATCTAAAACTCTAGACAGTGCCTCCAGGACCATAATAAAGAGGAGGGGCCTTGATGAACTCCAACACGGACTGTGAACTCCTCACTCAGTAAACCTTTCACCCTCACCGCAGTTCGCAAATCCTCATACTGTACATCTTCATTATCACGCGCACCAGCCACTCTTCCACACCAAGTTTCCTCATAGCCCACTGCACAACATCTCTAGGCACCCTGTCAAAGGCCTTCTACAGGTCTACATATACAAAGTAAAGATCCTTGCCTTTTAGTAAGTATCTTTCCTGTATCTGCCTGACTATGAAGATAGCATCGGTTGTACCATGTCCTGTCATAAAACCAAACTGCATATCATCAATGGAGATGCTTTGCCTGATCAAACCCTCAAATTAATTAATTAATTAGGTTTATTTAGAAGTTAATTGGTGGGTTGGTGATAATATGAATTTGTCAGCCAGGTGAAGGCGTCAATACCTGGCTAATTCCGGGTCCATGTTATCGTCCTTCTCATTGGTGGTCTGCTGCGGTGCTGGTGAAGCTGGGGTGGGTGACGGCTGTTGCTGCTGGCGCCAGTTGTTACCTCCCAACAGGCTTGAAGTGGCTCGTAGTTTCTGGGGAGGAACATGTGACATAATACAGTAAACAGTACTTAACCCACTTCATGCGACACAATACAGTAAACGGTACTTGACCTTCTTAATGGAACACAAAAAGTAAATGGATCCGGTACTAGACCTATTTTACACAATGATGCCTTTTTTCTTTTTAATTCTGGCAAATATTATATGAATGTACAGGTATTCAGTTTATGACAAGAGACTGAAACTAGTATAAAATGTATTGTTGTTGTGGTAGCCCCAATATGCCCCTTATGGGAATACCGTGTCATACAGGTAGTCCCAGGAGCTGCACCTCCACGGGGGGAGGTAGGGTATAGCAAAACAAATTTGTGAGGGGGCAGTGGGGAAGGAGGTCAGTGAAAATCGTCATTCTAGTCATGGCGGGACCGTGTAAAGGTTGCTCTCCTCTGCAACACTGTTATTATTGATACAATGCGCTCCCTCAATACCTATTCCCTCCACATGATCTCAATAAGGTACGCTATTACACTTAAATATTTTTCGGGGTTAGTCGTAGAGACGGATTGAGGAGTGAAGAGATACGTAGGAGAGTGGGGCAACAGGAACATTTGTCAGCCAGAGTGGACAGAAGGGTGCTGAGCTGGTATGGTCATGTTGAACGAATGGGAGATGAAAGGCTTACAAAGAGAATATGTGAGTCAGATACAAGGGGAGATAGAAGGGCAGGAAGACCTCCATTGAGATGGAGAGACTGTGTAAGACAAGCTTTGGATGATAGAGGAATGACTATAAATCAGGCAAAGGAAGTGGTAATAAACAGGAATGAATGGAGAATGCTTGTGAATAGTTGAGTGAACACGTGGTTATTTGGGGGAAGGGGTCGGGCGCAAGTTGGACTAGATAATAGTCCATCAGGCGCCTGGCCCGGGGAGACTATTAATGTGAAGGGTGCGCCTGGAAGTGTGGTGGGCGGGCTTGTGCCTTTGGCTCCGCTGCATGTCTGCCTGCCGAGATCGGAGCCTCTCCGGGTGGTCGGGGGCCGGGGGAGTACTGGAGCGACCTTGGTGACCCTGGTCTCTGGGTGTTCTCCTGGGTGACCTGGATGTGTGTGAATTTTTTGTTTTGTCTGTGTTTGTTCGTTGTTCTGTCTTGTGTTTTGTGTTTTCCCTGTTTTTGCTCTGTCATGAGTCGGCCACCCCCAAGAAAATAAAAACAAAAAAATAATAAAATATCGAGTAAAATAGAAAATAAAAAATAAAAATAGGAAAAGTGGGGATTGGGCCTGAGCATATACGTACATACATACATACATACTGTACATAGTCATCCAGCCAATGTACTAGGGACAAATACTAGGTGTTAAGTGAGGGTTAGTTTTGTATCCACCTACTGGGTACTAGGGACATTATAGGTTTGAGTCCCGAAGGGAAGAAGGAAAACCTAATACAGGTATTCAGTAGTGGCCCCGGAATCATTGACGATAAGCCTTGAACATTAATGGCACTCTTTGAACCCAAAGGGGAGTGTTCAAAACACCCGCCCCCGAAGCGTAAGAGACCAACATCGTAAGTGTACGCTCACAATTTCTTACGGACTCTTCATTATGAAGCGGATGCCAACTACGAAAAAAACAATAAATACAAATAATATAAGAAAAAGTATGAATACTTTAAATTTGCTATGCTTTCTATCGTGTGGATGTTGATAGCGTGGGTTTGCCCCTAGACGGTGACGCGTCATTCCTCCTTCAATGATATATCAAGATAACTTAGAAACATCAAGACGAACGGGAAGGGGATGGAAGGGAGGGCCGGAATCGTCAATGATTACGGGGCCAAGTCAGGCTACTAAATATTAGATTTTCCTTCTTCCCTTCGGGACTCAAACCTATAATTTATTAGTGGCCCCTTCATCATTGACGATATGCCTGATATCACAAGTCTGGAGGGGGATTTCGTGAAAAATATCCAACCACTAATAGAAAAATAAAATTAAATATACCCAGAAATAGAGCTTAACATTTGTTTTATTTTGTATGCAAAATAAAATAAAATATAAAAGAATGTACAGGTAGCGATCGCACTTCAAATATATACCTACGGAACAACATATTCTGAAATCTTGAGATAGAGATTGTAGAACAGTTGTAATGCATATAAAACATTTTATATATACTGTACCAACAATTACTCTTGCATATACTGTATACAAATATGGAACTGTTGTAAAATAAATTTCTTGTCTAAGTATAAATATCTCTTATACCTAAAACAAAAATTAATGATCACTCATGACTCGATAACGAGTTCTGGAGACACATTAGGATAATGATTATCACAAAGTATTTGATTATGAATATAAGGTACAAATCAAATTTTCCTTAAACTAAAATATTACCAGTTTTCAAGTAATACATATCACAGTGCTTTTATACGCACTTACCACGTTCCGGCGGGGGTGAGGTCTTAGCTATCATGTGCACCCCCCCCCCCCCCCCCCCCTCCTTAACCCCTCCAACCCGGAAGGGCTCTTGAACGCCCATAACAAACTCGGCCCGCGCAACCCGGAAGGGCTCTTGAACGCCCATTGCTTTCGAATGCCGCGCGTAAATTTTTGGTATCGTGAGAGGGTAGGTGGCGCCACAGGTGTAAACTACGCCACAACAACAGTATCTACCCCGACGCCATCATGGACAGTACGCCAAATAGTGATTCCGCTGTGTCCGATACCGTGCTTCCTACGACGCCCGTGCTAGTTCGTCGCGCCTTACCCCGACGCCATCGCCTAAATGTGTTATCTCCCGGAGGTATTGAGACGACATTGAGACTATATGAGCGTACTGATGCCAAGTATATTGTTGATGATATAGTCAGTGACGACTCCAGTAATTATAAGTCGAGTGATTATGGCCATGAGAGTGAGAAAGAAGAGCAATTCCTGGGATTTGCGAGAGAACATGACAGTGATGAGAGTGATGAAGGTGATGTACCAGTTGTTGAGGAAGCTGGTTTACCTAAAGACAGTGAACTTGAGAGTGAGTGAGTGGGAGAGTTCAAGGTCACTCACCAAATTTCGCATAAGTGACACGACGCCAAGCCCTTCCCCAGGTAAATCGCCTTTCAAGCTACACTTATATAAGCAGAAAATACTTGAGAAGGCGGCCGCGGCAGCTAGGGAACAAGCCAAAATAATTGGTGAGGATGAGGCTGTGAGTGAGGGTGAGCGTGGTGACCCTTCTCGCCCGCCATTGTCTCCCTTATCTACCCACGCCACCCAAGATGCCCCGGATGCCCCGCATTCTTCCCCACTACCCCCACCACTGCCAAGGGTTGAGGACCCCCCACTTTCGGCCTATTTGCCTCCTAGGTCCCCCGACAGGAGACATACTGCTGCCGAAAAGGGGAAAGGCAGGAAATATACCAACAAAATTAAGAAAAGTAAGAGAGTTTTGTTTGAGGCTCCCGCGGCGTCCACCCCTGCCGGCCCCAGCCATACGCCCCCGCAACTTTCCCCACGGTCCTCCCCACCTCTCTCGCCTTCAACATGTCTTCCTGAAGAAGTCTTTGAGCTCGCATCACCAATACCTGGGCCTAGTGACAGTGAAGCATTGCTTTCTGTCACTCGTCGCAGGCCAAGGAGCCCAGGACCTCGGGGGGACACAGCCTCACCTGCCACTCCTTCCCCACCTCGCCCACCGCCCACGCATCACTGGTTCCCCGCCAGATTATGTGGGGGCCACTGATGATGAAGGGCACCTCTCTGAAGACTCTGGCCATGATTACATAGGTCCACCGTCAGGGCAAGATGACCACTCTGACGATGACTATATGGACATCGACGACCCTCGACCCATCCGCTTGGCCCGGCGTCGTGCTGGCCGCCGCCCTGGCCGCCCTAGGGCGCGCGCCTCCCGAGTTGGCCGTGGGCGTGCTGGGCCACCAGCTGGAGCTCCTCGTCAGCGTAGACAAGACCCATTCTACGTTTTTCAGTGGCAAGACGTAGTTGATGGGGATGGATACAACCCTGATGTGCCAGCTTTTGATGAGGTACTGGAGGGTTCAGGCATTACCCCAAATTTTCCTGCAGGCCCCAATGCTCCACCACACGAACTATTTGAGGCCTTCTTTGATGAGGAGGTGGTAGGCTATGTTGTCAAAGAGACAAATAAGCAGCACCAATTCCAGGTCCACTTTTTGGGCAAGGTGACCAATCATGTCAAGAAGCATAGGTTGCCTGACTATTGAATCACCAATGAACTGATATCCACCCCTGCCTTCGGGAAATATATGTCTCGCGACCGGTACCTTGATATCCTCGCAGCGCTCCATCTTGTCACCAACCTTGACGTCCACCTCCCAGACAAGCTGTGGAAGATTAGGACGTTGTACGAGATGATGCGAGAACGCTTCACCTCCTACTTCAAGCCCTTCCGCAAGGTCGTCATTGACGAGTCTCTTGTGCTGTTCCGGGGAAAACTCAGCTTCCGGCAGTACATCCCCTCAAAAAGACATCGCTTTGGCATAAAATTCTTTGTGCTGTGCGACTGCCAAACTGGCTATGTCCTGGACTTCCTGGTCTACAGCGGGAAGGAAGGGGACTTGCTTGTGGACCCCCTCATTGGCTTTGGCGGAGCAGTGGTGCAAGCCATGATGGACCGCTACTTTCATAAGAATCACGTCCTCTACACGGACAATTATTACACGTCCCCCACTCTCTCACAGTACCTGCATGAGCGCAAGACGGGGACTGTAGGCACAGTACGAGGGAAAAGGAAGGGCATGCCACCTTTCCCTCCAAAGACCAAAAAAGGTGATGTGTTCAAGAAGAAGTCGGGGCCCATTCTGGCTATCCACTGGCACGACCAGCGGAAGGTCAACCTCCTGACCACCATCCACAAGGGGGAAATGGTGGAGACTGGCAAGGTGGATCGCCGCACCCAGGCCAGGGTGACCAAGCCCGATGCTGTCCTGGACTACAACATCAACATGAGGCTGGTGGACAAGTCCGACATGCAGATAGGCTTCATTGACTGCCTGCGTACCTCGTGCAGATGGTACAAAAAGTTCTTTCTGCATATGGTGGACATGTCAGTTCTGAATGCCTACAATATATACAAGCTTCGGAATGTGAACACACCCATGAAGTTCAATAGCCTGCAGAGGTTCCAAAAGCAGGTGTTGACGGAGCTCCTGGAGAAGTATGCTACGCCACAGAGGGCAGTGGCACATCCTGGGCCTGCCGTTATTGACCGCTTGCAGTGTTCTCAATACTTGATTAGGCACAGGCTTGGTTCCCTGCCTCAGAATGAATCAGGAAGAACGCAGCAGAAGCGGTGCCATGTCTGCTACAACAGCAGGGTGAGGCCGAGGTCAGGTAAAAAGTCAACCATGGAGTGTGTGGAGTGCAAGGTGGCACTCTGTGCTTTAGAGTGCTTCTTTGATTACCACTCCAAGCTGGAGTTCTAATAATCATACTGAAATTGCCAAATAAAATGACAATATGTACACTATAATTATATATAGGCAAAAAGTGGAAGAAAACCAATTTATTGTAATACAAAAGTCATGTATTATGAGAAAATTGATACAAATACAATTACACCATAATAATATGTGAAAGTGACACATATGTATATACCAAGTGACATTCATATGATTAGAACCTATAGAAATATATAAATCAGTGAAAAAAGACAATAAATTGTATATAAAACGTTTACAAATCATATAACTAAGTGAAAGTGACACAAGACCTAATATTTGATGGCCAAAGTATAATAAACACCTGTGATAACGAATAATCAGTGCCTAATACAACAATAACTTACCTCAATTACTAATAAAATGTACGGTATCGAGTGAAAATTAGCATTATCAGTGACAGTGACACTCTCTAAAGCATATTTGTCAAAGTGAAAGTGACAAGACCTAATATTTGATGGCCAAAGTATAATAAACACCTGTGATAACGAATAATCAGTGCCTAATACAACAATAACCTACCTCAATTACTAATAAAATGTACGGTATCGAGTGAAAATTAGCATTATCAGTGACAGTGACACTCTCTAAAGCATATTTGTCAAAGTGAAAGTGACACAAGACCTAATATTTGATGGCCAAAGTATAATAAACACCTGTGATAACGAATAATCAGTGCCTAATACAACAATAACCTACCTCAATTACTAATAAAATGTACGGTATCGAGTGAAAATTAGCAATATCAGTGACAGTGATACCCTAATAAACAGACTTTATATAATTGGCCTCAAAATAACTATAAAAATATCAAATAAACATCACATTCTCAATATCAAACACTAAAATCGTCTAAGGGAGATAAATACTTTGGCGCGACGAGCGGCTAGGTGCGTCGTAGCCATGGCCGGGGCGACGCGTCCGAACGCGGGAAGAATTTGCCGCAGAAAAGCACTCGTCTTCCCGCGCTCATCATTATGCAACCAGAGGGGCTAGAGACCTCTACTCAACGCGATTCGACAGAGGAAGGTTTGTGGAACATTATTTTTTTTTATTCATAACATTACATGCCATATTCATTGACTTACAGAGGAGTTAACATAGCCCAAAGATCGTCAAAACACCCGGTACCGCAGCACAGTCGCGAGCTATAGCCCCCGGGGCTGGAGGGTTAAAAAAAAAAAAAAAAAAAAAAAATCATAAAGAGCACCAGACCATCAGACCCGTTGTCTCAATGCGACACAAGCCATACGTGGTTTATCTAGGGTAACAGACAGGTAACGCATTAGGAAGGTGTGATTGGACGCCCATAACTGCATCTGTTCTATGTCAGTGACTGAATAGTTTTTTTAAGAATCTAAGGGACACTGCCCATTTTCTTAAGTCGTGAGATCGCCCCATGGTTCCCGGGTTACTTTCCCGTATCACATCAACTAAGAAAGCTGCTAAGTGCCGCTTCGTAAGGCGTTTAGGCTACCTGTCTGATTTACCCATAGAGCTCTCGGTTGATTAGGCCGGGACACGCAGATCATATAATTCATGAGAGATTTTACTGGGCATAATTTATGGCGAGAATCTACTCTCTTGAGCGCAGGAACCTCAAATTCCGAAAAAACATGATCACTGTGCTCATTCTTTGCAATAAAGGTAGGCGACAGAGCAATGTGGACACTGACATTGCGCCGGCCAAACCGGAGACAGTTAGGTTCGTTGCTCATCGCCACCAACTCAGATACCCGGTTTCCTGTAGCCAAGGCCATTTGTACAAAATATGCATATGTATGCAAAGCTGAAGGCTTTCTGAATCATATGTAGGTGTTTAACCCTTCCGACCCGGGCTCCCCCTCCTAAGGACAGTGTGGGTACCCGGGCAATTTGGCCGAAAAACGTCTAGGCCTAGGCTACCGTATCTTTGTTATTTTAACTGCTAGAAATTTCCCACGCATCTATAAACGTAGTGCGGTTTTCAATCTGTAGACTGGCATTGAGTAGAGCTCTGTAAGTCAACTGGTTCAGTTGTGATGACGATTTCTGTGGAGCGAATTTTTCCGCGATGTTGACAATATCGGAGCTTTTCAGACACTAATTTCGTCTGACGTCAAATCAACAACATTGATCCGACGTCTCCTTCTTGTTTTCGGAGGTGCGGTGACGCAACGATCGGCTTTGTTTACATGCGTCGGACGCACGGCGTTCAGACCAAGCTGAATAGGCTTTCAAGCTTACTGTCCTTATAAAAGGACACCCGGGCTGGAATGGTTAAGGAAAGATATGAGTTAAATTACCAACGTTGTAAGGGTGGTACCGCATTGCGGAACGAAAGCACTCATTTCTATCCACCGCTTAAATTCGCCGT
Source organism: Paralithodes platypus (assembly GCA_032716605.1). Classification (NCBI taxonomy): domain Eukaryota; kingdom Metazoa; phylum Arthropoda; class Malacostraca; order Decapoda; family Lithodidae; genus Paralithodes; species Paralithodes platypus. The sequence continues at coordinate 694,722 of CM064487.1, forward strand.
TTCGCGCCAACTTCACGAAGGTTCACCATGTTATTACATGGCTGCCGTAAGCCGATTTTAGTGTTTTAAGTGACTTATGAATAGTTTAGAGCAGGCTGGGAAATTAGGTATAGCCCGGCAGCCCGGACTGGCCTGGACATGTAGCCGGGCTAGTGATTTTCAACGTAAGTCTGTCCGGCAATTGCCCGGGAGACAAGTGAATTGTTTGTAATACTTCCTTACATAACGCTTCAATAAAATAAATAATAGTAAACATATATCAAATTATTCAAATACCGGCCTCACCGTGTTCAGCGGTGTAGTGTAAAGGCTCTCAGCCTATGCCCGAGAGGGAGTAGTTGGAATATAGAAAAAAAGAAAAAAAAAAAAAAATAATAATAATAATAATGTATGTACGAAATCATTGCTGCGGCTACCAACCAACCAACGTTACTTGGTGTGCGGTGACCCTTAAGTAAACAGTAAACAGCTGATCGGTTGTCGAATACTATACAGTCAATATTGATTTTTATCGGATACAATAACATAAACAAGTTCAGTAAACAGATAAATAAAACAAAAACAGGAAAATTGAAACAAGTTAGGCTAAATTTTTGCCGTGTAAATCCTATGATTACATGGCCTAAGATGTGTTGTTATTGCTTTGCCGTGAATTTCATAATGTTACTAACTGGAATTGAATTGGGGATACTTGTTAAGCTTGTAGATGGTGTTGGTGGCATAGTTGTTGGTCTGTGGTCAATATGTTATACGATAATTAATGTAAATCGATAAATGCTGGTTGGGGGTAGCATATTGGCATCGTCTGCACCTAAGCATGTCTTCACTTCGTCGATATTGGCGTGATTTTGATTATTTTTTCTATTTTTCCCAAGTTTATTGTAATTAATTATTATCTTCAAAAAATCGGGCTATGGTTTTATTTGGATTATCCGTGTTCGAATTATCAGATTTTTTGTAACAGACAAACAAATCTTCCTTAAGTCAGTGGTGTGGTTTCATATTCAGTATAGCCGTAAACCGTAATACATCAATGATGAAGTATGAATTTGTAATGTGATTCAATTAAAATATGACATAGACTAAGGCTACCTGTTCCTAGAAATGTTTTTCGCCTTATCCAATATACATCAATAATGAACTATGAATTTGTAATGTGATTCAAACATGGGACAGATTAAGGCTGCCTGTTACTAGAAATGGTTTTCGTCTTATCCAATTTATATATTTAAATACGGCTATAGACGTGAAGTCTGTTATTGGAGAGAGTGTAGGCACCAGCTGTCGAGCAGGGCAGTACCCAGAGGAGGCCACATAGCCATATGATAATGAGTTACTGGAACGTGGTGACAAAACAAACCCATATCAAAGGAACTGTAAAAGGAATATTCATAAGATAATTTAAATTAAATATAACCTACTTTATATTGGAGTGAGGGGATAAAGTGGTATTGCCGTATTCCAAGGAAGAGAAGGGGGGAGGGAGAGTGGAGAACAAACGTTTAAATTGAAAAGACCTGCGCATCCCGGAATGGGAGAGGTTTAATTAGGTTATTAAATGGAAACCTTTAATGTCCTCCTTTTATATTCAATGTTTTTACCATCAACGTGCCATAGAAAATACTAGTGTTATTTCCAAAACATTAGTGATGCAAAACTTAATAAGTACTGTGGAGATAAAATAGGCAATGTATAGAAGCTGGTGGCATGTTTGTGAATGTACAGTATGTGGTACCGGTACTTAACGAGTGAAATTCTTTAAAATATATCAGGGCAAGTAAAAAACTGTCAGGGCAAGTAAGTTTCAGAAGTCACTAGCCCGGGGCAAGTAGATCCTCAACACTAATTTCTCAGCCTGGTTTAGAGTGTGCCCTTTACAAATATACCAATGAAAGTTGTATACAGAAAGTTTTTACATGCGTAATGTGCAAATGAAAATCGGTACTTTCCTTGACCGACGGTATTTATATCGGTGTTTTACCCTATGACATAATTATCAAGGTATTGTACTTTACCTCCATTATAGTTTTAACCCACTAAACCCCAGCGACTACAACGTGTCGTCGTCAATGTATGTACTGTAACGCTAAACCCCAGCGACGACAACGTGTAGTCACAGGTACTCCGGTCCCAATTACTCCAGTCCTATGGCACCTAGAGAGCTCAGATTTGTATGGGAACTGTGTAAGTATCCCACGCAACCATGCCGATGGTTGAAAACTCTCAAAGTCCAACCGCGTGCACGTGAGCGCGCAAAAACCGGTATTTTGGGTGTATTTGCCTTCAATTTTTTACTCTTATAAAATCGATTTTCGGGGGCTCCGTAGGACCAATTTTTTACCTTTTTGATCGTTTTTATATGGTTATTCCTTCATTCCTAACCCATTCGCTATTGTTTCTGGGAAAGAAAACAAAATTCAAATCCTGCCGGTCCCTGGTGGTACATTTATTTATAACTAGCTGGGGCTATACCCATAGCTTACTCTGACTGTTCCTTTTACTTATATATCTTCTAGATCTCAAGTGACGGCGTCTTTTCCGTGGATTGACCTCCCTACTGCCAAGATTGGGAGCCAAAGCGTCACATTTTTCCCTTGCCCCTCAACTTTCCCTTCATAATTGCTGAGTGGCGCAGGGCCTTGGGTGGGGCTTTGGTTTCCCGGGCGTTTCCGCACCCCCCTCAGCTCCCTGCCTTGGAGTGGCTTCGGTCACCCGGGCTTTGTTAGTGGTAAGCAGGGAGGGTTTTGTGGGGGCGCTCGTTTGTGGCCTTGGCCTTGCTCGGGACCTTGGGGCTGTTCGGCCAGACAGCCTGGGGAACAACAACAACTAGCTGGGGCTCAGTGGGTTAACTCAACCCTTTCCAAAATATATAGGCCAAGTAGCAGTAATTCTTCAGAACTGAGACTTCTCTCAACCCCCCTCCCCCCACCAACCTATATTTTAATATTTGTATTAAACTAACTTGACTTAACATAGCCTAGGCTAGCCTAACCTAGAACATTACAAAAACTAGAGTGAATAAATATAAAATAGTAAGGGAGGTGTGGAAGGACTTTGAAGTGCCAATAATAATATACGGGATGGATGTGAGAGGGAGTACAGAGGGAGAAATTAAGAGACTGGAGGCGGGACAAAATAAAATAGGAATAGGGCTAGGAGCAAAAAGGTGGACAGCGAATGAAGCAGTGAGAGGGGAGATGGGGTGGAGCACATTTGAGGAAAGAGTGGCGTAGGCAAAGTTGAGATATAAGATGAGATGGAAGATGATAGATGGCCAAGGACAGTGTATGAATGGGGTGAGGGGAAGAGTAGATGGGCAAAAGAGTGTAGGAGAAAACTGAATAAAATAGGAGTGAAACAAAGAAGGGTGGGAGAGGAGTGGAGAGATATAGAGAGAAATGCAGGACTAGGTCAGGGAAGGAGGTTGGAGAAAGAGATAAGAACGAGAGTGAGGGAAGTAGGAAGACAGGAATGGAAAAGAAAAGTACACTGGAGAGATATTAAAGCAAGGGGAGACCGAGAAAAGAGGAGTTCTACGACGGAAGTTGGGGAGCTGAATTACTGTAATATTCAAGGCTAGGGCAGGGGCATTGGAGACGAATAGAAGAACATGGAGGTGGAATGGGGGAATGAAAGAGTGTCTGAAGTGTGTGGTGGGAGGGAGGAGAGTGGAGGAGACGATAGAACATATAGTGACAGAGTGCCAGTGGTATGAAGGGGAGAGAGATAGGAAGAGTTTAAATGGTTGGTGGGGGAGAGGGAATGGGAAGAACAGAAAGAAGAGGAGGATGATGGAGTAAAGTTTGTGTTAGGTCTAAGGACAGAAGAGGGGGGAGACGAGGAAGTGGAGAAAAGAATGAAGGTAGTGAAAAGTTTCCTGGAGCAGTTGTGGCAGAAGAGAAAAATAAATAGAGTAGAATAGGGTGAGAAGGTGATCAGAGGAGGGGAGGAAGATTAATGAGATTAAATAGTAAAGAGATGGGGAAGACAGTAAGGAGATTACAACAAAGGAAAATATTCCGCTTAAGCTTTTTCCTGCATTACTTTTCTTTAACTATCCCTTCTATGACTAGGTACTAATTTTCTAAACTACCGGTATATCTTAATCTAGCTATAGCTTTTTCTGGAGAAATAGCCGGTAATTAGGCGAGCTGTTCCCACGCAAGCGAGGACAGCGACTCCAAGAAGGGAAGAAGGCCTAATCTAACATAGTAGGCTAAATTATGACACCCTACTAACCTTTAGCTAGCAGTTGCTAACCTTTAATTAACAGTTGCTAACTATTATCTAACAGCTGCTATTCTGCTAACCTTTACCTAACAGCTACTAACCTTTACCTGACAGACTCCTCTATTAACCTATATAATATAACAAACAATAGTTTCTAAAATCAGAAACTTTCCAAACGGAGTCCCACAAGGATCCGTCCTATCGCCCGCACTCTTCAATCTGTACATGCACGATATAACTACACCCAATACGCCCCAAATAAACTTAGCCTCCTATGCAGATGACATAACACTCACATGCACACACCATGACCCAAAAAGAGCAACAGATCTCCTTCAACCCTATCTCAACACACTACATGGTTGGTGCACTACAAACAGACTTAATCTAGCCCCAGCCAAATCCACCGCAACCCTGCTCACAAGTTGGACAGGAGAACACGAATACATCCCTCAACTCACCATAAACAACGCACCCCTAACACATACACACACACCCAAAATCCTAGGAGTAACATATGATACTCATATGACATTCAAACAGCACACCACAAACATTAAAAAGAAACTGACACCCAGACTTAACGCCCTCAGGTCACTTGCTCACACAAAATTTGGACACAACAAAGAAACTACCACCACAGTATATAAACAATACATAAGATCAGTGATGGAATACGCAAGCCCAGCCTGGGCTTCTAACCTAGCTGAAACACATCATAAGACCTTACAGACTATTCAAACAAAGCCCTGAAGATCATTACAGGCTGCACAGCTACTTCACCCACAGATCACCTACATCAAGAAACCAAAATTCTCAAAGTCAAAGACCATCTGGACATGAGAGGCACTCAATTCCTGGCAGCAGCCTCCACGAACCAAGACCACCCACTAAACTACATGGCAACACACCCACAGACACCAAGAAATATCAAAACAACACCCAGCACACGGTATCACACACAATTATTGTCCTCTCTCCCTCCCTGCCCACCCCGAACCAACTTCCAGAAGCACATCCATACTCATATCTCTCACCGATCCATCCACTCACTCACAGACAACACGCAGCTGCATGCACGACCTCCCGAAATCCATCCTTCCGAATCCTCCCTTCCTCGCGAGGACAGAGTCCACCTGGCCAGGCTGAGATGCGGACACCATCCAGCTCTCCTGAGCTATCAGAAGAGACTGGATGACTCCGTTGTCGACGCCTGCCCGGGATGTAACACAGCACCCCATACCATTAAACACATCATAGAAGACTGCAATTCACACAACCACTTACGCCAACAACACAATCTACACTCAATGAGAGCTCTGTGGGAAAGCCCGATCGTGGCCATGGCCTTTCTCAGGGACTCGGGGCTGTTCGGCCAGGCAGCTTAGGGAACAACAACAACAACAACAACAAACAATAGTCCTAGGCCTATAGGATATATATATATGGTACGATTTTAGTTACTGGACACCTATTTGACAGGTACCGCCAACGATTTAATACATATTTTTTTTCGGTTTCCACGCATCCAACACCAAGCTACACCCTTTACTGGTGTACGTAATACTATAAAAGCAATGGGGACACTTTAATAATGATAATATGAGACGAAATATAAAGACAACTCGGTTGCGTTTGTGGAAGTAGCGTCGCTTTGTTTACTTTACGCTCGGAGTGACTTCCCGGTCCCGCCTTGGCGGTCGACTTAAAATGGCTAAGCTTATAACCAGTTGTTGGGTCCATTTTTTTATAAAGACTTGCGTTATAATAATAATAATAATAGTTCTTAAAGCTAGCGCATGCTAAGCTAGCTAAGGATAGCTCAATAAGGCCGATTAGGCGTATTTCCATTGGGGTCCTGTACTACTACCCCATCCCTTTGCTCATGAGGGATGGTAACGACTCAGTGCTTGTGAAAAATCTTTAATGCGCCGAGCGTGGGCGCGAACCCGGGCCTTCTGGGTGGAAGTCCGAGACGCTAGTCACTACACCAAGCGAGCCGCTGTGGGATACAGGACAGGGTTGAGGGGGGCTCGGCCCCCCCCCTCTCACCCCCCCCGTGAATTATAATAATCGTCATATATGTGGCCAGCAGGGGGCAAGTAAAACAGCTGGCCGTAGTAACCTCGAGCGTCCTGGGTAAACAAACCGCGACGATCCGAAGCGACGACGGACTCCCGCCGCCGATTTTCGGCACAAACGCCCTGTTTTATTCTCGTCGAAAACCACATTTAAAAACTTATTAGGCCTATATCGTTTTCAATACTATTACCGGACCAGAAAAAGGTGTAGCTTGGTGTTGGATGCGTGGAAACCGAAAAAAAATATGTAGGCCTATTAAATCCTCGGTGGTACCTGTCAAATAGGTGTCCAGTAACTAAAATCGTACCATATATATATATATATATATATATATAACAGCTAGGGCCTAGGCAGAGGTATCATGCTCAATAATCAAAACGTTCTATCTGGTAAAATAGGCCTAGGCACTTCACTGCACTAAAACTAAAGGGGAAAAAAACTAAATTTCACTGCACTAAAGGGGAAGGTGTTGGGACTGAACCATTACGTTAAATGGCCTAGGCTATAAGCTATCTGAATCACAGCCCATAGTCTACTAAGCCTAGGCCTAATCAATTCTCAAAGAAATGGTAGTTCGGTTAGGCCTAGAAAGATAGCCTAGGCCTAATACATTCTTGGAATTTTTCATTATACCTATTAGCCTACAGTAATACAGGCATAGGCCTAGGCCTAGCCTAAAGTTCCTACGCTTTGCATGGCTACAAGTAACAGTAAGATAATACCTTGGGTCTTGGGAGCCAAGAGCATTGCAGCAACAAAGTAGCCTAAACACAATTTCTTTAGTTACAAAGGCTTCTTCAACCTTATCAAGGGCACAACATACCAAGATATATCGAATATAGCTCGCAATTGTTTATCTGTCAGATTAATGATGCTAGATACCCAAGGACCCCTAAAACTTTCTTGATAGGCCTAGTCAGATAGTACAGAAACACAAACCTCCACTCACAAAATGTAAACAAAGTCGAGAGTAATATTTCCCGGCAATTAAATTTCACTCTCCATTAAGATTTCTATAGTTCATTTAACGCAATTCTAGTTATCTTCTGATGCTATGGCAATAACAACAAGTCTTCAATATTGAACATAACATATCATGCAAGACAACAAAATAATGATCACACAAATACGCGAAAATAAAACCCTGCTTATGTCCTCTTAGATCCCAACCTTTATCAGCCTCCAGATAAGCTTTAAACGACATTAAAAAACAGCTGATGCCAATGCAAACACAATCATATGTGACCCTCTCACTGAATATTTACCTAACGAAAGCGATGAAAGTATGCTAGTTGACTGCATAAGCCCAGGGTCCCAAGGTTGAGTTACACTATTAGACCATCACGTGATGCTGTGACTAATGACAATGAAGGGTTTCCGCACGGCGGGAGATACAGTATAAGGTTTGAATTTAATAGGTCTAATAAACATGTTATTCATAAATTGGATCAATCGAATATGAGAGAGAGAGAGAGAGAGAGAGAGAGAGAGAGAGAGAGAGAGAGAGAGAGAGAGAGAGAGAGAGAGAGAGAGAGAGAGAGAGAGAGAGAGAGAGGAGAGAGAGAGAGGAGAGAGAGAGAGAGAGAGAGAGAGAGAGAGAGAGAGAGAGAGAGAGCTACATAGACCACACAGACCTCAAGGTCCTTACTAGGCAGTCTGGCCTTACAAACTATATATATATATATATATATATATATATATATATATATATATATATATATATACATACATACATATACAGTATATATATACATACTGTACAGTGCACACACATACACACATACATACTGTACATAAAATATTTTTTTATTGGAAGTTCAATAGCACCTTCCTGAAACACTTCCACATCAGGATCATCACTACTGTCTCCCCCCTCAAATAAATCCACATTATCGTCGTCTCCAAAGCCAACGAAATCGTCATCTTCGCTAGCACTTATAAATTGTTCTTTGTCCACCAAGCTTTCGCCACTGCTCTCTTCAATATCAAAATGTTCTCGCTGTATAGCACTATCACTCAACAAACGCTTCACTTTCTTTCGTTCAGCTATCTTCTCGGTTGCTACAGGCGTCGAAGTTGCGAGTGGGGTAGCACTGGGGCGCGCGGGAGGTTGCACCGAATCGGACGCGTCGGAATTAATTTTTCTTGTATAACTCGCTATGGCGGCCACGTAGGAACTGATAACGTTTGTAGTTGAGGCTTGGTGGCGCTGCGATCGCCCCTGCAAAGTAAACTTTGGCCGCGCGAATTTTAAAGCACGCTTTCAAGCACATGCCTTTTAACATGACACCCGGGCTGCTGCCCTTCTTTCGCGGTGTCATATTAAAATGACACCCGGGCTGGAAGGGTTAATATGCTTGCCTGCCTGCCTAGGACTGAACAGCAGAGGCGAGCAGAGGCCGCCAACACGAGAACAGGCCAGCACCTCACACGAATAGAACTCACAGATACTCACAGATGATACCCGGGCAGGAGGCTATTCAGCCTGTATGGCCCAGCTCAAAATTTACTATTACAGTATATTATCGTGTTCGGGGCTAAGGTGGACGTGTGTGTTTTTTTTAATCTTTTCTTTAAAGTCGTATATTTAATAGTGATATTGTGAATAGTGATATATTTAATAGTAATATATCATCATTGACGATGTTGCCTATTAGTATAATAGTCTCCATTAAACACCCACGTCAGTCGTTTGAATCAACCGCCGCGAGGAAGAAAGAGATTTATCTTCATAAGTGCAACGCTACTTCTCGGGTACCCGCTACGAAAAAACTTTGTAAAAATAAATAAACAAAAAAGGAAAAAGAATTTTCCCATCTTAACACTGTTATTTACACGCTTCCTACATTCGGTGTCTTTTCTTGCGTTGTGGCTTCTTGCCGTCTCTCGCCAAGCGCAACGATTCCTCCTTCTCTTCCTCGCGGGCCTAACGTCAACACCAGTGCCCCCGCGCTCCGGCTTCATTCGACGCTAGCTTTCCTCTAGTGAGTCTTTTGCTCATTTGTATGTATATGGGAGTTAGTGAGCAGGGTTAGACTAGCTAGCACGGGTTGTGCTATGATTGGCCCGCAGGAAGTGTTAAAATTAGGGTACATTTAGGCGCTTTTACTTGTGTTCAATTTTTCCACCACGCGTGGTGTTTTCTGTTTGTTACTAGGCGCCTTAGTTTTTGCTTTTTACTTAGTTAAGACCTTCTGTACCTGATGCCGAGTTGGCTGCCAACTTTGTGGCATTTTTTGCTGGCAAGATAACTCGCATAAGACAGGAATTGGATGATGCTTCTGTTGGTGAAGACCTTTCAGTTGTACTCCAACCCCGACACATTCCTAATAATGTCCTCTCATCCTTTCACTCAGTAGAGGTGGACATGATCTCGTCCTACATAAGAAACCTCAATAAAACATTTTGCCCGTTGGATCCCATAAATGTTTCCAAGCTACCAAGAGTCTATGATCACACAGTTGAGTTTATTTCCAAAATAATTAATAAGTGCTTCTCTGAAGATAGCTTCCCACATTCTGAAAAGCATGCACTACTCCGACCTACTCTAAAGAAACCTGGACTTGATGTTGAGAACATGTTGAACTATCGTCCTGTCTCCAACCTGTCCTTCATATCAAAGATATTAGAGCGTGCAATACTTGACCAATTACAACCACTACTTCAGCAGAATGAAACTATCCCAATTTTTCAGTCTGCTTACCAACAGCATCATTCAACTGAAACAGCATTGATTAGAGTACATAATGATCTAGTTGAGAACATTTGCAATGGTGTGGCCTCACTATTGGTCTTGCTTGATCTCTCTGCGGCTTTTGACACAGTGGATCACGAGTTGTTATTGAGTGATCTTTATGATTGTGGTGTGCGTGACTCCGCTCTCTTGCTTCTTGGGTCGTACTTGTCAGGTAGATCCCAGAGTGTGATGGTAAATCAAGTGGTCTCGGACTCGACACCCCTGCAGTATGGTGTTCCGCAGGGATCAGTTTTGGGTCCTATCCTATTTATAATTTATATTAGCAGTTTGTCTCTTCTGCTTCGTGCACATAATGTCACCTTTCACTTTTATGCAGATGACACCCAGATTTATGTGAGAATCACAAATATAGTCGATATGCGGGGTAAGATGGAATTGTTGATGTCTGATATCAAGAAGTGGATGAGAGCGAGAAAACTTAAACTAAATGATGGTAAAACTGATATTCTCATCATCCGAGGAAATAGAAGAGCTGATGATATGGTAGGTGCCCTCTCCATCAATGTGGGTGGATCTCAGCTGCGACCGGCCAACTCTGTTCGAAATCTGGGTGTATATGTGAACTCCCGATTAGATTTCAAAGAGCATGTAAACCAGATAGTTAAAAGTTGTTACTTGCACATCAGAAATCTCTATTTGGTGAAGCCGTTTATAACCAGACGTTGCCTCCTGACGTTGGTTCACTCATTGGTCTTCTCTCGTGTTGATTATTGCAATGCCCTGTTGGTGGGTCTTCCAAATTATATTTTGAAGAAAGTTCAGTCTGTTCTTAACAGGGCCGCAAGACTAATTTTTGGTGTTCCACCTAGAACTCCTACTACATCTCTTCACATAGAACTGCACTGGCTGCCAGTAAGAGCAAGAATAGAATTTAAGTTGTGTTTGGTGACTTTTAAGGTTCTCAAATTTGGTGAGCCTGGGTACCTTGCGGAGCTGCTCAGGCGCCCACCGGCACACCATGGTGTAGTTGTGCGTCATGACAATGACCCTTTTCGTCTTGATGAACCAAGGGCTTTCCAGCAGTCTTCTTTCTTTGAGAGGTCATTCTCCTACATGGCTCCGAGGTTGTATAACAGGTTGCCGCTGTCCATGAGACAACTGAGTTCTGTTGAATGCTTCAAGAGACAACTTAAGACTTTTCTCTTTGAGAGAAGCTATGATCTTGAGAGAGGTGTCATGACAGATGGCTATAGAGTTTAGGCTATTTTGCCACTGCTAGTGATTGTTAAATGTGTGTTGTATATGAGCCTTCTTTTGATGCATTGATTTTTGTTCTTTTTTCTTTCTCTTTTCGAGCGCTAGTGAATTCTTCGGAAAAATTGGCGATTATGAGAAATAAGTAACATGCTTATTATTATTATTATTATTATTAGTTAGGAGGCTTTCCTGTAAGTTTATGGCCGTTCCTCGGGACGGCTTGAGGGTCTACGGATCCTGTATTTGTTGCAGACGCGCCAGGGTTAGACTCGCCCCACGTGGATGTGGCGTCCCCCCGGCTTGTGAGCCTGTGGAGAGGCCCTCGTGGGTTTTTTTTTCTCCTCACCCTTCTGGCACGGTTCTGTTACTTGTGTTTTCTGTTTACTTTTCCGGGATAAGCTGTTAGGTTATCTAGTTTGGGGGGATGTTATTACTACTGTGTTTGTTTGTTTTTATTCTCATCCCTTGTGAGTTGTGGTCTCCTAGTGGTTTGTGTGCCACTTTCCTGGGAGTCCGGCAACGTGTTCCTTGTGTGGGAGTGCAGGTGTGGGGGTGCTGGGTTCTTCGCGGCTGTGCCTTGCTACGAGACCGTTCCCCCTCCCTCTTTTCTGTGCTCGCCGGTTCGGTTGTACCCATTGGGTCGGACACCCGGCTGCCACGTTGTTACCGCCGGGGAGAGGAGCCGACATCATGCCCCTGTTCACAGTCTGCTCAACCCCCTCTTGTCTTTTGCTACCTATTCCGGCTCACGGCGAATGTATCATATGTGTTCAGTGTTTCAACATAAACTCCTTCTTGTGGTCATCTCGTACATGTCCGGTTTGCTCTGTATTATTGGAAGAATGGCTAGCGGCCCAAGATATGTCTTGTTTACGCACTCTCATTGAGGTAAAGAATAAATTTAAAACATATGCTTCTCAAGTAGCAAATAAGGAAATGTCATGTGATAATCCAGAACTATTAAGGGTAGTCCAATTATATTCTTGTGATGATCAGGTAGCTCACCAGTCATATGCCTCCCCTATTCCCTTGCTGACCACTGGGTCTCCTATGTCCTCCACATTGAGCTCCTCTCCCCCGGCAAAGAAGAGCCGCTTAATGTCACCAGAACGCCACCGTCTGACCCAGCCGGCCTCCACGGCGGACACCCTGAGGAGCAGTGACAGCACTGACTATCTGCCGGACAAGATACGCCGGCTCTCGAGCCCACCACAACGTGTGTTAATCTCTAATGAAACTCCTTCGGCACCAGTAGATCTGGCAGAATCGGTAGTATCGGATCCGGCGACCACCTCTGGCTTACAAACTGGTAGCCCTGGTAGCCCTGGTCTCCCTGAACCGGAAGCCGATCCCCCTCACTGTGCACCTAGACTAAGACAATCTGTACACGTTAGGCTCCAAGGTTCACAGTTAGTTTTATCACACACGTAGAATCACCAAGCAGACATGATTCATACTGCTACTCAGTCTCCAGGGGTAAATATGTCACATGCGGTTACGACCATAAGGTCTCACGCGACACTTCTGGCTCCGTCTACGGACCAGCCCGACTTAACAACCACCCTTCAGAATCCAGGGTCGCGGTATGCGCCCTACCCTTTAACAACCCCGCCACGTGACCTAAAGTCACCGGCCGGCGGTTTCTCTCACCCGGGTACGGCGAGTAGCGGTCTGACACAGACGTACACTCATACGACACAAACGACCACCTTCACACAGGCTGACCCTAGGTTACAGACTGACCAACATAATAAGCCAAACACACAATCCACTACCAGCCTAACAACTGTACAACTGAATGAATTGTTGCAAAAGGTAATGAATCAGTGTGCCATTAAACAAGGTAAAACCCCGACTCCAGCTCCGGGACCACTTCCCAGTATACCTAAGGCCCCCTCTCTTACCAATGTAGGCATTTCCTCTCCGGTAGCCCCTAAGGTCCCCTCTAATATCAATGTCGACACTTCCTCTCCGGTAGTCACCGCCGCCGGGCCAGAGACGGCCCGCCAACTCGACTATCCGCAGCCTACGGGCCCAGAGCTACACGAACAGAGTCATGCCCGGCCGGCGGAACAAAAGTTTCAGCCACAGGCTGTAACGCTTACCCCAGGGCCATGGCCAGACACATTAATCCAGCCCCCACCCTCTAAGCAACTCCTTGGCTTAGGAGACATAGATGGGTTCAAGCCCCTCAATACAACCTCCCCTTCCGCCGGCCGACCTAGACAAGGACTACCGGCGGGACCTTGGGTGACAATTCCTCCTGGCATGAGATCCCCTTTGATTAGATTAGATACAGAGTCAATTCAGAGTCAAGAGCACCTAAATTTACGTAGTTCTGTGAGCTCAGGGGATACCCAGCCTTACTTGTCCCCCACACTAGACAGGACCCATCCTGCCGGGCCCACCTTCTATCCCCCCGTCTCGAGTAGTTAAAATGCCAGGCAGGCTCTGGCTTCCGGTTACAGCCGTAACACGAGGTGAGGAAGATAAGTCAATGCAAGGGGAGGTCCCGGTACCGGCAGAGTGGGCTATTGAAGTGAACCGTAAACATGTATTTAGGGCCAAAGATAAGAACGGTACAGTCTTGCAGGTTCCGATATATGCCAAACCGGATCCGGCCAATTTCCAATATTTTGTGTATGACCCATGTCAGCAAGTTCCTCTTCCGGCAGATTCCCCGGTCCAGGAACCTCCTCACTCAGACGTTCCCATTTGCCCGAATTGTCATCAACGTTGTAGCCATTCTGGCTGTACTGTATTTACCTAATTGTAGTTTACAGGAGTTGAGCTAAGCTCGTGTTGTCCTGTCTCTCAGTCTACTTTTTATCCAATTTTTTCTTGAAAATATGGATGTTCCTTGCCCCTACCACCTCCTCCTCCAGCCCATTCCATTTGTCAATACATCTATAGGGGAAGCTAAACTTCCTGATATCGTTCTTGCAGGTAGGTCTTTTTACTTTGTAGCTGTGGCCTCTAGTTATTCCTGTATCCATAATTAATATATCCTCCCTATCCAGCCTCTCCAGCCCCCGGGTGCATTTGTACATCATTATCATGTCTCCCCTCTCTCTCCTCTCTTTTAGACTCGGTAGATTTAATTTGTCTAGCCTCCCTTCATCTGGCAGTTCTCTGAGACTTGGAACCAATCTAGCAACTGCTCTCTGAATTCTTTCTAACTTGTGAATATGCTTCTTTAGATGCGGGGACCACACCACTGCTGCATACTCCAATCTTGGTCTAATCATACTCTTCATAATTTTCGCTACCATGGTCTCATCCAAGTAGTTCAGAGCAACTTTCATAGTCCCGGCCATTGCATACATTCCGCTAAAGAGCTTGTTAATATGTTTCTCTGGCGACAAGTTATCTTGTATAATCAACCCTAAATCCTTTTCTTTTTCGGCCTTGCTAATTATATTATCTCCTATCCTGTACTCCCAATTTGGTCTATTCACACTTCTTCCCATATTTAACACATGGCATTTACTTATATTAAATTTCATTTTCCACTTGGTGCTCCATTCGTATATTTTATCTAAATCCCCTTGCAGCTCCTCACACTACTTTTATTTGTTATTTGTCTCATAATTTTTACGTCATCTGCAAACATTGACATGTAGGAGTTTATGCCTATCGGCAGGTCATTCACGTACATAAGGAACATGAGAGGTGCCAACACAGATCCCTGCGGCACACCACTCTCAACTTTCCGCCACGATGAGTAAGTTCCTCTAATGTTGGTCCTCATTTCCCTATCTGTTAAATAGCTCTCCATGCATTTCAGCAAACTCCCCCTGACACATCCTAGCATCTCAAGCTTAGATAACAATCTCTTATGTGATACCTTATCGAATGCTTTGGAAAGGTCTAAGTAGACGCAGTCCACCCATCCGCCTCTTTCTTGGAGTACATCTATCACCCTACTGTAATAACATAGCAAACTGGTAACACAAGATGTCCCTTCTCTGAATCCAAATTGCTTTGGGGTTATTATCTTCTTTCTCTCCAACATTTTCATCCATCTCTTCCTAATTAGCTTTTCACAAATCTTGCATACAATACTAGTAAGTGAAACTGGTCTATAGTTTAGAGGGTCCACAGGGTTTCCATTCTTGTATATCGGAATGATATTAGCTCTTTTCCATTCAACAGGAACCTGTCCTTTATCTAAGGAAGCTTGAATTATGTCCCTCACTGGCTCCACTAATTACTCTGCACACTCCTTTAAAACCCAGACAGACACTTCATCCGGTCCCATAGCTTTCCTTACTTCAAGTCCTCTCATCACAGATAAAAGCTCATCTCTAGTTATTTCAATCTTAGTTCTCAGCCTATACGGCAGGACCCCTCAAGTGAATTTCACAGGTGTGGACCTCATAAAGACCAAAGGGAGTTGAATCTGAGTGAGGTAGGGGACGGACCATGGAGTACGTGGGATCAGGAACTGCAACAATTTGCTATTGATATTACATCCAATCCCTTGTCCCCAATTCCTCCTCAACCCCGTATCGAGTTTGACTGGCTGGCACAACGACCGGGCGGAGTTCCATTTCCTATTTTTAATTTTCTTATCCCACCTCAATTCACGGCAGAGGATTTCCCCCGGCCTCTCATCGTCCCTGAACGTATTGACCTTCAACGTGAATTTCTGGTCAGAGACAAGGCCCACAGAGCATTTATTAGCTTCCTATTAACTAGGGACACGGCCCAGGCTATTGCCCAACCGTTGCCGAATCCCTCTCCATGAACTCAGGATTTGGTTAAGGTATTCCAACAATATCTCCTCCCCGCCCCGGCTCGAACGCTTACAGACATCAGAACAGCCTTGTTTGAGGCCATCCGGTCACGTCAGCTCCTCAGACTCGGTATGGCGTTACCTATGAATGCTTACTATAGAATATTGTTCTCCCCTGTCTTAACTGCGAGAGTATTTGATGAACAAACGGAACGTGATGTTCGAGTAATGTTGAGCCGCAAGAACAAGACAAACCGATAACTCTCCATGTTGGCCCCAGGCGGCGGGCAAACGGGTTCACCTCTGGCTCAGAGATTTAAAACAGTTACATATAGGACAATTGTCCTCCTTCCTCCAGTCCTCCCTCCCTCGGCCACACTAGCGCAATAGGGATTCTGAGGTTCGACCAATGGTTAGTTCCCACGGAGGGCAGCGCCCTCTGAGGACTTCAGTCTGACTGACCGGAACCGGTCTACACTTAAGCACGCCGGACTTAGTCTTACGACTATCCACGGCGTGGCAGACTAGTCACCCACCTCTGCACAAGGGATAAGGCAACTAACACATTTCATAGGGATATAGGATGACGGTCACCGGCCGGGGTCGGTTCCGCAATAACCATTCCCCACCCCGGCGGAACCGCATCTGGAGCGCCCCTCATTTCATTAACAAACTGGGAGCCGGAGGGGCCCAGCCTGCCGGCTGGCCGCCGTAGTATGTCAGTCCCATAACGGGCCTCTCCTAAGGTATATACTGTGTAACACCTTTTTGTCTACCTAATATAAGCCATCCCAGTCGGGCCCCTCCGGATAAGGTAAAATCCAGGGTCAGGCATCATGTCATTCCCTACCTAGGTTGAGCCAGCCCAGTCCTCGGCTGGCCCGTCTACCGTAGTTATTGGGGCAATCACCCCAGCCGTGGAGTTAAATAATCCCGGCGGGAATTGAGCTCTTCAATCGGCTAGTGCCTATCGCCAGCTTTCGCCAGGGGAAGGTGCACTAAAACAGTTTTTTACTAGGGTCAGAGCCGGCTCAGCAGCAAGTCACCATTTGTACTACACTAACTATTGCCGGCTTCGGTCATTGTTTCCACCCTCCTTTAGAATCCCATGGTCAGCAAACCAGCCCTTCCGGACGCTATTGTCTGCCATCTTTAATCGTAATCTTGATCTTGGCCAATCGGCAGGCGTCCCTCAAATCTTACAGATGCATTAATGAATCTGCAACTCGGACAACCAGTCCGTTGACTGGGGCTCTCCCAACCACCTGTTTTCAGCCTACGTCTTTCTCGGAGGTCATGTCAGTTTTTTCCATTTTTTCCATCCGATTCCACACCACCATTTCAGTCCCGCCGGTACATATCCTGCTACTAGCCAGTTCATTATTCTTACGAGATCAGCCGCGCTGTCCTTGAGCCTGCTCTGGCCCCCAGGGGGTGGGGGTGGGGGTGGGGTGGGGGTTATGGTCTAGTTCAGATTACCCCTTTACCATAGGTTCGAGTGCCGATTAGGCGAAAGTATCTGTTATTAAAATAAGGTCAACTTTTCTTTATCATGTTTGTGTACCGGATGGGTCTCCGAGATGGGGGGGGGGGGAAAGGGGGGCACAGCAACAGCCTGTCAAACTTCCAGATCGCCCCAAGTATAAACCTCGTTACCCTCCTCAGGTTTCTACGGGTTCCGGCGGCCTGACTGAGAGAACTGAGTCACGCACTGACCCGCGCCGGGTAGGCGGGGCTAAGAAATACACATACTGTAGTTTTTTGGTTTTACCAAATTAATAATAATAAGAATCCGAGGGGGAAAGATCAGTCGAACTGAAGTGCCATCGAGACAGTTTGTCATGGTACAATGTGACTTCCCCGTATTCTCTACAATCTCCATTTTCAAGAATTTTTAGTTTTAAGTATGCCCATACACACCACTGTTTGTATTCCTCATTTTATGTACAGTACTGTGATGGTTCCGCCCTGGAAAGCTTCCGATGAAAAGGGGGGGGGGGGGATATGTGGATCCCAGTACAAGGAAGAAATTCCCCCCTTAAACAGGATTGCAAGTGGGTTCGAGGGCTAGCCTAGACGCTGTTTATCCCGGGCTAAACTTAAGTTGCTTGATTTAGAAATTTAGGTGGCTTAAATTTAAACCTCCAGTTTTATGATAATTAATAAATGAAAGTTTTGTGTTTCCATCTTCGCAACTAGTTGCACTAGATTACTATAGATTTTAAATAACTCTGTAAATAATTACAATAGCTAACTGTCCAGTTTTGTCTTTTATAATAAAGAATTAATTGTCCTACGGTCATATAATTTCAAAGTTCTCAGACTAGTTACACTAGACTCAGACGATCAGTAAAGATCGACTGGCAACTCCGATATGTCTCTGGCTAGTTTCACTAGCTTCAGTCAAGTTAATACGTGTCAATACGATTACGCCCACGAACCTCGCTAAAGCGGCACAGGTTCCGGCTCGTAGTGATGAAGGGTTGTGCAATTAACTCTATCTCACCCCTTACAACACACACCTCATAAATGAGGACTCTGTTGTTGGAGCAGGCTTCTTTGAAGCAACGCACTGCTCACACTGTCTATATTTTTTACTAAGTTGTATGCACAACTACAGATACAAAGAACTTTCCTGTTATGAGATTTCTGGATTTAACCATGCGGTTTTTAGGAGTTTGTGATACTGCGAATGTCCCCCTCCAGTCTTGGAATTCAGGCAACATCGTCAATGATGAAGGGACCACTATTAAATTATAGGTTTGATTCCCGAAGGGAAGTAGAGAAAACCTAATATTTAGTAGGGGCCCCGGAATCATTGACGACGATGTCCCTCCCAACCATCCCCTTCCCATTCGCTGATATTTTGAGTGATCTTGATATAGCATTGAAGGAGGAATCGTTGCGCTTGGCGAGAGACGGCAAGAAGCCACAACGCAAGGAAATCCACCGAATGTGGGAAGCGTGTAAATAACAGTGTTAAGATGGGAACATGATTTTCCCTTTTTTGTTCTCTTATTTTTTACAAAGTTTTTTCGTAGCGGGTACCCGATCTGTGACGACACCATAAGAGAAGTAGCGTTGCACTGATCAAGATGAATCTCTTTCTTCCTCGCGGCGGTTGATTCAAACGACTGACGTGGGTGTTGAATGGAGACTATTATACTAATAGGCAACATCGTCAATGATTCCGGGGCCCCTACTAAATATTAGGTTTTCTCTACTTCCCTTCGGGAATCAAACCTATATTCTGGTCTTGACTCCTCCATGCCTTATCTAGCTCACGCTCAAATTCTAACACACTCCTAACACTAACAGACTTTTCTGGAAGATTATTCCAATTTTCTACGACACGATTACAGAAAAAAATCTTTTTATGTTCAGCCTAGATCTATACTTAACCCTTCCAGCCCGGGTGTCATTGTGAAATGACACTGCGGAAGTTGGGCAGCAGCCCGGGTGTCCTTTCAACAGATAGTAAGCTTTCAAGCCTATTCAGCTTGGTCTGAACGCCGTGCGTCCGACGCATGTAAACAAAGCCGATCGTTGCGTCACCGCACCTCCAAAAACAAGAAGGAGACGTCGGATCAATGTTATTGTTGTGACGTAAGACGAAATTAGTGTCTGAAAAGCTCCGATATTGTCAACATCGCGGAAAAATTCGCTCCACTGAAATCGTCATCACAACTGAACCAGTTGACTTACAGAGCTCTACTCAACACCAGTCTACAGATTGAAAACCGCACTACGTTTATAGATGCGTGGGAAATTTCTAGCAGTTAAAATAACAAAAATACGGTAGCCTAGGCCTAGACGTTTTTCGGCCAGATCGCCCGGATACAACCTCCGTCCTTTGGAGGACCAGCCCGGGCCACGAGGGTTAAACAACTTCTTACTATGCCCTCTGGTACGTTCATCTTCCACTATCGTAAATAGCCCACGACAGACCTCCGTATCATACACTCCTTGCACTATCTTGAACGTTTCAACCATTTCTCCCCTCGATCTTCTGTACGCCAGCGTTGGTAAATTTAATTTCCTTAATCTTTCACTGTATGACAGGTCTCGCAGTGAAGGTACTAACTTAGTGGCTCTCCGTTGCACATTTTCAATGGCTGTAATATCCTTGATCTTGTATGGACACCAAGCTTGACTTGCATATTCCAGAATAGGTCTTACCAGCGCTGTAAATAAAGGCTTAAACGTATCTTCATCCAAACACATAAATGTTCTTCTTATAAGGCCCACTATTCTATTTGCTCTATTAATTTTATCTGCCGCATGTTTTTCAAAGTTGAGTTCATTGTCAATGGTCACTCCCAGGTCTTTTTCTTCTGTCACATTTTCCATGCTTTCCTCCATGATATACCTTCCTTCAGGCACTTCTGATTTACCAATCCTCATAGCCTTACATTTATTTGGGTGAAACTTAAGAAGCCATTTTTCTGACCAATCCTTCAGTGCCGTGATGTCCTCCTGTAACTTTGTACTAGTTAAGTATTAGTTAAGAACCCTATGACAGCAAAGCACGTGGAGTTAAATAATGACAAGGCAGAAATAATGGCAGTTGAACTCAATGATATAGAAGGAAAAAAGCTAGACATAGCAGTAGCTTACATGCCACCAAAGACCAGAGCATGGAGGGAGTTGGAGTTTGAGGAGATGGTAGAGGATATGATTCAGTCGTTGAGAAGATTGCTTTTAAGGAAGAATCGATTGATCTTGGTAGGAGATTTCAACTGTAGTGAGGTTGATTGGGAATCGGGAGATGCAGGGCCAAATCAGAGATCTTGGGGAAGTCGGCTAGTGGAGTTGGTTACGGAAAATGTACTTGCACAACATGTGAAGGAAAATACAAGAATGAGGGGTAATAACGAACCTTCTAAACTCGATCTGATTTTTACAAAAGATCCTCACGAAATTAGTGATATAAACTATCTATGTCCTGTAGGTAAAAGTGATCACCTATTACTAAAATGGAAGTTGACCTCGAGTAATGCCAATAGATTAGACAATAGCTACATAAATGACAGATTAAATTATAGTAAAGCTGATTATGTATCCTTGAAAAGATATTTAGAGGGAGTAGATTGGGATCTTATTTTGAAGGAACGGGACGTACAAGGTAAATATAGTAGATTCCTCGAAATTTATAGAGTAGGAACCAATATGTTTGTCCCAAGATATAAAACTGGAAATTTTACTAAGCAGAAAGATTGGTTTAATTTGAAATGCAAAAGAGCTTTGGGTAGGCGTGATGCAGCTTGGGCTAGATTAAGAAGAAGGAACACTGAGAGTAATCGGAATAAATATAAACAGGAGAGGAATAAATATGTTAACATAATTAGGCAAGTTAAAATGAACTATGAGAAGAACATAGTAAATAAATGTGAAAGTGACCCTAGATTATTTTATAAATATATAAACAGTAAGTTGAAGGTAAAGAAACAAATTACTAAATTAAGAGTTGATGCTAGGACGTATGAAAATGTATCGGACATGTGTGAGGTAATGAATAACAAATTGGGGTCAGTTTTTACTAGAGAGGAAGGTTTTGACGAACCACAGGCGGGAGTACTGGAGAGTGGTCTTAGTAAGATTGAAATAACTAGAGATGAGCTGTTATCTGCGATGAGAGGACTTGAAGTAAGGAAAGCTATGGGACCGGATGAAGTGTCTGCCTGGGTTTTAAAGGAGTGTGCAGAGCAATTAGTGGAGCCAGTGAGGGACATAATTCAAGCTTCCTTAGATAAAGGACAGGTTCCTGTTGAATGGAAAAGAGCTAATATCATTCCGATATACAAGAATGGAAACCCTGAGGACCCTCTAAACTATAGACCAGTTTCACTTACTAGTATTGTATGCAAGATTTGTGAAAAGCTAATTAGGAAGAGATGGATGAAAATGTTGGAGAGAAAGAAAACTATAACCCCAAAGCAATTTGGATTCAGAGAAGGGACATCTTGTGTTACCAGTTTGCTATGTTATTACAGTAGGGTGATAGATGTACTCCAAGAAAGAGGCGGATGGGTGGACTGCGTCTACTTAGACCTTTCCAAAGCATTCGATAAGGTACCACATAAGAGATTGTTATCTAAGCTTGAGACGCTAGGATGTGTCAGGGGGAGTTTGCTGAAATGGATGGAGAGCTATTTAACAGATAGGGAAATGAGAACCAACATTAGAGGAACTTACTCATCGTGGCGGAAAGTTGAGAGTGGTGTGCCGCAGGGATCTGTGTTGGCACCTCTCATGTTCCTTATGTACGTGAATGACCTGCCGATAGGCATAAACTCTTACATGTCAATGTTTGCAGATGACGTAAAAATTATGAGACAATAACAAATAAAAGTAGTTGTGAGGAGCTGCAAGGGGATTTAGATAAAATATACGAATGGAGCACCAAGTGGAAAATGAAATTTAATATAAGTAAATGTCATGTGTTAAATATGGGAAGAAGTGTGAATAGACCAAATTGGGAGTACAGGATGGGAGATAATAAAATTAGCAAGGCTGAAAAAGAAAAAGATTTAGGGTTGATTATACAAGATAATTTGTCGCCAGAGAAACATATTAACAAGCTCTTTAGCGGAATGTATGCAATGGCCGGGAATATGAAAGTTGCTCTGAACTATTTGGATGAGACCATGGTAGCGAAAATTATGAAGAGTATGATTAGACCAAGATTGGAGTATGCAGCAGTGGTGTGGTCCCCGCATCTAAAGAAGCATATTTACAAGTTAGAAAGAATCCAGAGAGCAGTCACTAGATTGGTTCCAAGTCTCAGAGAACTGCCATATGAAGGGAGGCTAGACAAATTAAATCTACCGAGTCTAAAAGAGAGGAGAGAGAGGGGAGACATGATAATGATGTACAAATGTACCCGGGGGCTGGAGAGGGAGGATATATTAATTATGGATACAGGAATAACTAGAGGCCACAGCTACAAAGTAAAAAGACCTACCTGCAAGAACGATATCAGGAAGTTTAGCTTCCCCTATAGATGTATTGACAAATGGAATGGGCTGGAGGAGGAGGTGGTAGGGGCAAGGAACATCCATATTTTCAAGAAAAAATTGGATAAAAAGTAGACTGAGAGACGGGACAACACGAGCTTAGCTCAACTCCTGTAAACTACAATTAGGTAAATACAATTAGGTAAATACAATCGCCCACTTCAATAATTTGTCTAAATATCTTCGTATCATCGGCATAAAGAAACACCTCACTGTCATTAACTAAAACATCAGGCAGGTCATTTATAAACATAAACAGAATTGGTCCGAGAACAGAGCCTTGTGGTACCCCACTAGTAACATCTCTCCACTCTGGCATCTCTCCAATAATTACCACTCTCTGCTTCCTTTCACTCAGAAATGACTTTATCCACCATGTATTTCGGTCCCAAATTGTAAATTTTGAGTTTTTCCATGAGCCTTCTGTGTGGTACCTTGTCAAAAGCCTTCATAAAGTCGCAATATGCGATATCCACTGCGTGCCCCTCATCCAATGCCTCAGTCCAACTTCCCATAACAATGATCAATTGCAAAACTGTGGATCTTCCTGATATGAACCCAAACTGTTTTGTGCTAAACAACTTATTTTCACTCATATGTTGGGTCACTTCGGTCCCCCTTCTTAAAAATTGCCGTAATATTTGCCCTTTTCCACTTTCTTGGTACATGCTGACTGTTAAATGAAAGTTCATAAATTATTTTCAGTGGCTTCGCTATCTGATCTTTAACTTCTTTAATAATTCGGGAGTGGAAACCATCAGGCCCTGAAGATTTCTTTCTTTTTAAGTCCATAATCTTATTCTTAATTACATCCTCAGTCCATTCCATACCAAAAAGTAATGGAACCTGCTTCGTTTCAACCTCCGGTAAATCTCCATCAGGTTCATTTGTAAAAACTTTACAATAAAAATCAGACAATACTTCAGCTTTCTCCTTATCCCCCTTGGTTTTTGTTCTCCCTTCATCCTTGTAGAGTTCTGGTATACAGCTCGCACTTTTTGTTTTTGACTGTACATATTTCCAAAATATTTTTGGATTTTCCTTAACATTTTTGGCTATTTTTTTCTCTTGTTTCTTGCTTTCGGACCTAGTGGCTCCTCTTACCTGATTGTTCACCCTTCGATATTCCTCCTGCACCTTTGTGTATTCCCCTACAAAGCTCTCCTGATCTTTAGCTTTTATCCGCTTCATCCTCTTTTCTTTCTCTTAATTTTTGACCACAGCTTTCTATCCATCTGAGATTTCCTATTGGTTCGCCTTCTGTCACCCTCAAAGAATTTCCTCCTCGGAACACATTCCTCAATTGCTTTCATGAATTTTGATTTAAATCTTTCCCATACAACCTCCACCTCTCCAGCCCAGCCTTATGAGGGCTTTTGCCCAGTAGGCTGTAGACAAATAGTTTTTATTATTATTATTATCCACCTCTCCAGAATTCAAACGTGCGACCCAGTCTATGTTCAGATTCTCCCTTAGTCTCCTCCAATCCGCTTTTTCCATCATGTATACCATTTTATTTTTCCTTATCTCTTGTGGTTTCAAATCACAGGTAAAATGTATACAGCAATGATCACTCTTTCCTAGGGGGCTATCCAACTGTACATTTTCAACCAGAAATTCCTAGTTACAAAAATTTAAATCAAGCACATTACCTACAGAGCCATCCCTAAACCTGGTGATTTCAAGCACATGTTGATAAAGATAACTATCCCTAATTTTTTCAATAAAATCATAGCAGAACTGATCGGATCCTGTCTTAACCGTCCAGAAGTTCCAATCAATGCCGGGCATATTAAAATCCCCACATATAACCTTATATTTGATATCAAGTTCACTTATTTAATTTATCAGTTTTAATAATTTACTATTATTTTCCTCGTCACCACTGGGACTTCTGTAAATTGATGTGACAAGCAGTTCCTCCGATTGACCTTCAATTTTAATACTCAAAGTATTCACAGTATTCTTCCTTATGACTAATAATACTATATGGTAAATCTCTCTTTACATATACCAGTAACCCTCTTCCTTCTTCATCCTTACCTATATTCTTTGCTATAGCCTCAACGTGTCCAGAGATTTGTCTACATGTAAATGTGCCGTGAATCCGTGATATAGTCAGTGTAAATATTATTATTATTATTATTATACAAGATGCCGAAGACTTCAACCAGGGTGCAGAAACACCAACAAGATGAATCCAAACAAAACACCTGGAGGCACTGGAGAGAGACTACAGCAACAAAGAAAGAAGGAAAAACAAATACAAAATAAACAAAATAAAAGATATATTGAACACAAATTCAATGAATCAATGTTGCAAATACAGTACTCACATAAGTAGGTGAAATTTTAGGGTCTGTAAACGTTTTTGACCAATAAACTATTTTATTTTTTTACCAGTTGTAGTTGTTGTTGTTGTTGTTGTTGTTGTTCCCCAAGCTGCCTGGCCGAACAGCCCCAAGGCCCCGAGCAAGGCCATAACTGAGCGCCCCCACAGAACCCTCCCTGCCGACCACAATAAAGCCTGGGTGACCGAAGCCACTCCATGGCGGGGAGCTGAGGAGGGTGCGGAAACGCCCGGGAAACTAAAGCCCCACCCAGGGCCCTGTGCCCCTCAGCAATTATGAAGAGAAAGTTGAGGGGCAAAGGAAAAATTTGATGCTTTGGCTTCCAATCTTGGTAGATTGGGAGGTCAATCCACGGAAGAGACGCCGTCACTTGAGATCTAGAAAATATGTAAGTAAAAGGAACAGTCAGAGTAAGCTATGGGTATGGTAGAGATCGCTCAGTTCTCACTCTGATAGACCAGCCCATCACCATGTGCATTTTACCAGTGAATGCACATTATCGTTATCGGACTTACAGTTAGCGGTAGTAAATTTAGCGGAAGCTAATCGGTCCGCTAAAGATTTTCAAAGTTAGCTTAAAAGCTAACCAGCTAACGAAAAAAATAGCTTCGCTATTAGCTGATTAGCGGAAACCGTGCCCACCACTGCCAATAAGGCCAATTAGGCGTATTTCCATTGGGGTCCTGTACTACTACCCCATCCCCTTGCTCATGAGGGACAGTAACGACTCAGTGCTTGTGAAAAACCTTTACTGCGCCGAGCGTGGGCCTTCTGGGTGGAAGTCCAAGACGCTAGTCACTACACCAGCGATTCGTTTCGGAATCTGATGCTTAACCCGAGATGTGCAGTAAGCCTCATAGAAAAGTCTCTATAGCGAATGCGATGGGCCTCACGGAAGCAAGTCCATGAAAAACCCTTCCAAAACACCCCAGGGGCTCTCAAAACAAAGGAATATGTGATTAGGTGAGATAATTCACCTCTAGTACCTCCTAACACTTATCCACATGCCCCCCCCCCCCCTCCTTTTTTTCCTTCCCTCCTCAACTTATGGCTATTTTTCCTCTTATTTCCCTCATTTATCGGTTATTTTCTGTGTGAATTATTGTCAGGCGGGTTGGAAGATAGCAGTGAGTCATTTAGAGACCCTATAGCAGTGTGAGATCTCTCCCGCGGAGCTCAGTAGGTTGCGAGACGTTGCAAAGGAAGGATGTACAATATGTCTCTCAGCTGGTCAACGACCAGGCGGTGAAAATTTACGTTTTCCACAACATAATTGCTGTTCCCACTTCCTTTATCGCTCATCAAGATTAATCATATAAGTAAAATAAATGCACATGGAGAAGAAATAATGCTTAATATGGTAAATATAAAAAAATTCTGTCATAATCGAAGGGTCACTTTTCACTACCTCATTTTCACGTCCCGTGGGTTAATAACAATAACAATCGCACCAGTACCGGGTAAATGGATGCAATATATGATGGGTAGCATGTCTCCTTATCATCACCTCCTCTCTTCCCCTTACTTGTGTCGCATCCCCTCCTCTCCTTTTCGGCAAGAATGTAGTGTTCGGGCGTACCGCCCGCCTTGTTTACACTACGCGGAGCGGCGGCGGACGCTTGCGATCACGTTCCTGTCTATTTTGACTGCCGTTGGATACAATAATATGTTGCCCCCCTCACCCATCCATGATATACCGGTATTGTCATCATATATATTGCCAGCATGGGGCAAATAAACAAAAAAAATAGACGTCAAAATAGACGCGAACTTAACCGCGGCGATCGACCTATGTAAACATGATGGCAGCGGCGGTGGCAGACGCTTGCGATCATGTTCCCGCCTATTTTGACTGCCGTTGGCATAGTCGGTAGAGCGTCGGCTGCTGATCAAAGGTTCGGCGGATCGAATCCTCACTGTCAAGATGCTATTGGTAGATGTCAAGCCCGGGCAACTTGACCTAGCAATTCGTGACAAAAGCCTAATCTTCATGGCCACCTCTTCTTGGGAATTACAGTCTGGCAAAAAAAAAATAAAAAAATAAAAAAAAATAAAAAAATAAATAAAAAAATATATATATATATACTGTATATATATTTATACAGTATATATATACTATAATAATAATAATAATAGTTCTTAAAGCTAGCGCATGCTAAGCCAGCTAAGGATAGCCCAATAAGTTTTTAGAGGCGGACTCCCGTTGGAACTGTTTTATGCAGACGATTTAGTCCTAATAGCTGACAGTATGCAGGATGCTGAGGCCAAATTCAGAAAGTGGAGAGAGGGCATGGCGAGCAAGGGTTTAAGAGTCAATATTAACAAAACCAAGGTTATGCATTGTAGTTTGAGACGAGGCAATGTGGAAAAGAGCGGTGCATACCCATGTGCAGTGTGTGGAAAGGGAGTGGGCGTTAACTCAATTCAATGTAGCATCTGTCGATGTTGGGTACACCATGGGAGTAAGCGCTGTAGTAGAATAAAGGGGCCCCTGCCGAAGGATAAGTCAGAAATAGAGAAATTTGAGTGCGTAGTGTGCAAAGGCGAGCTTGTGTTAAGTGATGATCCTGTGGCTGTGAATTTTGGAAATGAGTCTTTGGAGCTGGTGAACAAGTTTTGTTACCTAGGAGATACCAGCTCTGCCGGTGGTGGGGCCGAGGCTGCCACTGTTGCTAGAATTAGGTGTGGCTGGGGGAAGTTCAGAGAATTGATGCCAATCCTGACCATGAAAAGAATGCCTCTCCCCCTGAAGGGAAAGGTGTATGCCTCATGTGTTAGAAGTGCAATGACGTATGCCTCAGAAACATGGGCCGTTAAAGTAGAGGATGTCAACAGAATGGAGCGTAATGAGATGAGAATGGTGAGATGGATGTGTGGGGCCAGGCTACAGGATAGAATAACCAATGTTGAGCTGAGGAGACGTTTAGGTATAAAGAGTATTAGCGAGGTGATGCGTACAAGTAGACTGGGATGGTATGGACATGTGGAGAGAATGGATGAACAAAATTGGGTGAAAAAATGCAGGTCTGTGATTGTGGAGGGAGCTGCACCACGGGGTGGACCGAGGAAGACCTGGGATCGGACTATACGCGCCGATCTCAAATCCAAAAACTTGACAAGTGAAGCAGCCCTTAACAGGGTTGCCTGGAACGCCGCCATTAGGACAAGAGACTGAAACTGCACTTATGTGTGGAACACTCAGTCTTAAAATGTTATGTATGTACAGTATGTATGTAAGGCCGATTAGGCGTATTTCCATTGGGGTTACACACACACACACACACACACACACACACACACACATATATATATATACAATATATATATACAGGTATATATATATACTGTATATATATATATATATATATATATATATCTATATATATATATATATATATGCCCTGGCTGGGAATTGAACTCAGGACCCTTGGGTTATGAGGCAGTCACTCTACCAGTTAGACCAATAGAGATATCTCACTTGGCCTGGTCGGCTCAAGTATATTTCCGCATCTTGTTCAGTTTAGGCTAACCTATTTTTACTGACTTTACACTACTTCACCGTCTGGATAGCGAAGGCTCCGAACGAACAGAGAGGAACAAGCCTGAGCCGAAACGACCGTGAGTCCGTCAGAGAGACTGGTTGGGAGAGGTGAGTCAGCCAACTGAGCAGTGCTCAGTTGGCTGAAATAGGGGAGCTATCCCCCCGCCAAAGGCAGCTTTCTAGGGCCTTTCCTAGCTGATGCTGAGAGGATTGAGTTCTAGTCATGTGGTGATGGGCTGGTCTATCAGAGTGAGAACTGAGCAATCTCTGCCATACCCATAGCTTACTCTGACTGTTCCTTTTACTTATATATTTTCTAGATCTCAAGTGATGGCGTCTCTTCCGTGGATTGACCTCCCAATCTACCAAGATTGGAAGCCAAAGCGTCACATTTTTCCTTTGCCCCTCAACTTTCTCTTCATAATTGCTGAGGGGCACAGGGCCCTGGGTGGGGCTTTGGTTTCCCGGGCGTTTCCGCACCCTCCTCAGCTCCCCGCCATGGAGTGGCTTCGGTCACCCAGGCTTTATTGTGGTCGGCAGGGAGGGTTCTGTTGGGGCGCTCGGTTATGGCCTTGGGGCTGTTCGGCCAGACAGCTTGGGGAACAACAACAACAACTGAGCAGTGCTACCACGCACCTTGTGCTACACACGCACAACAAACGGCCCAGTTAGCAACTCGCTGGAGCGCTGACAACTCCACAACCAAAGCTTTGTTTGCGAGTCTCACTACACTCCCTGTTCTCTCCTATCCCCTTCCTTGCCCTGTAGGAATAGGTTTTTACACCATACCCGAAAGTGGATTTATGGAGCTCCAATCTTACTCTCAACCATCTGAACAATTTTACCAACACACCTAAACTTAGTTAGATGCTGAAATAGCCTCCCGAAAATATGCCCTGGGCTGGGATTGAACCCGGGACCCTTAGGCTATGAGGCAGTCACTCTACCAGTTAGAACAAGAAAGATATCTCGCTTCTTAGCCTGGTCGGCTCAAGTTTATTTCCGCATCTTGTTCAGTTTAGGCTAACCTAGTTTTACACCCCCACGTTCACAGTCCGGCATTTCCTTACCCAGTTCTCATCATCCATTCTCTCCACATGTCCAAACCAACCAAGTCAGCTCGTGCGCATCACTTCACTGACACTCCTTTACACCTATTTTCTAGTTCTTCAATGTCCACATGTTAATTTTACAATTAAAATATGCTTATATGGTCCAGTAATATTGCTTCATATGGTAAATATAACTAATTTTGTCCAAAATGAAGCTAACTCTGTCACACTGGTGGAACAGGAATTTACCGGCCTCATGCAGTCCTCAGGTTAATGACCATTTGGTCCACATAGTGTGGTTACAGTCTCACGTCCTAAATGGCGGCATTCCAGGCGACCCTGTCATGGGCTACCTCTGTTATCAAGTGCTTTGTTTTGAGATCAGACCGGAGTAGCTGATCACACGTCTTTCTAGGTTTTTATTTCTAGTATTTTGCATACTACTGAGGTCAAGCTGATTGGACGATAATTGCTAGGCAAGGATTTGATACCTTTTTTTAAAATTGGTGTTATGTTCGCAAGCTTCCACTCATCAGGTATTTCGCCGGTTCAGAGAATTTGTTGAAAATCAGCGTCAAGGGTTTGGAGAGCTAGCATTTAGCCTCTTTAAGAACTCTAGAAGAAATCGTATCGGGTCCAGGTGATTTGTTTTCCTTGAGGTTATCTAACCATCTCAGTACCTCTCCCTCAGTAATGCTGATATTTCTAAGAACTTCCAAATTGTTTGTCTGTGCTGGCAGTACTGTAGGGGTGTCACTTAGATCTTCTGATGTAAAGATTGATACAAAGAAGTTGTTGAGAGCATTACTCATTTAGGCATCATCATTGATAAAATCTCCATTTTCATCGACCAAGGTTCCAATTGTTAAAGTCACCACTTTCTTCTTCCTGATGTAACTGTATTATTCTTTTGGGTTCGCCTTGCTTTGATTTGTAACATGTAACTCCCAAGTGTTTTTACTTTGTTTAACCCGAGAAGTGCGATAGAACTCACGGAAGTACAGTACTGTATACAGTATGTATAGCGAATGCGATAGGCCTCACGGAAGCAAGACCATAAAAAAAAACTTCAAAAACGGCCCAGGGGCTCTATAAACAAAGGAATATGTCATTAGGTGAGATAATTCCACTCTAGTACTTCTTAACACTCATCCATATGAGAAGAGCAAAGTTATGGTCTTCGAAAGGGGTGAAGCCACAGAGTGTGAGGTGAAGTTGAACGGTCAGGCTATGGAGATTGTCAGCTCATTTAAGTATCTGGGCAGTGTGCCAAGTAAAGATGGGACTATGGATGAAGAAGTGCGGGAGAGGATGCAACAGGGGAAGAGGGTTGTAGGAACGCTGAAAGCAGTAACAAGAAATAGGGTGGTCAGCATAGAAGTGAAGAAGTCCTTGCATGACAGTGTAGTAATCCCGAAACTGACTTACGGAAGCAAAGCAAGGACGTTGGTGGAAAGATTCAGACCAAGAGTGAGAGGGGTAGAAATTAGTTACTTGAGAAGTGCGTGCGGAGTCACATGGAGGGATAGACAGACGAATGAGGAAGTAAGAGGGAGGTGTGGTGTGGAGGTAGATGTGCTGGAAAGTGTGAAAAGGAAGAACTTGAGATGGTTCGACCATATGGAACATATGGGGAGCGAGAGAATGACTAAGAGAGTGTATGAGAGCGAGGTGGAAGGACAGAGAGGGAGAGGTAAACCGAGAGAGGTGGAAGGATGGAGTGAAGAAGTATATGGATGAAGGCGATGCTGGTTGGGAGGAGGGGCGTCGACTGACTGGGGACAGAGGTGCATGGGGGCGTTTCGTTCGTGGCCACACCTTCGGGGAGTGCGGCGTCAGATAATATATAGATAGATAGATATATACAGTATACGGTATATATATATATATACTCTCACATCATGCATATTGCATTACATAAAATGTTGTAGTAGATCTGGAACTGTGAGAAAAAAAACCCACATCATATGTCAAAAAGGAAATGCTAATGCTTTCAGCAGTGCAGGGCAGTACTGTGTTTAATTGAGAATGTTGTATGCAATAGGAAATACAGTATGCTGCATTAATACAGCTAATGTTTGATATTTCCCAAGAATGCAGCTTAAATAAGTAGTATCAGTACTGTATTATGAATTGGATTTAGTAGTGGTGGTTTGCACAAAGTTAAATTACCGAATGTTATACTTTTTGGATATGTTATACTTTTTGGATAAAGATTAATGCAGTGAAACAAACTGTGTGAATTTCCTATCTCCACAAAATTATTATTTTGATACTGTAATACTGTACTGTATTTAGAAAACAATATACTTTTCAAAAATCGTACCTGTGATTATAACTTGCATCCTTACTGTTGTACATTCTCCGAGTACACTGTATTCTATCTATCTATCTATTGCCTGACGCCGTGATCCCCGAAGGGGTGGCCACGAACGAACCACCCCCATGCACCTCTGTCCCCAGTCAGTCGACGCCCCTCCCCCCAACCAGCACCGCCTTCGTTCATGTAGTTCCTCACTCCATCCTTCCACCTCATATTCGGTCTACCTCTCCCCCTCTGTCCCTCCACCTCGCTCTCGTACACCCTCTTAGTCATTCTCTCGCTTTCCATACGTTCCATATGGCCGAACCATCTCAAGTTGTTCCTTTTCACACTTTCCAGCACATCTACCTCCACACCACACCTCCTTCTTACTTCCTCATTAGTCTGTCTATCCCTCCATGTAACTCCGCACGCACTCCTTAAGTAATTCATTTCCACTGCTCTCACTCTTGGTCTGAGTCTCTCAACCAACGTCCATGCTTCGCTTCCGTAAGTCAGTGTCGGGATTACCACACTGTCATGCAAGGACTTCTTCACTTCCATACTGACCACCCTATTTCTTGTTACTGCTTTTAGCGTTCCTACAACCCTCTTCCCCTGTTGTACCCTCTCCCGCACCTCTTCATCCATAGTCCCATCTTTACTCAACACACTGCCCAGATACTTAAAAGAGTTGACGATCTCCATAGCCTGACCGTTCAGCTTCACCTCACACTCTGTGACTTCACCCCTTTCGAAGACCATAACCTTGCTCTTCCCCGTATTTACCTTCAAATTCCGTTTTTTCGCACACTGTTCCAAACTCATTTACCAGACCCTGCAACTCCCATTCATTATCACTCATCAGAACTGTATCATCCGCAAACAGCAGTATAGGTAGCTTCCACTCAATTCCCTCCCTTTTCAGCGATACACCAACATCCACTGCTCTTGATAGTATTTCTTTCATAACTCCATCCATATATACAGTAAACAACCACGGGGACATCACACACCCCTGTTTCAAACCAACATTCAGGTCAAAGAACTCGCTCTGCTCACTCTCCACACGTACTGCCGCCTTTGCACCCTCATACATGCTCTTCACTGCTTTCAGCAACTTGCCCTCTACTCCGTATATTCTAAGTACTTTCCACAAACCTTCTCTATCCACTCTGTCATAGGCCTTCTCCAAGTCCATAAAGGCAACATACACCTTTTGTTTCTTCTTCTCCAGATACTTCTCCACAACACAATTCAGGGTAAAAATCTGATCTACACATCCTCTTCCCTTCCTAAAACCTCCCTGCTCGTCGCCTATCCATTTCTCCGTTCTCACTCTCACTCTCTCAATCACTACCCTACTGTATACCTTCCCTACTACGCTTAGAAGACATATTCCTCGGTGGTTACCACACACTCCTCTTTCCCCTTTGCCCTTATAGGGGGACTATTATGCCAGTCTTCCAGTCATCGGGTGCACTCCCCTTCTCCCATGCTAGTTTGCACATTTTCCATACCCATTCTATCACTATCTCACCACCATACCTCAACATTTCCCCACACACTCCATCTGTTCCTGGTGCTTTCCCCAACTTCACTCTTTTCATGGCTTCCCACACTTCTGACCTCCTGATCCCCACCTCCTCCTCCACTACTTCTCTTCTTCTCCCTCCCATACCATATCCAGCTATGTTTGCTGGCTCTTCATTCCTTTCATTTAGCAACTCACTGAAGTACTCCCTCCATCTTTCGACTCTCTCTTGCTTCTCGGCTAGCATTCTCCCATTCTTATCTTTCACACCCTTACTGTTTCCCTTGCTACCTTCCCTAACTTTCTTGACTTCTTTCCAGAACAGTTTCTTACTCTCCCTCCATTTTACACTCAGATTCCTTCCAAATTCCTCATCTACTCTTCTCTTACTTTCCTTCACTACTCTCTTCACCACCCTCTTACTCTCCACGTACCTCGCTCGTTTCTGTCTCTCGGAATCTTCATTCCCTCTACTACCCAACCACTCTCTATATGCTTTCTTCTTTTCTTCCACAGCTATTCTTACCTCTTCTGTCCACCATGCTGTACCTTTCACTCCCCTCCCTCTTCTCCTCACTCCACACACCTCCTCACATGCTGCACAGATCTCATCCTTAAACACCTTATTACTTTTACACTGTATTACTTTTATATAACTACAGCATTGTACAAAACATTACGACACACAAAAGAACTATCATAAATACCTGTATATTCCTCTGCTTTATATTTTGCCTCTTTCCCCTAAGAGCATCTTTCCACCAACCTTCCATCCACAATAGTTCAAAACAAATTTAGTAAAATCTTGCACTTTTGGACTAATTGGGGGGGGGGGGGGGAGTATCTCCGAAAAAGTTAATTTTTCCAAAAGTCTCAAAAACTCTGGACTACGATCTCAGATTTCCAGAAAAGTCCTAAAGTATGAGAAATATAGTACGGGCAAAATTTTATATTCAGTCTATATTAATCATACTTCAAGACTTTTCCAGAAGTGTGAGTAATATAGTCCGGACAAGATCCCACATTTCTGGACTATATTACTCAGACTTCCAGAAAAGTCTGGAAGTCTGAGTAATATAGTCCAGATGTGATAGTGTACTGACTATATTTCTCAGACTTCCGACTAATTCGTAAGTCTCAGGTTGGAGTCAGAATTGAAATGTTTGTCTGGAAGTCACATGTTTCCGGATCGATAGGATCTGAGTAGGCAAGGTTTTACTGTACTGTAGTTAGAAATTTTTCATGAGTGATGACTAGAGGACAAGCAAGTGCTGAAATTTACTTTAGTTTAATTTATATCACTACTGTATCCTTTATTCTTCCATGTTGTTGTTGCTGTTCCCTAAGCTGCCTGGCCGAACAGCCCCGAGTCCCTGAGGAAGGCCATGGCCACGATCGGGCTTTCCCACAGAGCTCTCATTGAGTGTAGATTGTGTTGTTGGCGTAAGTGGTTGTGTGAAATGCAGTCTTCTATGATGTGTTTAATGGTATGGGGTGCTGTGTTACATCCCGGGCAGACGTCGAAGACTGAGTCATCCAGTCTCTTCTGATAGCTCAGGATAGCTACATTATCTACACTACTCTCTATTCTCTTTCTTGTTACCTACTTACCTGTTATTTCTTACTTCTCTGATTTCTCCTTGTTTTTTCATCTCTTTCCCTTAATTCTCCTTCCGCTACCTCTTCCACTCTGTCCTTTCTTCTCTCTTCTTCTCTTGTACTTTCTCTGTCATTTTGATTTCTCTCTCTCTTGCCTTAAATCTTTCACCTTATCCCTTCTTCTCTCCCTCCCTTTCTTCCCTTGCCCTACCTGTTTCACTTTTTCTTCCCTTACCTCTTTTATCTTGTCTTTTCTTTCCTTTCCTCCAGCCTTATAAGGGCATTTGCCCAGTAGGCTGTTGACAAAGAGGTATTATTATTATTGTCTCAGTTATCCTCTCTCTCTCTCTCTCTCTCTCTCTCTCTCTCTCTCTCTCTCTCTCTCTCTCTCTCTCTCTCTCTCTCTCTCTCTCTCTCTCTCTCTCTCTCTCTCTCTCTCTCTCTCTCTCTCTCTCTCTCTCTCACTCTCTCTCTCTCTCTCTCTCTCTCTCTCTCCTCTCTCTCTCTCTCTCTCTCTCTCCTCTCTCTCTCTCTCTCTCTCTCTCTCCTCTCTCTCTCTCTCTCTCTCTCCTCTCTCTCTCTCTCTCTCTCTCTCTCTCTCTCTCTTTCTCTCTCACTCTCACCCTTCTCTCTCTCTTTCTCTCTCTCTCTCTCTCTTTCTCTCTCACCCTCACCCTTCTCTCTTCCCTCTCTCTCTCCCTCCCTTGTACTTTCTTCTCTCTTCTTTTCTTCCCTTACCTCTTTCACCTCGTTCTTTCTTCTCTTTCCTTACCTCTTTCTCTTTGTTCTCTGCATCTGAGCGTGAGAGAGCGAGAGCCAGCTGCAGCTCCTCCTCCTCTTGCAGCTCCTCCTCGCTCTTCTTCCCTGGGGTCTGAGATAAACATGGTGATAGGTTGTAAGACACGTTGTCATGTGAACGTAAACAACACAGATTAACTATAGCCTTCAGAGGGGATTTTAATCCAGTATGGTAGCATCAATAATTTTACTATGGAGCTGTCTTGTGAAGCTCTGTAGAAAGTAAAAAAGACAAATAGTTTCCAGTACACCTGGTAACCGTTGTCAAGTTGGGACTCTTTAATCTAACTGGCATCCCATACTTGCTTTCCAGGCAGATTTTCACATGCAGTTTGGCAACAGGAAAGGTATCCAACTATATATATATATAAACAAATAAAAAATAACCCTGTTTCATGGCAGTTACAAATATAACTGAAAAAGATCTCCAAAATACTGCCAGAAGAAAGCTCTCTTCTATCTATTGCCAAAGACCTTGATCCCTGACGAGGCAATTTGTTACTGATGAAAAATTAGATTTTTTTTTTTTAAAGGGCTACCGGGAACCACAGTGTTGGCAGACTTGACAGACTCACACGCAAAATCAGCTCAAATCCACTCAAAGATTAAATTTAATTACTAAGGCGATTAAAATTATAACAGTAAGTTAAACAACCCACAGACTTGATAAATTCCATCTTATTCAGTTACAGTTTACCACACATATTTCGTTCATCATCCCAGTAAAATTTTAATTTGGCAGAGCCGCACCAGCCTCACCAACCACCCTCCAACTTTTACCTTCCACCCCACCTGGGTAATAGTTGGAGTAAGGGAGAGGGGTTGGGGGAGGTGGGTGTGGCACTGCCAAATTACAATTTTAATGGGCTGGTGAGGAAAAAAATATGTGCAGCAAACTGTACATATTGTTTGGAAATGTAACCGTTACCGGTACTGCACATCCTCTCTCTCTTTCTCTCTCTCTAGATATTATTCAAAATGTCTTATTAGTCAGTCTAACAACTGAAATGCAATAAAAACATAACCTCAAGGTTCCATAGGCCTAACTGATGTGAACATGCCCCATATACAGTAGTATAAGAGAACCTTTTGTTTTTCTTTCGGGTGGATGGGACTCGTTAGCCTCGATCGACAACCCATCTAAGGGAGACAACCCTACATAATCCGGGTATACAGGACTCGTTAGCCGTGGTCAGCAACCTGTCTAATAGGTATTGACTACATCAATGTCTACAGTTGACTTAAGCAAAAAACTTATGAGATAAAGAGTGGAAGTCTGTGGGCCTTTTAACTTTGAAATAGAGTACAGTCAGGTCTCGATATACGCGGTTAATTCGTACCGTGTACGTACCGTTTATATTAAAACCACGTTTTAGAAATAACAAGCCTTATGGGAATTAATTAATTAGTTCCAGCCACTTTCCCAAAGTCCCTTTTAGCCTACCTTCAGCCGACTTATATTACATTATACCACCAACATCATTAACCCCTCAGACCCCTCATCTAAAATCAGAAACTTTCCAAACGGAGTCCCACAAGGATCCGTCCTATCGCCTGCACTCTTCAATCTGTACATGCACGATATAACTACACCCAATACGCCCCAAATAAACTTAGCCTCCTATGCAGATGACATAACACTCACATGCACACACCATGACCCAAAAAGAGCAACAGATCTCCTTCAACCCTATCTCAACACACTACATGGCTGGTGCACTACAAACAGACTTAATCTAGCCCCAGCCAAATCCACCGCAACCCTGCTCACAAGCTGGACAGGAGAACACGAATACATCCCTCAACTCACCATAAACAACACACCCCTAACACATACACACACACAAAAAATCCTAGGATATGATACTCATAAGACATTCAAACAGCACACCACAAACATTAAAAAGAAACTGACACCCAGACTTAACGCCCTCAGGTCAGTTGCTCACACAAAATTTGGACACAACAAAGAAACTACCACCACAGTATATAAACAATACATAAGATCAGTGATGGAATACGCAAGCCCAGCCTGGGCTTCTAACCTAGCTGAAACACATCATAAGACGTTACAGACTGTTCAAAACAAAGCCCTGAAGATCATTACAGGCTGCACAGCTACTGCACCCACAGATCACCTACATCAAGAAACCAAAATCCTCAAAGTCAAAGACCATCTGGACATGAGAGGCACTCAATTCCTGGCAGCAGCCTCCACGAACCAAGACCACCCACTAAACTACATGGCAACACACCCACAGACACCAAGAAATATCAAAACAATACCCAGCACACGGTATCACACACAATTATTGTCCGCTCTCCCTCCCTGCCCACCCTGAACCAACTTCCAGAAGCACATCCATACTCATATCTCTCGCCGATCCATCCACTCACTCACAGACAACACGCAGCTGCATGCACGACCTCCCGAAATCCATCCTTCCGAATCCTCCCTTCCTCGCGAGGACAGAGTCCACCTGGCCAGGCTGAGATGCGGACACCATCCAGCTCTCCTGAGCTATCAGAAGAGACTGGATGACTCCG
Source organism: Paralithodes platypus (assembly GCA_032716605.1). Lineage (NCBI taxonomy): Eukaryota > Metazoa > Arthropoda > Malacostraca > Decapoda > Lithodidae > Paralithodes > Paralithodes platypus. Next base: position 733,466 of record CM064487.1, read on the forward strand.
TTGTCGACGCCTGCCCGGGATGTAACACAGCACCCCATACCATTAAACACATCATAGAAGACTGCATTTCACACAACCACTTACGCCAACAACACAATCTACACTCAATGAGAGCTCTGTGGGAAAGCCCGATCGTGGCCATGGCCTTCCTCAGGGACTCGGGGCTGTTCGGCCAGGCAGCTTAGGGAACAACAACAACAACCCCTCAGACCCGGTAGGGCTCTGAGGCACCCATAATAAACTAGGGCCAGGAACACGGAAGGGCTCTGAGGCACCGGCAGCTTGAAAGCCTATAAGCTTGTTTTGAAAGCCGTCCGTCCGACGCATGTAAACAACAGCCGGTTGGACCGACGCCGCGCATCTCCGACCACAAGAAGGAGAGGCATCGCTTGTTCTTGTGTGGCTGTGTGTTATTGTTTAGTATTGAAAAGTGGCTGATATGGCTGATATCGCCACAAAGTTCTCTCCACGGAAATCGTTATCACAACTGAACCAGTTGACTTAGAGAGCTCTACTCAAAGCCATTCTACAGGTACGAAACACATCTACGTTGGGGGATGCGCGGGAATGCGGAAGCAGTCAAAATACCAAAGATACGGTAGCCTAGGCGTAGAAGTTTTTCGGCCAAAACCCCCGGGTTTCGGGGAATATTTATAGAATGCATAGCCGGTCCCAGAGGGTTAATGACAAAACATAGAATACATTAAGCATCAATAAGGACTGTTTTTTACTTGTTATTGACCTATTTGTGTGGATAGATGTGTTGACGTTTGGTAGATATCCCCGCCGCTGTACTCGGTCGGACCCTCCCCCGCCGCCCCGTCCCGCCCCTAACCCCGACCCCGTTACTGTGATGAAGTTGATAAGTCTTGTGCTACAGCTCGCATATCAGCCCCTCCATGTTCCCCAGCATGTTCATTGTCCTCACACACAGAGAACACAGATATATTGTCCATCATATCATTATCATCATCAGACTGGTTATCACTGTCGGGGGTGCTCCCTCCCTCCCCTTCTCTTTATTATGGTTCAATAGACCAGAAAGTAGAGAAGAAGTTATGAGCCTATTGATAATGCAAAACTATTGCACAAACTTAAAAGTGTATGTTATTTGGTCTCTCTATAATCTGTGAATCATTTTCGATATGATGGAATTAAAGATATTTTTTTTCCACCAACTCATAATCAGCAAAAATAACAAAAATTTCAATTAAAAACATGTTACAATATTTCTCTATCATTTTGTGTAGACATTTTCAAGGCGAAAATATACCGTGGGAAAAAAATAAATAAAAAAATAAAACGCAAATCTTCCGACGCTCGGTAGCTCGGCGCCTGTATGGAGAAAGACGGGGGGGATAGCTTTTATTGACTGTGTCTTATTTCTTGTTTATCTATGTGTTGGAAGGATATTATATTTTTCAATTCCATCGCATTAGAAATTATTCAGATTACAAAAAGTCTAAATAAGAGTTACAGTCGACCCTCGATTCACCGGACTAATAGGGGGGAGACGGTGTCCGTAGCTGGAAAATTGCCTTCGGACTTCGCCGATTTAGCCAAAATATGCCTCGAAAATTAAGATTTTTAACTTTCCGGGTGTTTTTATGTCTTTCCTTACATATTGCACATAAAAATAAAGTTTTTTTAATAAAAATTTTCTTTCATTACCGAGATAAACAAATAAAAAACATAGAAATACAGGGGTTTGCCGGGAAACTGGTGCGCCGCGCCAGCCAATTACCGGACAATTTTTCGAGCAACGCCGTTGCTGGGTCCGTTATCCGGCTACGGACAGAGTCCGTTAAATCCGAAATCCGTTGTATCGGGGTCCGTTAAATCGAGGGTCGACTGTAGTTACGTTAATGTATAAGGGAGATAGATAGATGCATTAGAGAGATAGATAGAGTGTTGCTAGGTCGAAGCGATCGATAAAATACGAACATTATGAGACAGACTTTTATGTGTGTGTTGGAAGGATAATATTTTTTTCAATTTCATCGTATTAGAAATGATTCATAGATTAAAAATAAAATAAAATAAGACATACTGTAGTTATATTTCTGTATAAGGGAGATAAATACATTAGATAGATAGACAGACAGACATTTGATGCATAAATAACATTCTTAATCATTAACCCACCAGACTCGGTTGGGCTCTGAGAAACCCATAACAAATGCGCCCGCGGAACCCGGTAGGGCTCTGAGGCACCGGCAGCTTGAAAGCCTGTAAGCTTGGTGTGCGAGGCGTCCGTCCGACGCATGTAAACAGCCGGTTGGACCGACGCCGCGCATCTCCGACCACAAGAAGGAGAGGCGTCACTTGTTCGTGTGTGGGTGTGTGTTATTGTTAAGTAGTGAAAAGTAGTGAAAAGTGGCTGATATCGCCACAAAGTTCTCTCCACGGAAATCGTCATCACAACTGAACCAGTTGACTTAGAGAGCTCTACTCAACGCCATTCAACAGGTACAAAACACATCTACGCTTGGGGATGCGCGGGAATCTTACAGTTTCTTACAGTAGATCCTCTGGAAAAAGGCAAACTAGGCCTGTGTATCCAGCTCAGTACCAGTACTTGCACTGCTGCGGTCGTTCACGGTGTTGGCGGCGGCGGTAGCAGACGCAACATTTTTACTATTCTGTATTTTTGTTTTATAATCAAACTTCAAATCTTGTCTTCCCCATGCTTTATCAAGATTACTTTCAAACTCCCTTATTGATTCGGAATCGACTACATACTGGGGCAGTGCGTTCCACTCATTTACCACTCTATCACAAAATGAGTTCTTTGCCTTCTCAAGCCTATTTCTTTCTTTGTAAATTTTCTTAGAGTGTCCTCTCGTTCTTGTTCCCTCCCGCATCAAGAAGATACCTTCACACACATCCTCATCGTACTTTCCTGACACTATCTTAAAAGTCTCTATCATATCCCCTCTCTTTCTCCTATATGCCAGTGTCGGAAGCCCCAGTGTCCTCAACCTCTGCTCATAGCCCGCGTTCTTCAACGTTGGTACCAGCTTGCTAGCTCTCCTCTGCACTTTCTCCACTGCTTCTATATCCTTTACCATATATGGAGCCCACACCTGGTTTGCATATTCCAGGTGCGGCCTAACCAGCGCTGTATATAGATTCCTGAAGATTTCTTCGTCAAGTGACACAAATGTCCTCCTTATCAGCCCTATTGGCTTTGTTTATCTTTTCCGCTAAATGTTCTGAGAAATTTAACTTATTGTCTATCACTACTCCTATATCCTTTTCTGCACTCACTTCCTCCATCGCTTCATACATACTGTATCCTACCTTGTCTATCTTGCTGGTCCCAATCCGCATGTACTTGCATTTTTTTGGATGAAAAGGCATTAACCAATGCTCAGACCATCCCTTCATGCCCTCCACATCTCCTTGAAGCAAACCCATATCTTCCTTACTCCTCACTCTTCTATACAGTTTAGTGTCATCCGCATACAGGTATACCTCACTTCCATTAGTTATAACTTCAGGCAAGTCGTTGATAAATATAACGAACAGCAGTGGTCCCAACACAGATCCCTGAGGTACCCCACTTGTAATTTCCCTCCACCCCGAGCCTATTCCATTCACCAGTACCCTCTGTCTCCGATCTTTCAGGAAGGCTTCTATCCATTTCACACATTTCTCCCCTATATTATAGCTTCTAACTTTCTCTATTAACCTTTTATGTGGGACCTTATCGAAGGCCTTCATAAAATCGCAATATACCACGTCTATTACATCACCATCTTCTAGAATTTGCATCCAATCATCTACCACCTTAATTAGCTGTAGTACCGTCGACCTCCCCGGCAAGAATCCGAACTGTCTCCCACTGAAAAGTTGGTTTGACTTCATATGATCCATTATTCCTTCTCTAATTACCGTTTCCATTAGTTTACACACAACACTTGTCAAACTGACTGGTCTATAATTCCCTGGGTCATTTCTCTTTCCCTTCTTAAATATAGCTGTTATGTTCGCCTCTCTCCAGTCCATCGGGATTTGTCCTGTATTAAACGATACCTCAAATAACATTTTCAATGGCTCTACTAACATCTCCCCTCCTTCCTTTATGATTCTTGGGTGTATCCCATCCGGTCCCGGTGACTTACTTCTGTTCATTTTTGCTATAGCCCTTCTTATTCTAGCATGGGAAAACTCTACTAGTTCTAGTGCCGGTGCCTGTTTGATGGGAATAGTAGGCACTGCATCCTCCGACTCCACTGTTAGTACCCCCCCAAAGTATTTCCCCAGCACCTCTGCTTTCTCCTTATCAGTCTCCGCTCTACTCCATCATTCAACCCCCCACCAGCTCTGGGATCCCTACTCTTCTTGTTAACTTTTCCTGAATGTACTTCCAGAATATTTTTGGATTATCCTTCACATTTCTAGCTATCTCTCTCTCCCTCTCCTTCACCCCCCTCCTTGTTTCCCACCTTATTTTATTGTTTATTTGTCTGCGTTCCAGATCCACTTCCTTAGCCTCTATACTAGACCCCCTGTTCTTTTTTAACAATTTTAATCTTTCCCACAATCGTTTCTTTCTTCTAATCAATATCCAAAGCTTTCTTTTCATTGGCAATTCTGGGTTAGTTCTTTTCCTCAATTTTGTTTTATCCTTATATTCCCTTACTGGTACACTTTTGGATACAGCATTCTCCAGTTTGACTCTAATTTTCCTCCACATTCCTTTAGCGTCTTCACCGTTCAAATATTCCCCCCAGTCAATGTCCAAACACCGTCTCAGCAGCTCATAATCTGCTCTATCATACATGTATATTTTTCTATTGCTTCTATTATCCCTCTCCGATTTAATGTTACAACTAAAGCTTATACAGGCATGGTCACTACGACCTATAGGGCTATCCACATTAACATGTTCCACTATATCCTCTTCATTGCTAAAAATCAAATCAAGTACACTCCCCTGCGTCCCATCTCTATATCTTGTCATCTCTACAATATGTTGCGTTAAAAAACAATCTCTCACTTTCTCTATAAACTTATTTTCCAGGCTACCCTGTCCCGCTGGAGTAGTACAATTTGCCCAGTTGATCCTTGGCAAATTGAAATCTCCAATCAATATTTTATATTTGTTCTCTCTATTATCTATCTCCTCCATTGCTTTCAGTAGGTTATCATCCTCTCCCCTGCTATTATTTGGGCTTCTATATATAGAGGCAATTAGAATTGATCCTCTTACACATTTTACTTCAATACACAAATACTCACAATACTGCTGTCTCATATCCACCTCATTAACCTTGAGCTCTTTTCTTACATAAATAAACAGTCCTCTTCCAACCTCTGCTCTAATAGCATTTCTCTCTCGAGAGGCCGGTCTATATGATCTGTGCCCCATGAATATTCTTTCCTCTCACTTAAACAGTAGGCTACCATAGTGCGGTTGGGAATATGAACATGATTAGATTAATATCCAGTATTCGAGAATGGATAATAAGTCGTAGGCGTGTGCATAAACCTTTAACCGTCCTGGTGGTGTAATGGTTAAGGTGGCAAAAATATGTGTGTGATAACCCGGGTTCGAATCCCGGTGGATCATATATACTTTAATTAATTTCATTGGGGGTGTGGTGGTGAGATTAATAAAAATAATATAACTCAAAACCCTCCAAACTATATTCCACCAGTTCCCTTTCAATTCTAACATTTTTTGGTCTTACTTCCTGTAGGGCTATGACATCAGGTTTTTCCTCTTCATCCTGCAACCTACATCTCAGTTCTCTTTTCTTGTCCTGAGTAAACACATCCACATTACTAAACATAATCCTTAATCCATCTACCATTCCTTCAGCAATTACACCATCCCGCTCCTCCAGTCCGTACCCTACTCCCCTGTTAGCACTACTGGGTCTGCCTCTTTGTCTCCTGTCTCTCCCTGGGACACCTCCACCCCGTTCTCCTCCTCCGTCACAACTCTCATCACATTCTCTCCCCTCCCTGATCTCCCCCTCCTTTGTACTCTTATAAACCACTTCCTCACTTTTCCGTCCCTCACTCTCCAGTAAAAATTTCTCTTATCCTCCTCATCCAACTTTCCATTATTTTCATCAGCCTTTTCTTGTAATTCCTTAATTTTTTTCCTTTGTTCTATACTCAAATCCTTCTTTAGTCTTATGTGTTTCAGTTTTTCATTTGTATTTAGCCTCCAACTAAAATTTGTCACAGTCTCCGCCACTACCCTAGTTTTAAACTGTACCCTTATAGGTCTCATCTCTCCCCTTTTATATCTACCTATCCTACTGATCTCCTCCACCTGCCCTTCCCATCCATATTCGTCCTCATCCACACCTTTCAAGACCTCCTTCACTGTCTCCATATCCCTCACTTTTCTCACTCCATTATCATTCATATGATTCTCTATATCTCCATACAAGATTACACCCCTATCCCTGTCCATGGCCTCCCTCACGACACTCTCCTTGTTCTTCATGACCCCTACAACTGCACTCTCAAAACTTTTTTTGGTCATATTCATTTCTTCCTTTTGCTCTTTCATAATATCCTCCAAATCCTTGACTTTTTGTTTACCTACCACCGTCCATGCAGTCGACTCCTTTACTTCCGTGAAACGTCCTTCGTATTCCTTCAGCTGCTCCTTCAATGCCATATTCTCTGCTCCCAGTTCATCTACCCTTTTCAATACCATCTCTAGGCTCTCATTAACTGCCAAAAAAGGCCTGCATTCACTTCCTTCGCTAGGCCTATTCCCTTCCCCACCTATCACACCACACATTACACACAGTGCCTTAACTTTCTCACCAATATCCCCCTTCCATTTCTCCGTATCACTCATCCACTTTTCCAAATCCTTCACAACAATACTAACCTCTTCTAACTTCTTATCTGTGCTCTTAAATCCCCGAAAACGTTGTAACCTTCCTTCCGCCTCCGTCATACCCGAAATTCCCTCTGCCATGTTTGTTTACAAACTCAACAACTCACAACCCTACCGCTGTCCCGTCACTACACACTCTTATTACACTATATATCACCCCTCCACCACACCAATATATCCTCCAAACCTTCACTAAATCCTTCCTCTTCTTGTTAGCCCCGTATGCACTCGATATCCTTGAATTAATTGACTATTCCCATAACATATGCCGGAGCCTCAAACTTGCGTCCGCCTTCCGCCATGGTGTGCCGCCAACGCGGAATGCGGAAGCAGTCAAAATAACAAAGATACGGTAGCCTAGGCGTAGACGTTTTTCGGCCAAAACCCCCGGGTTTCGGGGAAATTATAGAATACAATAGCCGGGGCTGGAGGGTTAATACTGTATATACCTAGGCTTGGGCCGACACCCGTGTTTGATCCCGACTTTTCCGTGTTGTGGCTGACTTTGGAACTTTTGGGGTTACCGTGTCCAACCGAATCCGTGTATATAAAACGCGTGTACAGTGGAGCCCCCATTTTCGCTACACCGGTCTTCGTTGATTCAATTCTCGCACCACACACCAAATATTCCCCATTTCAATTCTCGCGCCAAAAGCCTCAATTCTCGCATCAAAATCCCAGCCGAAACCCAAAAAAATAGCAAAAATAACGAAAAACTCTACATAAAACTAGAAAACAAACACAAACAATAATTTTGTTTTAACATAAAAGAATCTGCCAGGCGCTTGCCGTTTAGAGACGAAATCCGAGTGAATCCGAGATCCGATCGTCAAATGCACAAGATGCCGCCATCTTTGTATGACGTCATCACTAAGCAGACGCTTGCAGTTTAGCTAGTATCTGTGTTGACAAAACAACCGTTTGCAAGCCTTTTTGTGCCTGAACCCCTTATCTCTCGCGTTTATTATAACCTCTAGTACATCTAGTGATAGGGATGGTTGGCCTGGTGGTAGCAATGAAGGAATTTCATGCTCAAAACACAGAGCAAAGACCAGTCCATGTCGGACGAAAGCGATTGAAATGCCTAGCCTAGACGATGTTAGCCTAGGCTAGGCTAAATATGATAATGATTTATAATAAAATCTGTGTGGTAAGTAATCTTCTCATAATACGTATTTATACGTCTTTTCCTCATAATATGTATTTATTGGATGTATTTGGGGCGAAATGGGTAATTGAGGGGTGGCTGGACGAATTTAGAACCTAGGCCTAAAAAAAATTGCATGATAGAAACAATGCCCCAATCTACAGTATTTATGGTTAGGACTGTCATTTAGCCATGTCTATATTATTATTTACAATGCATAAGATTTAGGCCTAGGCTACTTGATGTAGCCTAGACAAAAAACATGTTTTCATAGCCTAACACTGGGAAAAAGTGCGGTAATTGTTTAGATATTGGGCCTTTTTTTTCTAGTTATTAAAAACTTATTCTATGGTGTATTATATGATACAGTATAATGCATAAAATTAAATTTGTGTACAATAAAACATGTTTTCATCGGCAAAAAATAGAAAAAGACGCAAATTTTGGCATGAGCACGGAACCGATTGAATTTTCCCCATAAGAACAGTGCCCCGATCTTGGCTGTTTCAATCCTAGCTCTATTTCTGCGGAACCGATTAGCAGCTAGGATGGGGGCTCCACTGTATATCAAGACCTGACTGTACACGTACAGTATATGTAAAATCACTCGGTGGGTGGTTTCAAAGAATCCTTGTGAACAATGCAAAACCAATAACTGGATTGTTTACCAGGTAAGTGAGTCAATACTGCTTAGCTAAATACATTGAGAAATATGCAAGGCAAATCACTGGGTAGCTAGTGAGATTCACTCCACAAATTCATATATAAAAACTGGAAAAGGAAGTCAAATTTCTGAGCAACTTGAATGACTATCTTAAAGTATTATTGTAAGCCACAAAAGATTAGATAATATTTTGTAATGTTACACATAATTTCTGTATATGTACATAATATACATAAAATACCAACATCACTTGATTGTACAGTACCATACCTAGGGATGGGTAGCATCAGCAATTTTGAATTTATTTTATTAGAGTTTATGATCATATCTATCTATCTATCTATCTATATGCTCAGGCCCAATCCCCATTTTGGGGGGCAGCCGACTCAAGACAGAGCAAGAACAGGGAAAACACAAAAACAACATAAAACAACGAATAAACACAGATAAAAAGCACAAACTCACACACATCCAGGTCACCCAGGAGAAGACCCACCGTCGCCGAGATCATAAAAATATTGTAATGTAAAATATAAACAATGACACTTGAAAACTCATAAAATAAAGTATGTTGTTACTGGGTTAAATAGATAGAACATCCAATTATACCAATAAGGTTAATCAATAACCACCCAGCAGTGACGTAGATCAATCTTACGTGAGCACAACCACTTCCATAACAGACAGCTTTGACTTACTTGCACACTAGTAGCTTTTAAAATATAACTTTCTTGACTAATATAACTAAACAATATTATATATGCTTTCCTATATCATTACCCTAATGGAAGGTTGGAAGCAGGGTGGCAAACCGGGGAATTGTTGTTTAGAGACCAAGTTTTGTGTGTGAGGCAATACAGAAAAATGTGCATGAAATTGCCTTGTTTTTGGCCATTTAATTACTTGTAGGGGCATAAATATATCTATGGCGCATATCTTAACTATTAAAATTAAATAATATGGATAAAAATTAATGAACTTAGTTTTAGGAAAGAGTATGAAAAGTTGTCAGCCTGGTTGGAATTATGGCAACACAGTTTAAGGGTGACCAGACAACTGCATCCAGTAGATCATTTCAACCAGTAGATCTCAACCAAAAGCAACTGAACCAATACTGTTAAATTAGATTTGGTTATGTAAGGTTCAATTGGGAAACTTGGCACTGGTATAATTGACACTTAATGAGAGCTATTGGTTGCGATGGTCTACTGGTTGAATTGTCCAGGAACCTTATGCAATAATCAAATAATATGTTATGCCTACAAGGAAAACCTTTGTCTGAGCAGGAAAGACTAAAGTATGATGAATCTAGAAACTGTAACCCTTAGCCTTTTGTAACTAAGGAAGGGATGAAGCTACCAAGCTGGAGATTTCGACACCTATATACTAGCTGACTCCTCCAAAAAGGTAGAAAAATCAACTTGATTGCTCAAGTCCTTATTTACTTTTGAGAGGTTAAGGTGTATCTGTAATACTGTACATCCTATTGATCTAAAAGTAGGCTGCAATCTAGGATGATGAGCTTGCAATAAACCAACACTTACCATACAAATATACATACATAAAATTTTAAGACTGAGTGCTCCACACATACGTGCAGTTTCAGTCTCTTGTCCTAATGGCGGTATACAAAAAATTAAGCATACCTACTTTATCTATAACTTTGCAACCTACTGATACAAAAATTGCTAAATTATTGAACATTACCACTATTGCCAACCAACCTCAGCTTTAAATGCCTTCACTATGAAGATGCCCTTTATCTTTAAATTTAGACTATCAGTAGGTGATTTCATTAATATTAGGAAGGAACTGTGAGAGTTAGAGGCTTAAATTTGATAATTTTTATCTTTTAATTGGGCCTGAGTAAATAGATAGATAGATAGAATTCCTAAAGGTCTTTCCCAAGCTGAATACAAATGTGTAAAGTTAACCAGAAGCATACTAAAATGCCACCATCACATTGAAAGGGTTAAGGTTACTTATACAAACACTACCAACACACATACTAACATCCTGAACCCTTTACGATCCTGCCAACCAACCTAAGCTTGTTATTAACCTATATTTGTTGTCTACACTTATGAAGGAGACAAAAGGCAAGCAGTCTGTGATGAGTGCCTCCCTCAAAGCCAAAAGAATGACAGAGAGCCAAATTCAAGGGACATTGGGGTCAAAGTGCCTGGACACACAAAGTTTAAAGCAGTCTAAGTCATAGGATGAAAGAGAGATTGATTGAAGGTGAGAGTTCCAGAGTTCACTTGTTGAGTAGAAGAAAGACAGAAAATTTGCTAATTCTTGGGTTGGAGAGCTTAATAGAATAAGAGTGGGACTCACTGCACTGAGAGAGCTCTGAAGAACACTGATTGTTGTAATAGCGATAGAAGAATGGAAGAGATGCAACATTGCGGCGTGTAGAAAGAGATTGTAGGGAACTATAGTCTATTCACTGTAAGTAGGCGAGAAATCATGACCTCTAACCTCTGTAACTCAAAAACGACTGGAGAAATCGAGCTAATATTTCTACCATATGGGAAGAGTCAGCCAAGGAAAAGATGTGGAAGTTTACAGCCAATTTGCTCTAGCTCTTTTTGAGTTACAGAGGATAGAGGTCATGATTTCTCGCCTACTTACAGCGAATAGACTATAGTAAGAGGAAATGAGTTGATGAGGCTAACATTAGACAATTATTATTCAGTTCCGTAAGGACAACTAGAAATCAAATGTGTTAAAACTATATTAAATAACTGTCATACTCCTAAAGGTCCTTCCTAATCTGAAGTACAATACCTTTCAAAATCAAATGGGTGAATCCTATCTTAAATAATTTTTTGACTCCCTCAGGTTCTTAATAATCTTAATTAAATTGTCTAATAATAGCCATATAACATCTTAACTAAAGCGGGTATCACACGAGCACTAATCCGACCAACCAACTTTCATCGGGACGATCGACGTTGGTAATAATTAGCACACGGTATATCATACTATCACCAACCAACTGCAGACGACAGTGTTCTCCTAGCTTCAAAACCTGCTTAAAACACGCAATAATTTTTGTATGTAATTGTAATAACTATACACAATCATATCTAATAAATGAAATTATAGAGGAAATGTAAAATTTAAATGTTAAATATCGTTTACGGGAGGTTAGTATTCAGAGTTTGAAAAATTGAAGGCCAAGGAACCGTAGATGCGCAATCTACGGTTCCTTGGCCTATGTATTGCATTTTATAAGGTGTGTACATAATTCAATAGTCAAGACCGTGGATGAGTAAACTAGTTTATTAGAATGACCCCCTAACACTATTTACCAATCTGAATACAGTACATTGATAACTATGGCATTACAAAACAGATTTCTCGGCGACGTAAACATGCTTTTTTTTTTGTTGAGAGAGGCTCGCATAGCCTACTCATGGAGTTTAAACTGATCGCGCAAAACCCTGCCTAACTATATTATTTTGTAATAATCCTTTTACTACTGGTCGCTCAAGAGCGTATTATGGTTAATAGGTCTACCAGAGGGACTACATGAAAACACACATGCTGATAATTCAAAGGCAGGGAATAATAATAATGCGATATTAGTCACTCCTTACATAGGGAATGCTTATAAAATATCAATGCCTTATAATTATTATGTAATACTGTATATATGGTATATTGTAAATATATATAAGACATAGCCTAACAATTACTCAGTTCTGTCTACATAACAAATGCATATATGAACTATATAAGATGGTTACAGTGTGTATTCTTCGATGAAATGTTTGGTAGACTACTAATTGCACATTTTAATAGAATAACGCTATGCATATTCATCTTGTCTAGACTAATTTGTACCCAATGCTATAATTATATAATATCTATGTGGGTTTTAGTTTCTTAATTTCTATTACATTAACCCTTGGGATCCGGGAGGCCTCATATGAGGCAAAATGGTCAAATAAAAATTGCCGCTATAATCATCAGAACTCGGCAACCACGCGTTATAGCGACGTCATCTCTACGGCATTCTACAGACAACAAAAAGTTCTACAATTTACAAAAACATTGACTGCTCTAGGTGGTCTCAATCAGTAGCTACTGAATTATGAAGTTGATTTTACCAAAATTCATATGAGGCCCCCCCAGATCCCATGGGTTAAATACAAACTAACCTAGAGAAACCTATCCCAGTTTATGGTAATCTGCCAGCCCTGTGAGAGTCTTGTTCTAGACTCAGTGGTCTGGTTAAACAAACTTTTCATTAATTAATTAATTATGGTAATCTATCCTGTAATGTACATTATATAATTACTATTACAACGTACACTAAGTCAAACGGATGTACAGTAGGGTCCCGCATAAAACGTGTTCGCATAAAACGAGTCTCGATTAAAACGAGCGACCTAAAATATTTATATTTAATTTTCGATCAGAACGAATGTGATCACATAAAACGAGTCCGCCGCCAAAGTGGGGCAAATCCGAGGAGTTTTCATATAGAGCGCCGAAATATCGTACAAAACGTACGAAATATCGTACGCTTTCATATAGAGCGCCGAAATATCGTACAAAACGTACGAAATATCGTACGCTCCTGACGGAAATTTACGCTTCCAGTGAACATTGACGATATTGGGCCACCAAAATGCTGTGTTCACATAAAACGAAATCGCATAAAACGCCCTCGTTTATTGACCATATACTCGTTTTATGTGAGACCCTACTGTATGTATAAAAATGAATGAACTAATATAACACTGTCATAATTATGATACATTTTATTTATCTGCTGGTATTGCGTAAAAGAAATGCAGCAGCGAGTGAAGCCAAGAGAGGTTGCATGTAGTAGGCTATAGCCTAATAACAAGTGGTGCATTATGTATGAAAATACTGTATAGGAAGTCATTTAAAGACATCTGCTGCAGATATCATTATATATTGCCATACCATGTCTCCAAGGTCACAAATACAAAATAAAACATTTATAATTTTAAGTAAGACAATATACCCTGGCAGTTGTGGCAATGTTTGCCGTCTTTCGTGATGTGACGAGTTTAATCATATTTTCCCGAACGTTTGTACTAGATATATTTATTTACGCTGTGCACTTCGACAGACTAGGCATTATATCGTTAAAATGAAGACTGAATTGCTTAGCATAGCATAATATATCGGTAAATAGCAATGCTAACCGATATATTTGACTACAGGTTGGCGACTTGGCCAACGGTTTTTGCTCACGACCGATGACAGTTGGTTGCTCAGATTGACATCGGAGCAACACAATCTCGGCAACAGATTGTCCAGATTCCAGTTGGTTGGCTAGATTAGTGCCCGTGTGATACCCGCTTAACTAATCCACTCACTGCGGCCGAGATGAATATACAGTATGTCCTATGTAAAACAAAAATGACTATGCTGCGGTCGACGTACATATACATTCTGGTAGTACCGGCTTAGTTGGTTGCACCAACCCACCCCACTTGTTGCCAGACACTTCCAGAAGGTTCTAAGCTTGCCACCCATACTTACATTTGTGTGCTTAGTGCATTGGTTGACGGAAGGTGTGTGTACAAAGAAGAGGAACTTTAGAAGCTGAAAATCAACAAAAAACAGGGCCATTTCTCTGTGTAATTGTTACAGCTATATACCAGGTATGAATATGAGGTTAATTTAAAGAACTCATACTGTCTTGCAAACACAAAACATGATAAAATAGCGGTAAATATCTTTGTCTATCTGCCACCAGTTTCACAACTAACCTTGGTGGTGTCCTTGGGGCTACTAGTGGCTTCCTCTGGTTCAACCTTAGGAGTGGGGTAGGGGGGTGGGCGCAACAGGGAGCTGCAGAGAAACATCAAATATACTATCAAGCCAAGCAACTCTATTTATATGGTCAAGCTCAGTAGGCTATACAGGTCAATCTATACAAGGTGGTCAAATTAATTATTATATATGCAGGTACAGTATATCTATATAATAAAGTAAAAAGTAAAACAAATACCAAACAAATAGAAGTGGATTTACATTAATAAAACTTCTGTAGTGTCAAAATTTCCCTTAATGATCACACATTATGATAATATATATCTAACTATTGCCAGATGCATTGATCCCTGAGGGGTGGCCATAAATGAATCACTCCATATTCCGAGGCAATTCATTCCATTCTCTAGTTTGTTTTGGGGGAAAAGTTACTAGCTTAACCGCATCCTAGGTTCGAATCCCTGGACTGCTACATGCATTTGTTGATTTCATTAATTGAGTTTAGGAGTAAAGTCGGTTGGTGGAGGTAACATAATAATTAATTCAGGTTCAGGGGTAGTTTATAGAGAGGTCTTCCTAAGGGTTAAGGCCCCATTAATTACTCCTTCCTTTCATCTATACATAGCCTATGATAGCGCAGTTGGAAAGTGTGTACATGCTTAGATTGATATGCAGGATTCGAAACTGCATAGTAAATCGTAGGCTTGTCCACCTTTCTTTAACTGTCTTCATAGCGCAATGGATAAATGCACAGAATTTTGGTGTGAGCATCCTAGGTTCGAATCCCTGGACTGCCACATGTATTTGTTGATTTCATTAACCCATCAGACCCAGCTATGTATTCCATACCGAAACCCGGGGGTTTTGGCCGAAAAACGTCTACACCTAGGCTACCGTATCTTTGTTATTTTGACTGCTTCCACATTCCCGCGCATCCCCAAGCGTAGATGTGTTTCGTACCTGTAGAATGGCGTTGAGTAGAGCTCTCTAAGTCAACTGGTTCAGTTGTGATGACGATTTCCGTGGAGATAACTTTGTGGCGATATCAGCCACTTTACACTACTTTTCATTACTTAACAATAACATACAGGCACACACGAACAAGGACGCCTCTCCTTCTTGTTGTCGGAGATGCGCGGCGTCGGTCCAACCGGCTGTTGTTTACATGCGTCGGACGGACGCCTCGCACACCAAGCTTACAGGTTTTCAAGCTGCTGGAGCCTCAGAGCCCTTCCGGGTTCCGCGGGGGTGTTTTTTATGGATGCCTCAGAGCCCAACCGGGTCTGAGGGGTTAATTGAGTTTAGGAGTAAAGTCGGTTGGTGGAGGTAACATAATAATCTAACTACTGTACTAATTTTTTGAGTGCCAGTATTATTTTTTGTTATTTTTTTATTTTTTTCTATATTCCAACTTACTTCCTCTCGGGCATAGGCTGAGAGCCTTAACATTCACCGCTTTACAATGAACAGTGAAGCCCGTGAGGTCTTGTTCCAGTCTAGGGAGTGAGACATGTGAACCACAGAGTACAACGAGCACCTGCCATCTTGCCTTCACATGAGGCACGGTGCTCACTCATGGCCCGAAACGACCCCATCTCTGCAGCCACCTCGTTCCCGTGCTTCACTGTCTCACTCCCTACACTCGGACTCTCACACTTACACACACACAACGCCACCTGTTGAGCAGATAACTCACCAGGCATTGCACCCCTATAGCATATTTTGAATATGGGAATATTCATACAGTGCTATTTAATCAGGGAACAATGAGGGTATTTTATTGACCTTTCGGTGGGCTTGTGGTAATGCACTGATACTAGGTACAGCACAAATTCCATCCCAATAATATCTTCCCATTGATACATCGGGATTTGAACCCGGGACCTTAAATATAGATTTATATAGATTTTGCGGACTATTTGGATCACTGCGTATTTATTGGCTTCAAATATAAATACACTGTACAGTACACTGTACAGTACAATCATGTTCAAAAGTAATGTCCCACCTCCATTATAGTACGGTATACTTTTTTTATACTGGCGAATTGGCACTTGCTCACTTTGGCTTAGAGAACTCAATTTCAAGCTGACTGGGTGATGGTACTGTATTAGTTTTTGACACTGATAATATTTATTCAGACACAGTACCATAAAACTATCAGCTCATATTAGAATTCTCAAGTCCAAAGCAACAAAGTGCAAAAAAAAATAGACTACACTTCAACTTCATTTACCTCCAATGTCATTGAAGCTTGAATATAATGGTGTTGAGGATCATTTGATAACAACTTCATATAACAAGAAAATATACATTTTGTCAGTTCGCAATAAAGTTTTCTCAACTCGTCTAAGCAATCCAGGGAGTTGATGGATATCTTTCATGCAATTTTCATGGTGATTCTACTAGGCCTAATTTAAATCTGGCATTTTAGAATAGACATTTGCTTTTCGTAAATGCTATATTCAAATTATTAGAATTATCGTAAGAATCAAGAGTCAATCAACTTTCTGGATTGTGTATTTTGGTTGTGAAACATCATTTCAGACTGAAAAAAGGTATACTGGTACTTCTGATGAAAATGAAAACAAAAGAAACTAATGAAAACAAACCTGGAACATAAAGGCTTTATTGAAGCGTCAAGTATCTCTTTTCGATTAAATTATGGAAATGGGACAAGACTTTCGGACAATTATATAGACGTCTATTTCCCACACAAAATTACTGTAGCCTACATACTGCCAACACACAGAGCTCTGTAGTATGTTTGATTATCAGTATCTTTTACATACTGCAAAAATATTAAAGTATGAAAATTATGTGGAATTTAGCGATACATCTAATAATCGAGATAAATGGCCTACGGTATGTATGCAAGTCTTCAATATATTGTACTTTAAAAGTATTCTTTTACTAATAAAGCTTTAACCATTACAAATAAATACAAAGTACTGCATTACAGAATACAGATATGCTAAACAATCTCTCCTCTGTAGCTACAAGGTTTACTAATACTGTACAAGAGACTGCATACAACTCTTTTTGGCGTGTTCTTTATATCAAGAGATTCACTGCTGCTGCTGCGGCTGATGCTGACCACACTCTCCAGGCACCCACTGGGAAACATACCATTTTTACCATCATTATTATAAAATAAAAAAAATAAAAAAAATAATAGGGTATGTGCGTATATACAGTAGATAGATACTGTAGATAGACAATATTTTCATTTACTGCACTGCATATTTATCACTATTTTTCATCAACATAGTTTAACAAACCCACTCAGAAGACTTTAAACATTATACTGTATATATTATACTCAAACCCACTCAGAAGGCTTTAAACATTATATATATTATACTACAGTATCTACCTTCGTCATTCTTGTATACGGGCCTACATGTTTACTGGTGACTGGAAAACTCAACTAGTAGACCATTCTAACAAGATCTCAACCAGTGCCAACTCAACCAATACTATTGGTTAAGTTCAACTAGGTTTGGTGTGGTTAAGATAGGTTAGATTAGGACTATAATTTGGCATTGGTTTATTTGGCACTGGTTGATATCTATCTATCTATTGCCATTCGCCATGATCACCGAAGGGGTCGACACAAATTAATCCTCCCCCCCCCCCATGCACCTCGGTCCCCCGTCAGCTGACGCCCCTCCTACCATCCAACACCGCTTTCACGCATATACCTCTCAATTCCATCCTACCTCACTCTCAGTTTGCCTCTCCCACTCTGTCCTTTCACCTCACTCTTGTACACTCTCTCAGTCATTCTCTCTCTTCCCATACCTTCCACATGGCCAAACCATCTCAAGGGGTTCCTTTTAATAATTTCCAGCACATCCACATCACATCGCTCTCGTACTTCCTCATGTCTGTCTATCCCTCCATGTAGCTCCACAAGCACTTCTCAAGTACAGTAACTCATTTCCACCCCTCTCACTCTTGATTTGTGTCTCTCCAACAACGTTCATGCTTCATTCCTGTATGTCAATGTCGGGATTACTATACTATCATGCAAGGACTTCTTTACTTCCATGCTGACCACCTTATTCCTTGTTACTGCTTTCAGCATCAAACATGCCTCATATGCACATCAGCCCAGCACATCTGTCCACGATGTCATCACAAGTGAGCTGTTTTCATTGGATGGCCAACAAAGCTCGTTTTTCATTGGCCTTCACAGTCAAAGCTGGGGTAGAAGTTGAGTTTCAAGAAGCATACCCCACCGGTCAATATTTTTGTGAGCGCTCGGTTATTATGTGGACCCACCATGGCCACTACCCCACCCCCACTACCAGCTCCCGTATCTGTCGCTGACCCAGCGAAAGACATGATAAAGAGGGCAATGATGATGCCATTTCTGAAGTTAACTTTTAGAATTTCAAAGATAAAGCTCTCCTAGCCAGCCCCTTAAGGTCAAGTGACACCATATGGTGTCAATAGGGTTAATGGGTAGCACCCCGGGTTTCGCCACATGGCGTCAGCATGTTTCGTGATAAGCAATGCAATTATTCATGGTGCAATCCTGGCATTGTGAAAAACTAAGCTCCATCCCCAACCCCTCCTTCCCTCCCCCTACTCCCCCACACCAACTATCTTCCCTTCTCCCCTTACTTCTCCTGTGAATATATTATCTTTCCCAGGAGGAAGGCAGTGCTATGCCGAGTGAAGGAGAGGGTGACTCACCACCCTCTCTGTGCCCACATGATCGACACACACACACACACACACACTCTCTCTCACACAAATATACATATGCACACAGACGAGTATTGATCGATTACATCAGTCCCACACGTATATACTGTATGAACACATGCTCGAGGAGTGGAATATTGCTTGATAATCTGGAGGTGATAAGCAAGGAACAAAGCAATGTAGAACCATGGGGTTAAAGTGACGTTAAACCATTCTCAAGGTGAATATCGGTATGTGATCATAGTATTTACTGTAGTTGAATATTTTTTTGTTGCTTAGGTTTCAAGCTACAAGCTGCAAAAACAAGGGGCTTACGCGCCCATATTCCCGGCTAGCAGGACTGACGAGAATATTCAAAGGCCGGTCTCTGGGAGCTAGACAAGTAAGTTTCAGATGGTGAAGCTTACTAAAAAAAAGCCACCCACAGTACCTATGCTATGTGTACCCGGGGGGGGGGAATAGCACGATGGACTACAAACCTAATGGACCTCAGATCGAGTCCACGCCAAACGTCAGGTTTTTTTCTGAGGTGATCTGAGCTAGAGCTAGAGAGCTAGCTCTCTCTCTCTCTGTTCCGTTCAAAAAACGGGGTCAACTGGGGGTACCCAGACAGGGTAGTGCAAGTCAAATACGAACTGAAAATTCAGACAATGCACAATCAGTAACATCCAACTCTAATACTCTTAAGGTGTTTTATGTAAATGCTCGTAGCATAAGCAATCAATTTTCAGATCTAGAGGAAATCGTGTTTACAGAACATTATGATATAATCGGCATTACAGAATCTTGGTTAAATACGGAAGACAGAGACTTTTTAGCCGAATATACGCTTCCTGGTTATACAATGTTTGAGAAAAGTCGGATCAATAGAAATGGAGGAGGAGTTCTGTTTTTTATAAAGGAAAGTCTTAATCCCGTCTTAATGTCAAAACCTCAAATTGCGAATATAGACATATCTTACGTACTATTAAATAATAAACGAGGAACTAAAATAACACTAGCCTTATTATACAGCCCCCAGCTCAATCAGCGCAAACTGACAGTGAAATTTATGAACAAATTGCAGAAATAACTAACATACAAGATACCGTAATTCTTGGCGATTTCAACTTACCCGTGACTAAATGGGGCGATATTCTTACTTCACACTCTGGACACGACCTCTATGCTAACTTGCAAGAGAGTTCACTTTTTCAATTTGTACAATCTCCGACCCGTGGTAATAATGTGCTTGACCTTGTACTCGCAACAAAAGAAGAATTAATAGAGAATTTGAATGTTGGTGATGAATTCAGTAACAGCGACCATCATACGATAACTTTCACTTTAAAGTTTACTAGTAACAAATCAAATAGCAGCATTGAGAAAGTCCCTAATTTCAAGAAAGCAAATTTTCATAAACTTAAATCAAAGCTTAAAGAAACTGACTGGAGCTTTCTGACTAACAATAACGACATAAATATATCTTGGGAGTGTTTCACAACCACTTACCTTAAGGCAGTGCAAGACTGCATACCATCGAAAATACGGCATCCAGGCCATAATGATAAGCCCAAATGGTGGAATAAAGATATTTCAGACTGTCTGCTTGCTAAAAAATTTGCTAATGATAGATTAAAATCCTCATAAAATGACGAAGAACGGGTGAAATTTGTAGAGCTACGACGCAAAGCCAAAAAGTTAATTAAGCAAAGTAAAAAGACCCTGGAGTTACATATTGCGAATCAAAGTAAAACAAACCCGAAAGAATTCTATAGTTATATCAGAAAGAAAAAAGTAGTTACTTCAACTGTTGGACCGTTAGTCGATGAAAATGGAGAATACACCAAAGACGAAGTACAAATGAGTAATGCCCTCAATATCTTCTTTGCATCAGTTTTTACAACAGAAGACCTCAGTGATATCCCTACACCATCACCGATTCAGATTGATAATTCAGATATTCTAAGCAATATCCCCGTTACAGAGAGAGAAGTATTGAATTGTTTAGATAAACTCTAGGTAAATAAAACGCCTGGACCTGATACAATCTCGCCTAGAGTTCTAAAGGAAGCTAAGGATGAGCTCTCCAAACCACTGACATTGCTATTCAATAAATCCTTGCAGTCTGGGACTATGCCTGATCAGTGGAAGCTAGCCAACGTAACACCGATATTCAAAAAAAGCAGCAAATCCCTACCCCGTAACTATCGTCCAATTAGCTTAACCTCAATTGTATGTAAAATGCTAGAAACGGTCATAAGAGACAGACTCGTAAATCACTTAGAGGCAAATAACTTACTTAAAGATACTCAACACGGCTTTCGTAAAAAACGTTCCTGTTTAACAAACCTCTTAGACTTCTTCCACGATATCCTCAACCTCTACGATGAGAGTAAAGCTGTAGATATTATATACCTTGATTTTCAAAAGGCCTTTGACAAAGTTCCCCACAAACGTTTACTGCTAAAACTAAAAGCGCATGTAATACAAGACGGTGTGTTGAAATGGATAGAAAATTGGCTCAGCGACAGAAAGCAAAGAGTAGTCATAAACGGTAAGGCATCTAAATGGACCAATGTAAGTAGCGGGGTACCCCAGGGATCGGTACTAGGACCAATTCTCTTTCTAATTTACATCAACGACATAGATGAGGGTCTCACCTGTACAATCTCAAAATTTGCTGACGATACAAAAATTGCAAATAGCGTACAGTACTCTCAAAAGAACAAGTTGACGATATGCAACACAATCTAGATAAATTGTCATGTTGGGCCCAAATTTGGCAAATGAGTTTCAATGCGGATAAATGTAAAGTACTACATATCGGATACCTAAATGAGAAAGCAAACTATTCGATGAATGGCACTCAGCTTAAGAATGTAAACAGAGAAACCGATCTGGGAGTAACAATATCGAGTAACCTAAAACCGAGTCAACAATGTTCAGAAGTTGTTAAGAAGGCAAACAAAATAATTGGCTTTATAGGCAGGTCATTTGAGCATAAATCCAAAGAAGTTATCCTAACCTTTTACAATTCCTTAGTCCGCCCTCTTCTGAAATACTGCGTTCAATCCTGGTGCCCTTATTACCAAAAGATATAAACAAGCTAGAACGAGTTCAACGTAGAGTTACCAAAATGATACCTAGCCTAAAGAACAAACCATACAAAGAGCGTCTTAGAGAATTAAATCTATTTCCTTTAACCCAGCGCAGATTAAGAGGTGACTTAATTCAAGTGTTCAAAATCATCAAAGGCATCGACAATATGAACTGTAGTAAGTACTTCACTATCGACCAATCTAATTACACACGGGGAAACGGTTGCAAAATTATTGGTAAATCTTTTAACTTACACGAATTAAAATGTAAAACTTGCAAACTAAACAAACCAAAATTGGGACAAGGACAATATAAAGTCAAATTAAATTATCAAAATCGCTATGTGGAGACAACGTTTACTAAAATGAAAATTATTAAATAAAAGAACACAATCCACCACATAGGGTGTACATTACTACATGAGCAAGTTAATCTGTTTCCCAAGCAAACTAATCGCACATATAACAACGCACTATCGTCACGTTAAAGGAATTTCTAAGAATTTCTTCTTCAATAGAGTTGTCAACTTGTGGAATGGGCTTCCCCGAGACGTTATAGACTGCAGCACCGTTGATTCATTTAAACTCCGCTTAGACAAATATCTCGCATCAAACCCGCGACTGACTGCGTTTGTAAATGAATAACATTATTTTATCCTCCCCTCAGTTACTAACCCATCTGTCCCCTACTAACTTCTTAATCCTGCCACGGACATTAGTTCCCTTTCCATTTTTTTTTTTTTTTTTTTTTTTTTCTATGTGATTGAGGGAGGCAAAAGGCATAACTGCCTATAGCGAGTGCCTCCCCCATAGTTGAAAGAGTGACAGGGCCAAAATCAAGGGACGTTCGAGCCAAAATTTCCATTTGCCAATGTTCCCTTACCCACTCTAAACCACTGTTTGGACACTTGATCCTCAGTGTTTTGGAGGACAAGCAGCCTAGAAGGGTCACTAGACCTGTTGTTGCTTGATTTCCTTTGTACTCTCTCTCTCTCTCGACTATAGTGCGTTGTTATGTGTGCGATTAGTTTGCTCGGAAACAGATTAACTATGTGGTGGATTGTGTTTTTTTATTTACTGTATATATTATTATTTTACTTAACCTCTGAAGTGCGCATGGGGGTAATTGGAAACGTCCCCCTGTGCTGACGTATTTGAGGTGTTTCCGTCACTAAAATATTCATTGTGCCATTAATAGCATTAATACTTATCCATATGTGCCTATAATGGGTTGATTATAAAGGTATTAACCTGAAACAACAATAAAACGAGTGAAAACAGCGTTTGGATGGTCAAAATCGGAGATATAGCCCGCGAGTTGTATAATGTATGGGTGAGGCAAACTGCTTTCCCGCCAATTTTCCCCAAGGCCACTGAGACACAGTCGATCGATACTCTCTCTCTCTCTCTTGCACTCGCTTGCCATCAGTGATGACAACACCCTGCTTGCAACTCGCTAATTAAAATGTAAAACTTGCAAACTAAACCTCAGAATAAGGGAATAACAGGGAAAATAGGTGATAACTGAAGGAGAGGAGGAAAGTGGGGAAGGAGGAGAGGTAGAGGACTGAGATTTTGCATGGCCCAGGGGCCAAAAAAAAATAAAAAAATAAAAAAATAAAAATATATATATTTTTTTTTCGATGTCAAAAGTTGATTTTTTTTTCCACTCACTCATAAGGGTCTCCCCGCAGTCCGCCGGGGGAACTCTTAAGAGTCTCCCCTCAGTTCCCGGGTTAATGCATGGTTTCCACATAGCGATTTTAATTAGTTGTATTGTCCTTTTACTGTGTTCGTATATGTTTTGGTTTGATTATTTTGCAAGTTTTACATTATAAATTATTGATGAATTTTAAACAAAAATAATTGTTCTTGTTAAAAGAGTACTCTTTGTTTAAATCTTCATATTTTGTAATTATTTGTCTTTATTATATTATATCTATTCATTGTCGATAGTATCAATTGCTTGCTTTTGCATTTTCCTTAAGTTTATTTATACAATAAATGTAGGTTATTTGTAGGGTAGCTATTGATAGGGGTCACTCGAGGCATGCTATGCTTACAGGTACCTACCCGATAGCACTATCGTTAGTGAGTGATATATGTTTTTTGTATTTTTGTTGATATCTTGTCAAATTGCAAATTTAGCTTGATATAAAATTTTATATAAATTGTAGTTTCTTTATTCATGCAGAATTTAGTAAAATTTACCAGAACGTCCCGGACTTCCCAAATTGACTAATTCCTTGAACATGACGATGGTGCATTGATATATATATGTGTGATTAGTTTGCTTGGGAAACAAATTGACTTGCTCATGTAGTTGTGTACACCCTATGTGGTGGATTGTGTTCTTTTATTTCAAAATTTTATTTTATTAAGTGTTATTTCCACATAGCGATTTTGATTAGTTCTTTTGCATTTATCTTGTATTGTCCCAGTTTTGGTTTGTTTATTTTGCAAGTTTTACATTATAAATTAAATGCTTAACCCAAGTGTCAAGGATACGCAGTAGGCCTATTAATTGCGTATCCTGGACACTTGCTAAGCAATTAATTTTAAGGTAAGCAATGGCTATTGTTTGTTTCTATTACTGTAGACCTATTATAGCCTTTATGTAGGCCTACAACCCTTCGATTCTAACAGAATTTGTAATATATAGGCATTAGGCCTATTTCTTTTCCATGTGCGTTTATTTGAACTTATGTGAACATTGAAGATCGATAATAGAAGTTGGGACAGCAATTGGGTGTTGGCAAACTTATATTTTCGGCACCCAGTCGTATTCTGGGTAGGCCAACCGAGAGACAAACATCTTCCCCCTGCAAAATCTCGCAAGCAAGCACAGTTGACCCTCGATTTAACGGACCCCAATACAACGGACTTCGGATTTAATGGACTCTGTCCGTAGCCGGACAATGGACCCAGCAACGGACAAAGTCCGTTAGTAGAAAATATGTCCGGTAATTGGCTGGCGCGGCGCACCATTTTCCTGGCAAACCCCTGTACAGCTCTCTTTCTATCTATCTATCTCTCTAATGCATCTACCTAACTCCCTTATACATTAACGTAACTATGTCTTATTTGGTCTTTTTTTAATCTATGAATCATTTCTAATACGATGGAATTGAAAACAATATTACCCTTCCAACACACAAATAATAAAATGAAAACGAGAGTAAATAAAAATGTCTCGTTTGTCTTTCAGAAACATAAGTCCGCCTCATATATGTTAGTATTTTATCGCTCGCTCGCCCCTAGCCACTCTCTCTCTATCTATTTATCTCTCTAATGCATCTACCTAACTCCCTTATACATTAACATAACTATGTCTTATTTGGGCTTTTTGTAATCTTTGAATAATTTCTAATGCAATGGAATATAGAGACCAAATAACATACACTTTTAAGTGTATTCAATAGTTTTGCATTATCAATAGGGTGTAGCACAAGGCTTATCAACATTATCACAGTAACGGAGTCGGGGTTGAGGCCGGGGAGGGGCCTACAGCGGCGGGGATTTTTTTTTTTTTTTTTCTTCATGTGAAATTTATCATATCAATGACAAATACGACCTTTATTATGTTTTCAGAGACAGTACAGCACAATGTGCAATACTGTATGTAAGGAAAGACAAAAACACCCGGAAAGTTAAAAATCTTAATTTTCGAGGTATATTAGGGCAAAATCGGCAATTTTCGAGAGCGATTTCCCAGTAACGGACATTTTCCAGTAACGGACACTGTTTCCCCCCTATTAGTCCGTTAAATCGAGGGTCGACTGTAATATGAAAAAAGTTAATAAAAATAAATGAAACTGCCATCGTTCAAAGAACGAACTACTGGATACGAGTGCGCGCCAATAAAAACAACAACAACAGCTGAGCGGCGCCAGCCTAGTCTTTGTTTATGTTTATTGCCGAAAATGTGAGGGTCTCAGGCGGGCTGCCGCCCATATGTATTTTTCTCCATAAGTTGTTATTCCTATTACGCGAATTCACAATACGCGACGCGCTTTGCCGCCCATATAGACGCGTTTTGGGGGGACTGACTGTACATTGTGACTCACTTGTTAATATCATCGTAGCAGGATTCACAGACTCGCACCTCTCGCTCTATACCAAACTTGGGGATGGTAGAGTACTTGCTTGAACAGTCCCCGCAGAACACTTGGCCACACGCTCGGCAATGGTGCTGAAATTGTGGCAATTATAAAATTACCGGATACTTGGAGTTGTAGGAATAGTAAATAATGAAAACATTATAAAGCTTAAAGTTCAGACATATATCAGTGCAGTTTTGTATAAAGTAATAATAATAATAATAATAATAATAATAATAATAATAATAATAATAATAATAATAATAATAATTAAAATTAAAATGTAAAACTTGCAAACAAAGTCAAACCAAAACTGGGACAAAGACAATATAAAGTCAAAACAAAATATCAAAATCGCTATGTGGAAACAACGCTTACTAAAATAAAATTTATGAAATGAAAGAGCACAATCCACCACATAGGGTGTACATTACTACATGAGCAAGTTAATCTGGTTCCCAAGCAAACTAATTGCACACATAACAACGCACTATCGTCACGTTCAGGGAATTACAGTAGTCAATTTGGGAAGTCAGGGACATTCTGGCAAATATTACTAAACTCTGCATGAATAAAAGAAACTACAATTAGTGTTAAAATGTTAATTTAAAATCAAATTTGCAACTTGACAAGACATTAACAATAGTACAAAATAAAAATATTGATAAGATATATAATATTACAAAAAAAAATATATATACTGTATAGCACTCACTAACGATAGTGCTATCGGGTAGGTACCTGTAAGCATAGCATGCCTCAAGTGACCCCTATCAATAACTACCCTACAAATAACCTACATTTATCGTACAAATAAACTAAGGAAATCCCAAAAGCTACTATCGACAATGAATAGATATAATATAAAGACAAATAATTACTAAATATGAAAAAGTAACAACAGATTTAAACAAAAGAGTACTCTTTTAACAAGAACAATCAATTTAAAAAAAATCATCAATATTAATAATAGAAAATTATAAACAATAAATACAAACAGACACAAAGTAAGCAGAGGTTATACAAGAAACTTCACGTTAACCATTAAAGAGCGGCGCTCGACTTAAGTCGTGCACCAATTTGCAGCAAGTTAGGAGCATTATTAAGGCTTTTAAAGGGTTAAAATAGAGTGCAAATGGCCAGGAGCGCAGCAGGCCACACATCCGACACCCAGGGCTTACCGCCATCCACTGACTCACGTTCCCTCTGTTCTCGAGAGGACGGCAGTGTTACCATTAGTGAGCGTAGTGGGAAAAAATATGCCGCTATACGCTAAACTCCCATGTTGGTGGCACCACTGCATGAGAACCACAGAGTGCTACGTAGCTCGTTCTGGTCTCATTTTGAAGATTTTAGCGCCTAGTTTTTTGCTGAATACATTTCTTTTCATGCAGATACTTGATTGATCATTCAGGAGGGCCTGAATATGCCCAAAATAGCCCAAAACACCCCGCTAGACAAGGGTTAAAAATGCTTGATTAAAATTATTTATGTCAAATTTTAGAATACAGTCACAGTAATTGACCCTAAAAAGATTAAATTTATGTAACAATTTACTTGCCTCATAACCTCTGTCTACTAAGAGTCTGTATAGTAACCTAGCTCTAGCCCAAAAGTCATCTACTTTAGTGCAAATTTTACAAAATCTTATTAACTGGGAATAAAAACAATTACTGTATAAGTTATCTTACTATCGATATTACTACTAGGGAAAGGAAAGTTTATTACGTTAAAATTAAAATCATCAACTTTGTGATATACTTTAAGTATGCACTGTTCATTAACAATCTCTATATTTATATCAAGAACATTTTCAACTTAATCATTTATGTTACAATGTGTGAGGGGAATAGAATTAGGATAAATAAGTTTTGCAACTTTATTAAAATTTAACAAATTGCAAACGAGAATATCATCAATATATCTACTGTTATTACTTAACAATTTAGCAAGTGCTATTTTTTCTGGGATTTTATTTTTCTTGCTGCTGTCGACTAAGTCTTTTATATATTTAAATTCTAAAGCAAGCAAGAATAAATCTGCAATTAAAGGGCTAGCATTTCCACCCATAGGAATTCCTAATATTTGTTTGAAAATGTAAGGCCCGAATCTAACATAAGTATTGAAAAGGAAGAATTTAAGGGCATCTTTAAGTTTAGTTCTATCAAAATATACTGAACTAGTGGGAGTAGAGCTAAGTGATGCATTATTAAAATATGTATAAACATTTATGAAATAATTACCATTCCTAACGAATCTGTCAAAGTGCAAATCTATAATAAAGAAAGCTCTGAATATACTAAATCTAAAGGCAAATTAGTATACAAAGTTGAAAAGTCGAAGCTATGTACCGAGGTAACTTTCGGCATGGTATTTATTTTATCAATACAGTAACTTCTAACGAATTGTCAACACTCCAATAATAGTTAATGCCAGTTCTTTTCATGATGGTATTACAATATTTTTTATGAGTACTTTTAATGTATTTTAAGCAATTTACGACTTGTTCTGACAGAGTTTTAGTGGTAGCAAATTTTTCTCCGGCAATAAAGCGATATTTATAAGGTCTTTTATGAAATTTAGGTAACATGTATAATTTTGCAATGCACTTGTTCTTATCGGAAAGTTTAATATAAAATGTTACATTTTTCTTGTTATGTTCATCGATTAAGTTATCAATATTCAAATTACTTTGAATTTCATAAACAGAATTTCCACAAATATTTTTACGTAATATGTTACCTTTAATGCCCAATTCTTTCTTCATGTTTTCAAGATAAAACTTCTTACATGTGAAGCTATAATTATTGCTGGCTTTATCTACTGTAGTGATTACAAAATGTTTATGTAAATTTTTTAAATCAGCTTTAAGCTTATTGTAATTATAGTCTACAAAATCTGAAAGATTAAATTTATTTTTAAGCGAGAACATTTTATAGTTTTAATTAACTTAATTAATAATTTAGACCATGCTTCTAGCTCTCTCGCATCGCAGCACACAATTTTTAACAATTTCTCTTTTAATTTATTGACTGAAAAAACAATATCTTTTAAAATGTTGTCCCATGTTACTTTATTATTCCCTATTCTAAATTTATTCAGTTAGCATTTTACAATGTTGGTACCACATAATATGTTACAAATATGACATGTACCAGCCTTGCACAATTCCAACTAAGGATAGCCCAATAAGGCCATTAGGCGTATTTCCATTGGGGTCCTTGTAACAAACTCATACAGTTTCGGCACCTATGGCAACTGAGTGAAAAAAATATCACAATGCCAAGAATACAAGACTGAAAAATTAAATCCACATTAAAAAAAAAATAATAATTGTAGGTAGGCCTACAACAGTTTCAGCTTATCTTTGACCCTCTTCAGGTGAGGGCTAAAGACAACCCAAAACTGTTGTTTTTCTACAATAAAAACTATTTTTGATACCTGGGTTTAGTGTTCCAACCATGGTACGGTAACTGTTTAAACCAATCACTGTGGCTGACGTACATAAGTGACCTATGTAAAAAAGGGCTATACTGCGGGCAATGCAAATAAGGGCGATCAATATGGCGCTAGGGCAATGTATATTGAGAGGAATTAGTGGGAAACTAGCCGTCAGGTCGTATAACTACCTATAAAAACCACCACAAGAGAATGGTTAATGAGACTTAAGTGGTTAATCTCTTTGCCAGGATTAATGGGGCTCTTAGCTCAGAACAACTACAGTAGATGGGCAGCATATGTACAAAAAAATAGGGGTAAATATGTCTAAAAGTAAAGTTCCCACAGACCTTGCGTCTAAGCATGGTGAATTGCGAGCGACATCTGTGGCAGCATTCTCCATCGGCCCAGTCTGGGGCACGGTCGGCGGTGAACATGGCGTCACTCTCAATTACTGTCGGCAGGTGGTGACCCTCCGCTTTGAGAATGTTTACTGTGTCCTGTAATAAAGAGAATAATTGTTATTTGTACTAATCTCATTTTTCTAACATTAGTTTTTGGGTTAGCTTCTACAAAACTAAATCAGCTATAATCTATAATGCTTTACTCTGTTGGATATGAATTGTCAATCATAGTTAGAAGTTGGTGGCTCTCCACTTTGACAATGTTCTGTGTAGTTTTTTCTCATATGAAAGACCTGTTGGATCTATTATTTGTAATTATAATGAAGTTTTAGATTTTTGTTCAGAAAATTGTATTTTCAATGGTGACCGGTCAACTCAACCAGTAGACCATTTCAACCAGTAGCTCTCAACCAGTACAAAATCAACCAATACGGTTAGGTTAGGTTAGGTTAGGTTGTAATATATTTTGGCACTGGTTTGGTTGGTCTGGGTTAATTTGGCACTGGTTGAGAGCTACTGGTTGAAATGGTCTACTGGTTGAGATGACATGGAACCATTTTCAATAATAATAAATGCGTATGTAAAAGTCATGGATATGCCAGAAAACAGACGTAATGCATAAATATATTTAATTTATAGTTCGATAGGTCTTATATTAACAGGTAATGTAGAATAGTTAAACATTTTGTGAACGACAAATTAGCGGAGCTATGCCAAAAAGGTTTTAAATATAGACTATGGAAAAATAAGGCAACGTGGGAGAAAATGTCACAAGATACTATTTTTTCAGTGAATAGATTAAAGGAGAAATTACTTAATATTGTGCGCTGCGATGCGAGGGAGCTAGATGCATGGTCAAATTTGTTCTATCCATCTATTGCTGGACGCCGTGATCCCCGAAGGGGTGGCCATGAACAAAATGCCCCCATGCACCTCTGTCCCCAGTCAGTCAACGCCCCTCTTCCCATCCAGCACTACTTTCACGCATATACTTCTACACTCCATTCTTCCACCTCTCTCTCGGTCTACATCTCCCTCTCTGGCCTTCCACCTCACTCTTGTACACTCTCTTAGTCATTCTCTCGCTTCTCATACGTTCTACATGGCCGAACCATCTCGAGATGTTCCTTTTCTCACTTTCCAGCACATCGACACCACACCGCTTTAGTACTTCCTCATTCGTCTGTCTATCCCTCCATGTAACTCCGCACGCACTTCTCTAGTAACTCGTTTACACCCCTCTCACTCTTGGTTTGTGTCTCTCCAACAACGTCCATGCTTCGCTCCCGTAAGTTAGTGTCGGGATTACCACACTGTCATGCAAGGACTTCTTTACTTCCATGCTGACCACCCTATTTCTTGTCACTACTTTCAGCATTCGAACAACCCTCTTCCCCTGTTGCACCCACTCCCGCACTTCTTAATCCATACTCCTATCTTTACTCAACACACTGCCCAAATACTTATATGAGCTGACATTCTCCATAGCCTGACCGTTCAACCTCACCTCACACTCTGTGGCTGCACCCATTTCAAAGACCGTAACCTTACTCTTCCCAGCATTTACC
Source organism: Paralithodes platypus (assembly GCA_032716605.1). Lineage (NCBI taxonomy): Eukaryota > Metazoa > Arthropoda > Malacostraca > Decapoda > Lithodidae > Paralithodes > Paralithodes platypus. The sequence goes on from CM064487.1 coordinate 765,220, forward strand.
TCCAGATTCCATTTTTCACACACTGTTCCAAACATATTTACCAGACCCTGCAATTCCCATTCACTATCGCTCATCAGAACTGTATCGTCGACAAACAGCAGTACAGTACAGGCAAATTCCACTAATTTCCTTCCCTTATCAGCGGTACACCAACATCCACTGCTCTTCCTTGTATTTCTTTCATGATTCCATCCATATATATATATATTGAAGAACCTTGGGGACATCACACACCCTTGCTTTAACCCTCTCACCACGGAAGGGCTCTTGAACGCCCATAAAAAAGCATATAACAGGTACCCGGATGGTCTCTTGAATGCCCAGTGGTTGAAAGCCTGTGAGCTTCGTGTGCGAGGCGTCGGTCCGACGCATGTAAACAACAGCCGGCTGGACCGTCGCCCCGCATCTCCGGCCACAAGAAGGAGAGCGTCGCTTGTTCGTGTGTGCCTGTATGTTGTTGTTAAGTATCGAAAAGTGGTGTAAAGTGGCTGTTTTGGCCATAAAGTTATCTCCAATGAAATCATCATCACAGCTCAACCAGTTGACTTAGAGAGCTCTACTTAATGCCATTCTACAGGTAAATAACACAGCTACGCTTGGGGATGCGCGGGAATGCGGGAAGCAGTCTGATTAACGAATATACGGTAGCCTAGCCTAGACGTTTTTCGGCCAAAACACCCGGGTTTCGAGGAATATATATATAATACATAGCCGGGGCTGGAGGGTTAACCCAACATTCAGATCAAAGAATTTGATTTTTTAATTTTCCACACATATTGACGCCTTTGCACCCTCATATATGCTCTTCACTGCTTTCAGCAACTTGCCATCTACTCTGTATTTACCTAATTGTAGTTTACAGGAGTTGAGCTAAGCTTGTGTTGTCCCGTCTCTCAGTCTACTTTTATCCAATTTGTTCTTGAAAATATGGATGTTCCTTGCCCCTACCACCTCCTCCTCCAGCCTATTCCATTTGTCAATACATCTATAGGGGAAGCTAAACTTCCTGATATCGTTCTTGCAGGTAGGTCTTTTTACTTTGTAGCTGTGGCCTCTAGTTATTCCTGTATCCATAATTATTATATCCTCCCTATCCAGCCTCTCCAGCTCTCGGGTGCATTTGTACATCATTATCATGTCTCCCCTCTCTTTTAGACTCGGTAGATTTAATTTGTCTAGCCTCCCTTCATATGGCACTTCTCTGAGACTTGGAACCAATCTAGTAACTGCTCTCTGGATTCTTTCTAACTTGTGAATATGCTTCTTAAGATGCGGGGACCACACCACTGCTGCATTCTCCAATCTTGGTCTAATCTATAGGTTTGACTCCTGTAAGGAGATAAAGAAAACCTAATATTTAGTAGTGGCCCCGTAATCATTGACGAACATGCCTATTACATAAGGCATCCTCTTCAAACACTAATCCGCCGTAGTTTGAATCTACCGCGCAGAGCATTTAAAAACTGAGGAGCCTTCATCATGAGCGCACGCGACCTCACTCATGGCTTCAGTCATTATGAATTGGGTTCTCACTACGAAAAAACTTCGTAAAAAATAAAAACAAAAATAAAATAAGAATAACTATCTAATAAGCTTTCCATCATATCGTGGATGTACTTGTGTGGATTTCTGACCAGACGCTGATTCAGGCGTCATTCCTCCTTCACTGACATATCAAGTAAACCAAAATCCTTAATACATCAACGAATGGGAAGGGGACGGTCGGGAGGGCCCCAGTCGTCAATGATTACGGGGCCACTACTAAATATTAGGTTTTCTTTATCTCCTTACAGGAGTCAAACCTATAATTTATTAGTGGCCCCTCCATCATTGACGAACATGCCTGATTTCTAAGACTGGAGGGGGACATTCGTAATCATATCATAACTCTATAAAAGCAGATAATAAAAACAACCACATAGTATTCTTACTTTTGACAAATATATTTAAATATGGCGTAGACCAAAAATATAAACAACGGAGTTGTTATAGTAGTTTTAGCTGCGAAAGCAGTCTAATATTAGAACAGTGGAGATCCTTTGCAATTTCTCTCCACGATTATTTTGGGGTTTATTATGTGCACATATAAACTTATAACTTGTTATTTTTGTCACCACTCGTTGAGTGGGGTGCCTTTGTAACTACAGATCTGTGTTCAGAATCTTCAGGGTTACCCTTTTTTGTCAGGCAGGCTTCTTTGAAGCACGCACCTGCCTGAACCCCTTGTTCTTGTATATTTTTGGTCTACGCCATATTTAAATATATTTTTCAAAAGTAAGAATACTATGTGGTTGTTTTTATTATCTGCTTTTATAGAGTTATGATATTTGAGAGTAGCTCCTCTTAACCCCCAAGGTGCTTTATGGGTAGCAAGTACGGGTAAACGCTTACTTAAACGACGATTAGCCTCTCTTCTGGTCGAAGTCATTAAAGTGAGTAATCCCGGCGTTGTGGGTAGGGCCCACGATTTACGCAAATGGGCAGCCTCTTTACGTTTCCTGAAAAAAATTTCAGTAGAAGATATCGCGTCCACTCAGTTGTGGGCGTCTAATCATACGTTTTTGTCTAGATACTTATCAGTTGCTCTAGACAAACCTTCCTTACCATGTATAGCTTTAAGGCAGAGGGTCTAGGTGGCCCTGCAGTCACTTTTGTTTATTTTCACGAGAAAGGGGGGGGGGGGTGCAGTCAGTTGACATAGGACACCCTAGACCCCGCCGGAGTATGAGAGCTGTGATATAATTCAAGGTTAATGTGATATGAAAATTTCTCAGTGAGAAATTGTGCTAGTACAATGTTAGTACAAAACAACGGAGTTGTTATAGTAGTTTTAGCTGCGAAAGCAGTCTAATATTAGAACAGTGGAGATCCTTTGCAATTTCTCTCCACGATTATTTTGGGGTTTATTATGTGCACATATAAACTTATAACTTGTTATTTTTGTCACCACTCGTTGAGTGGGGTGCCTTTGTAACTACAGATCTGTGTTCAGAATCTTCAGGGTTACCCTTTTTTGTCAGGCAGGCTTCGAAGCACGCACCTGCCTGAACCCCTTTTTCTTGTATATTTTTGGTCTACGCCATATTTAAATATATTTTTCAAAAGTAAGAATACTATGTGGTTGTTTTTATTATCTGCTTTTATAGAGTTATGATATGATTACGAATGTCCCCCTCCAGTCTTAGAAATCAGGCATGTTCGTCAATGATGGAGGGGCCACTAATAAATTATAGGTTTGACTCCTGTAAGGAGATAAAGAAAACCTAATATTTAGTAGTGGCCCCGTAATCATTGACGACTGGGGCCCTCCCGACCGTCCCCTTCCCATTCGTTGATGTATTAAGGATTTTGGTTTACTTGATATGTCAGTGAAGGAGGAATGACGCCTGAATCAGCGTCTGGTCAGAAATCCACACAAGTACATCCACGATATGATGGAAAGCTTATTAGATAGTTATTCTTATTTTCTTTTTGTTTTTATTTTTTACGAAGTTTTTTCGTAGTGAGAACCCAATTCATAATGACTGAAGCCATGAGTGAGGTCGCGTGCGCTCATGATGAAGGCTCCTCAGTTTTAAATGCTCTGCGCGGTAGATTCTCATCCAAGTACAGTAGGTCAGAGCAACTTTCATATTCCCGGCCATTGCATACATTCCGCTAAAGAGCTTGTTAATATGTTTCTCTGGCGACAAGTTATCTTGTATAATCAACCTTAAATCCTTTTCTTTATCGGCCTTGCTAATTATATTACAGTATCTCCCATCTTGTACTCCCAATTTGGTCTATTCACACTTCTTCCCATATTTAACACATGACATTTACTTATATTAAATTTAATTTTCCACTTGGTGCTCCATTCGTATATTTTATCTAAATCCCCTTGCAGCTCCTCACAACTACTTTTATTTGTTATTTGTCTCATAATTTTTATGTCATCTGCAAACATTGACATGTAGGAGTTTATGCCTATCGGCAGGTCATTCACATGCATAAGGAACATGAGAGGTGCCAACACAGATCCCTGCGGTACACCACTCTCAACTTTCCGCCACGATGAGTAAGTTCCTCTAATGTTGGTCCTCATTTCCCTATCTGTTAAATAGCTCTCCATCTATTTCAGCAAACTCCCCCTGACACATCCTATCGTCTCAAGCTTAGATAACAATCTTTTATGTGGTACCTTATCGAATGCTTTGGAAAGGTCTAAGTAGACGCAGTCCACCCATCCGCCTCTTTCTTGCAGTACATCTATCACCCTACTGTAGTAACATAGCAGACTGGTAAAACAAGATGTCCCTTCTCTGAATCCAAATTGTTTTGGGGTTATCTTCTTTCTCTCCAACATTTTCATCCATCTCTTCCTAATTAGATTTTCACAAATCTTGCATACAATACTAGTAAGTGAAACTGGTCTATAGTTTAAAGGGTCCTCAGGGCTTCCATTCTTGTATATCGGAATGATATTAGCACTTTTCCATTCAACAGGAACCTGTCCTTTATCTAAGGAAGCTTGAATTATGTCCCTCACTGGCTCCACTAATTGCTCTGCACACTCCTTTAAAACCCAGACAGACACTTCATCCGGTCCCATAGCTTTCCTTACTTCAAGTCTTCTCATCGCAGATAACAGCTCATCTCTAGTTATTTCAATCTTACTAAGACCACTCTCCAGTACTCCCGCCTGTGGTTCATCAAAACTTTCCTCTCTAGTAAAAACTGACCCCAATTTGTTATTCATTACCTCGCACATGTCCGATACATTTTCATACGTCCTAGCATCTACTCTTAATTTAGTAATTTGTTTCTTTACCTTCAACTTACTGTTTATATATTTATAAAACAATTTAGAGTCACTTTCACATTTATTTACTATGTTCCTCTCATAGTTCATTTTAACTTGCCTAATTATGTTAACATATCTATTCCTCTCCTGTTTATATTTATTCCGATTACTCTCAGTGTTCCTTCTTCTTAATCTATCCCAAGCTGCATCACGCCTACCCAAAGCTCTTTTGCATTTCAAATTAAACCATTCTTTCTGCTTAGTAAAATTTCCAGTTTTTTATCTTGGGACAAACAGATTGGTTCCTTCTCTATAAATTTCGAGGAATCTACTATATTTACCTTGTACATCTTGTTCCTTCAAAATAAGATCCCAATCTACTCCCTCTAAATATCTCTTCAAGGATACATAATCAGCTTTACTATAATTTAGTCTGTCATTTATGTAGCTATTGTCTAATCTATTGGCATTACTCGAGATCAACTTCCATTTCAGTAATAGGTGATCACTTTTGCCGACAGGACATAGATAGTTTATATCACTTATTTCGTGAGGATCTTTTGTAAAAATCAGATCGAGTTTAGAGGGTTCGTTATTACCCCTCATTCTAGTATTCTCCTTCACATGTTCTGCAAGTACATTCTCCGTAACCAACTCTAATAGCCGACTTCCCCAGGATCTCTGATTTGGCCCTGCATCTCCCGATTCCCAATTAACCTCACCACAGTTGAAATCTCCCACCAAGATCAAGCTATTCTTTCTTAAAAGCAATCTTCTCAACGACTGAATCATATCCTCGACCATCTCCTCAAATTCTAACTCCCTCCATGCTCTGGTCTTAGGTGGCATGTAAACTACTGCTATGTCTAGATTTTTTCCTTCTATATCATTGAGTTCAACTACCATTATTTCTGCCTTGTCATTATTTAACTCCACTTGCTTTGCTGTCATAGGGTTCTTAACTAATACTGCCACTCCAACTCCCATTTTTCCCTTTTTATCACATCTATATACATTATATCCTTCACTAAACACTATATTGCTGTCAAAGTCCTGGTTCAGCTTTGTCTCCGTCAAACGGACTATCTGTGGTTGATCCTTTCTTAACCCTCTCCGACATATGACGCGATTTTGAGCCGATTAGGGATACTTTAAAGCCTTTGTTACCATCAGGGGTATTTAGAAATTTTTAGTTTAGTTACTTCAACCTCTGCAGTTGTCTTTGAGTTAGCTGTGGGCAGAAAACTAATTTTGGAGAGGTAATTATAAGAGTGAGAGAACTCTATTTCTTATTGCTAATCTGGCAACCTCTGCATCATATGAGTCTGAAGGGGTTAATACATCATCTAACTCTACCTTTTTACTGTTTATTCCATCTATATTAGTGTAGTAGCACAGTATATTGGAATCCTCCTCCTTGTTTCTCTGCCTCCTATTTGGTTCACCTCCTCCTCCATCCCTTCCCTGACCCAACTCCACATTTCCTGCTAGTTCTACAGTATTCCCCTCCCCCCCCCTTCCATAATCTCCAGTACCCCTCTCTCTCTCTCCCTGTTCCACCTTCTCCACCATGTCCTGACTCTCTCTCCGGTCCCCTGCCCCCTGCATTATCTCTCGCTCCGACTCCTTGCTTCGACTTGGTACTTGTCTCTCTGCCTCTTTCACTATCACTCCTCTTTCTTTCGGTTCTTGGTGGCTCCTGATGTACCACTTCCTTAATTGCCCTTCCCATATTCTCCCAAAAAAAATCTTCTTTTGCTCTTCAGACAACTTTCCATTTTCTTCATCAGCCTTAGCTTGTAGTTCCCTTAACTGTTCTCGTTCTTCTACACTTAAGTCATTTTTTACCCTTATATGCTTCAGCTCTGTCAAATTTAATTTCCAGCTTACATTGGCTACTGCTTCTGCCGTTGACCTAGACTTAAGTTCTACTCTTAGTGGTCTCATCTCGCCCTTCTTATACATTCCTAATCTTCTCACCTCCTCCACTTCTTTCACCCATCCATGACCATCATCTAAGCACTCCAGTATCCCCTCAACTTTCTTTTCATCACTTTCCTTTCTTGCCTTCATATCTGCCAGGTGCTCTTCTACATCTCCAAAAAATGATAAAATTTGTACAGTACCTCTATCTATTGTCTCTCTCACTACCTTCTCTTTCTTCTTTAAAACTTGCACTACATTTTTTTCAAACTCTTTCTTTTCCTTTTCTCTCTCTTCCTTCTGCTCCTTCACAATTTCTTCAAGGGCTACCACCTTTACACTCTCCACCCTCATCCACTCATTTTTTACCTCATTAATTACCCTGACTTCCTCACCCAGGTGGCCCTCATATTCCCTAAGCTGCGCCTTGAGTGCCGAGTTCTCTACCACTAACTCATCCACCTTCGCCATCACGGCCTCTAGGCTGTCACTCACTGGCCTATCCACTCCGCCACTAGCGCCACAAATCTCGGTCAATGCCTCCACCTTCACCCCCAACTCCCTTCTCCAATTCTCCCCTCCACCTCACCAGACCCAACAACTGCTTTTTAATAAAGACCAACTGCTCCTCATTATCATCGTTGGAAAAGCCCTCAAACTCAAAATCCTCCTCGTCTCCCACCAGGCTCTCTCTTCTTCTCTCCATCGCCGTTTTCGGTTAATGAAATAAGAAACTTCTTTAAAAAAAAAAAAATTCTCAGTACAGTACTTTCCACAGACCTTCTATATCAACTCTTTCATAGGCCTTCTCCAAGTCCATAAAGGCAGCATACAACTTTTGTCCCTTCTCCAGATATTTCTCCATAACACATTTCAAGGCAAAAATCTGGTCTACACGTCTTCCGTTCCTAAACCCGCCCTGCTCGTCACCTACTCATTTCTCCATTCTCGCTCTCACTCTCTCGATCACTACCCTACTGTAAATCTACCCTACTACGCTTAGAAGACATACCCCCCAGTGGTTACCACACACTCCTCTTTCCCCTTGAACAGGGGGAATATTATGCCTGTCTTCCAGTCATCAGGCACACTTCCCTTCTCCCATGCTAGTTTACAAATTTTTCATGCCCATTCAATTATATCTCACCACCATACCTCAGCATTTCCCCTCACACTCCATCTATTCCTAATGCTTTCTCTATCTCCAGGGATCTTTACTTTGTGTTTGTAGACCTGGAGAAGGCCTTTGATAGGGTGCCTAGAGATGTTGTGCAGTGGGCTATGAGGAAACTTGGTGTGGAAGAGTGGCTGGTGCGTGTGATAATGAAGATGTATGAGGATTCGCGAAGTGCAGTGAGAGTGAAGGGTGTACTGAGTGATGAGTTCGCAGTCCGTCTTCGAGTCCATCAGGGTTCAGTGTTAAGCCCCCTCCTCTTTATTATGGTCTTGGAGGCACTGTCTAGAGTTTTTAGAGGCGGACTCCCGTTAGAACTGTTTTATGCAGACGATTTAGTCCTAATAGCTGACAGTATGCAAGATGCTGAGGCCAAATTCAGAGAATGGAGAGAGGGCATGGCGAGCAACGGTTTAAGAGTCAATTTTAACAAAACTAAGGTTATGCTTTGTAGATTGAGATGAGGCAATGTGGAAAAGAGCGGTGCATAACCATGTGCAGTGTGTGGAAAGGGTGTGGGTGTTAACTCAATTCAATGTAGCATCTGTCGATGTTGGGTACACCATAGGAGTAAGCGCTGTAGTAGAATAAAGGGACCCCTGCCGAAGGATAAGTCAGAAATAGAGAAATTTGAGTGTGTAGTGTGCAAAGGCGAGCTTGTGTTAAGTGATGATCCTGTGGCTGTGAATTTTGGAAATGAGTCATTGGAGCTGGTGAACAAGTTTTGTTACCTAGGAGATACCATCTCTGCCGGTGGTGGGGCAGAGGCTGCCACTGTTGCTAGAATTAGATGTGGCTGGGGGAAGTTCAGAGAACTGCTGCCAATCCTGACCATGAAAAGAATGCCTCTCCCCTTGAAGGGAAAGGTGTATGCCTCATGTGTTAGAAGTGCAATGACGTATGCCTCAGAAACATGGGCCGTTAAAGTAGAGGATGTCAGCAGAATGGAACGTAATGAGATGAGAATGGTGAGATGGATGTGTGGGGCCAGGCTACAGGATAGAATAACAAATGTTGAGCTGAGAAGACGTTTAGGTATAAAGAGTATTAGCGAGGTGATGCGTACAAATAGACTGGGATGGTATGGACATGTGGAGAGAATGGATGAACAAAATTGGGTGAAAAAATGCAGGTCTGTGATTGTGGAGGGAGCTGCACCAAGGGGTGGACCGAGGAAGACCTGGGATCGGACTATTCGTGCCGATCTCAAATCCAAGAACTTGACAAGTGAAGCAGCCCTTAACAGGGTTGCCTGGAACGCCGCCATTAGGACAAGAGACTGAAACTGCACGTATGTGTGGAACACTCAGTCTTAAAATTTTATGTATGTATGTATGTATCTTCACTCTTTTCAAGGCTTCACACACTTTTGAGTTCTGACCTCCTGATCCCTACCTCCTCCTCCACTACTTTTCTTCTTCTCCCTCCCATACCCCATCCAAGTATGTTTGCTGGCGTTTCATTCCTTATGTTCAACAATTCATTGAAGTACTCCCTCCATCTCTCGACTCTCTCTTGCTCACACATATATTCATAATTTGAGGGTGAAATTAAGAGTTTACCCTTTTATAATAATGCTATTAAAATATGGTAAGATCTTTCATTCATATTAATTTATGTATGTATGTATATACTTAAGCACATACCCCATTGCTGAGGGTGGCCGACTCGAGACAGAGCCCAAACTGAAACAACATTTGAATTTCCAGTTCATATTAATACTATGTATTAACTTGTTATGGTGCTCAAATTAAGTCTATCCTTCAAAGCATTTGTACCAGTTTCATGACTTTGATATTGTACATTTTAATGCATTACATGGAGTCATGTTCAAAAGTCAAGTCCATCTAAATACAATTTCATATACAGTACCAGAAAGTTTTCATTTCTTGATATATGATAACAAAACAAATTCTATGTGTATACTGGATACATAAGGCTGACTGCCTGTAACGAGTGTCACCCCCAAAGCCAAATTCAAGGGACGTTGGGGTCAAAATGCCTGGAAACACAAAGTTTAAAGTAGTATAAGTCATAAGATGAAGGAAAGATTGAGGGAGAGAGTTCCAGAGTTCACTTGTTGAGAAGAAGAAAGACAGAAAATGTGCCAGTTCTTGGGTTGAAGAGCTGGACAGAATAATGGTGAGACTGTGTTGAAAGGTGGGTGCCTGGCACTCTCCGCAAGGGAGGGGGTATGCAATAAGAGAGCTCTGAAGAACACTGATTACTGTAATAGCGATAGAAGAGTAAAAGAGATGCAACTTTGCGGCGTGTAGAAAGAGATTGTAGGGAACTAGTAAGAGGAAGTGAGTTGATGAGGCGAAATACTTTTGACTCTATACTCTTTCGATAAGTGCGGTATGGGTGGAACCTTCTCACACGTGAACATTACTCGACACATGGGCGCACTGTGTATAGAGCAAGAAGCTGTGCAGGGGTGAAGAATCCAAAGAGACAATTGAGTACCGTAAAGTGGGGTAACTTCGGACTTGGGTCATAACTTCGGACATCGGCGATAATAAGTAATTAGACATTGTCATTATATAATTGAAACGCTTTTTATTGTTTTTTTTGTGGGGTCCGTTTAGAGAAATGGCAAAGGAAGAGCATGTAAAAGTCCTAGGGAACTGACATGAGTATATGTACACGAAAAAAATATTATATATGTGACGAAAATATGTACATTTTTCGCTACCCTGCCAAACTTCTATCACCCTGAAGAAATTTGTTTGTATGAATGATGTTGTGACTGATATAATTTTGTAGTAACATTACCAGAGACAACATCCACCAAAGGAAATTTGTTACACTTGTATAACGCTCTAGCAAGAACACTATCATTTAACCGATTGTGTTTAAAAAAAAAACAGGTTAACTTCGGACATGGAACAAAACAATCGTTTGTTATTATTTGCCCTATGAAAATCATTCATAATACTTGTACATCATTAACATGGTGGTAAAAGATCAAATAATTATTCTCGGAGTCCAAAAACCCATAAAAATATTATACTATGCTAACCGATTTATGTATTTCGGATAATTCTGGATATATAATATATATAAATTAGGAGAGGCATATATCTTGTCCAAAAATTTTGTTATCTGCCGAAAGAAACACCAACAAATACGTTATACCTATAAAAATGCTCAAATTCATAAAAGTGTAAATGCAGTTATATATTATACATACCTATATATTTTCACTAGGCCTAGTTAATTTTCGAGTTATTGATTTGACAGCATTGGTTATTTTTCCTGCTCAATATTTTCTAGGAGTGAGCTCAATGCCTAACGAGAACATATCCAAACAGAATATATGTTAAACATCATATATATCCCCCTCCTATACTGATTATACAGGCCTAAAAGTATTGACTGTGCATTTTCCACTATAACATCGGACAGGAATAAGCAGCAATAATAAAATATTCATATAAAATAGTAGGAGCCGAAAAATGAATGAAATAAGGCCACGAACTAAGGCCACGAACGTAGGTCCGAAGTTATCTCAGCTTTCTTGGCAATCATTTTCCATAAGAAACACTGTATGTCCGAAGTTATCCATACATGTCCGAAGTTATCAACTTTTCATGCAAACTTCGGACATCATTTAGGATAAGGATAGCTATCTTCTTATGGGGGATAATTTTAGGAGGCTTCCTGGATTACGGCGCACTATCACCATACATCACTTGACCTAGTTAAATCTCTATACAGTGGGATCTCCAATCTCGATCATAATTGGTTCCCACAAATACCGATCGAGATTCGAAATATCGAGATGCGAAGTTAACTTTTTATGGGGAAAAATACAATCGGTTCCAGCCACTTGCCGACTAACCTACATCAAATCTGTCAATTTTCACATTTGCCCCCCACAATCACATGCAATATATATAATATGTTAAAATAGATAAAATTAATAATGAAAGTTTTATTTTTACCTTATATTTATTGATAAAGAGGTTTGTGTGGTTGATTGTTGGTTCCGAGGCGAACGCAGTTAGGTTACTGCGTCTCCGCACCCGGCGCACAGTCACTGTCATCAATTCTTGCAATTGCTTCCCTCACCCTGTCACCACTAGTACCGGCACCGTCGACTGCTCTGTTGAATCCTTCAAATTGATCCTCTGGCAGTTCAGTGTCCAAGTCATCAAGGTCTACAGGTCCCTCTTCTTCGGTGATAGTTTCGATGACATTGGCGACTTGTTGCTTCATCTTGAAAAACTGTGTGATCGTGGACTGCTTTTGTTCGTTCACCTTCGTGGTGTAGACCGCCATTAGTTGCTTGTTGAGCTCATCAAATGTCTCATTAATGATTGAAGAACTCTCCAGGTTACCCTCAACAATATCCTTGGCCTTCGTTATGAACCCAAGTGCCTCTGATAATTGCTGGACACTGAGGGAGCGAGGCTGTGGCTGGGTGGCTGGCATTTCTGGTTTGTCCTCCATCACGTCTTCTCTTATCAAATTTACCACTGCCTCACTTGCATCCACTTTTTCCCCCACCAACTCTTGCATCACATCAGCCTCTCTCACATCACGAAAGCCAGGTGCAGGGACAGTGTTAATTGAGGCAAGGGTGTCAGCCAGCAAGTCTGCCTGCCGTTGAATCTGTGCAGGATTTGGCGGGTTGGGTTGGTTGTCATTGGGTACCGGTACTAACAGATTTTTCCAGGCATGACTGATGGTTGCATCTGTTATTTTATTCCATGCTTTGACAATGAAATCCACTGCTTGGCAAATGTTGAACCTCTTCCAAAATGCCTTCACCGTGACAATTTCCACTGCTTCATTTTGGGTGTCGGTGGTGTCCTGGGTAGCAGAGGTGTCCTGGGGTGGCAGCGGTGTCATGGGTAGGGGTGGTGGGAGATTCGCTTTCACTTTCACTCTCACTGGCAGCATTTTCAATCTCCATCAACTCCTCATTAGTGTCGGTTTCATGCCGCATTTTGTCATGGAGGTACTTGTAGTAGAGTAGCTTGATGTTGGCAATTATTTCTTGGTCCAGTGGCTGTAATTTGGAGGTGGTGTTAGGTGGCAGAAATACGACCTGGACATGGGGGTTGCGGCCTACCAGGAATTTAGCATGGCCAGGTGCATTATCTAGGAATAAAATCACCTTGAAGTCCAGGTTAAGATCTGCACATTTCTTCTCAGCGTCAGGAACAAAACATTTGTCAAACCAATGGATAGAGAGTGCTGAGGTCATGTAGGCTGATTTTGTTGTCTCCCAATAAACATCTAATTTTGTCATGTCCATGTGTCTGTAGGGCCTAGGCTTCTTGTATTTGTGTATCACGAGAGGTTTCATTTTGTGGCTGCCTGATGCATTGCAGGTGAAGAGTAAGCTGAAGCGTTCTCTGGCCATTTTTACACCAGGTGCCTGCTTTTCCGCCTTGGAAATGAAGGTAGCTTTGGGAGAACGTTTCCAATAGATGCTTGTTTCGTCGCCGTTGTAAACTTGATGCAAGCTGTACCCTCCTTCTTCGATTATCTGCTTCGCTATTGCAGGATAATTAGCGGCAGCCTCATTGTCAGCAGAAGATAACTCTCCTTGATAGTGTGAATATTTAATACCACACCGCTTCTTGAATTTTTGCAGCCAGCCTACAGAGGCATTAAATGGAGGGCGTTTCTTTATTTTCTTTTTCTTGCAAACAGACTCGTAGAAAATCCTAGCCTGTTCTCGTACCTGGGGTCCATTCACACTTGCATTTTCTCTTGATCTTCGCTGAACCCACTTATCTAGGTAGTATTCCATTTCAGCCACTATACGATTAGATTCATTGTAAATGGAGGTGATGCGGTGTTGGCCAAGTTCATTTCCTGCAAACAATTTCTTGGCCAGTGCCACAGACTTCTTTATTTCCGCCTGCTTTCCCCTCATAGTAGATATAGTACTCTGAGGTATACCAGCTAATCTTTGTATTTCACTCACTTTGTGGCCTTTTTCTAGAAGTTGCATCACTTTATCCTGGTCTTCTGTTGTGTATTTGTTAAGTTTTTTTCCTTTTCTATACTCTCGTTTTGCACTTTGCACAGTCTTTTTTTCTACAACTGGTTTAGGTACGCGATTCCCACCTTCCACTCCCTCTCCATTGTCCCTTTCGGTGGCCTTGCTAGCCATTATGAATGCGATAAAAAAAGGTCCAGGTAGACAACTTCACAATACAAGTTTTCAAGCGTATGGCGGACGTGTGACTGGTACACCAAGTGGCCGCTAGGTGTCAGGACGCTCGAAACAGTGGCGCATCGCCTAGCGCAACTGTTTTCGGTTGTATTCGGTGATCGAGATCGGCGTGTTGTCATCGAGATTCGTGAAAAGTTGGATTTGGAATGTACCATCGAGATGCGAAATATCGAGATGAGATTGATCGAGATTGTCGATTCCACTGTAATGTGTTTACACTCAGGAGAAATTGTTAAAAAACATCGAAAAATGTCCGAAGTTACCGCATTTTACGGTACAGCTGGGAAAGCAAAAGACCTAGGGGTAGTTATGGCAGACAGCTTGTCACCTGAACAGCATATAAATAAAATAACTGGTGAAACCTATGCAGTGTTGACTAACATGAGAATAGCTCTGAATTATTTAGATGAAGAGATGTTAGCAAATATAATAGGGACAATAATACGACCAAGACTGGAGTATGCAGCAGTGGTGTGGTCTCCACACCTTATAAAACATAATAAAAAAATGGAAAGAGTTCAGAGAGTTGCCACTAAGATGATAGCTAGCCTTAGAGACCTGCCATATGAGGAGAGATTGGAGAGGCTAAAGCTGCCAACGCTGAGGGAGAGGAGAGAGAGAGGTGACATGATCATGATGTTTAAGTGTGTGAAAGGTTTTGAGAAGATCGACAAGGGAGATTTTGTGGTGAGGGACGAGGGAAGAACCAGGGGTCATGAATGTAAGTTGAGGAAAGTTGTATGTAAGTCTGATGTAAGAAAGTTCAGCTTCCCGTATAGAAGCATTGATTGTTGGAATAAGTTGGATGGGGAGGTGGTGGGAGCAAGAAATATCCAAACTTTTAAAGCAAAATTGGATAAATGTAGGGAGAGAGACAGGACAACACGAGCTTAGGCTCAAATCCTGTATACTACAATTAGGTGAGTACACCTAACTTCTGGGAAGCTGTTTTAGAATACACCAAGAATATTGAGAGAAGACGAAGGGCTGATCTGTGCATTGTGGAAGAAAAATTTACAGTATTGTGGAAGATAATGATGGGTAGATAGTAGGAATTCTTATTTTTTTTTTTTTTTTGAAGCATTGAAAGTAACAAGATTCTCTCTGCCCCAATCAGAAATAATTAATGGATCAGAAGATACTGTAGGTGTGCTATGGCCCTGTCACATGACTTTTGGAGTGACTGTATGCTGGGTTGTTGTGAAAAACTGGTTGAATAGTGTAAGGTAGAGTCATCAGCATATGAGTGGATAGGACTAGAGGTACAGTTGAGATCATTAATGAATATTAGAAAGAGAACTGGAGACAGAACAAAGCCCTTAACAAAACTAAGCAAAACTTCCATATACATACAGTACTCAGTTGCTAAATGCTATTTTTTTTCTTAATAGCTTTTACAGCATGGTTAAACTGGAGTCAAATAATAATAATAATTGTCTAATAAAATAATCCTGACACCTTGATACTACATCATAATTATTATACCATATACAATAGTTGTCCAAAAGAGAGAAAGTAATACAAAATTATCTACACTGAGAGTATGTATGCATCTATATACTCAAGGCACATACCCCATAGCTGGAGGTGGACGACTCTAGACAGAGCCCGAACAGAAACAACATTAAAAATTCCAATCCTTAGGGTTCAGGATAACGTTCGCGTTCCCTCGCCCGTTTCTCTTGTCTCGTCAGTAGGTGAATTTTACAAGGGGAGGAGGATTCCTAGCCTCCCATCCCCGAAGTAGGAATAGTAGTATAGGAAAAGAGACAAACAGAAATGGCCAAGGTTGGGTAGAGGCTGCCAAACCACATTCTCACCCATATTTAACAATAAATCTGCAAGGAAAAAACATTTACTTGTGTACTTGTATTACAGTAGTAAATCCCAGCCCAGTACAGAAGGAAGTAGAGACAAGCAGGTAAATTAGATAGAAAAAGTATGGTACACTAATCAGATAAATAAAAAACCTATATACAGTATGTAGAGATAACAGTGTATGATGATAAGACATGACAAATTACGATAAGATTTACATAGATATTCATGTAATATCTAGAATGATGTAATTTATCATATATGTACAGTAGGTTACAATACAACTCTACAATTACACTAAAGTCAGAGCTCTATTCAATTGCAATTTTTTAGGAATAATAAGTACAGTATATAAACATGCAAATCAAATCAACTACAAATAAATACTAAGAGAACTAACTGAATATCAGGTATAAACATTGAGAGAACAATAAATAATAATGCACAATCCTAGTAAAATAAGCATATGTACCCTTAAAATATCAAAATTACCCATATACTGTACCATTGAAGATAATAAAATGAAGAATTCAAGAACACAAAAACACTTCCGGACAATGTTGAAATGTAATGTTTGTTTATGTTATGAGTGTTTGTTAGTAAGTAAATCAGAGAGTGGACATGTGAGAGTCAGAGTGGAAGACCTGCAACTGCTCTCTGACACTCACACTCTCTCTTTTCAAGGGACAATCTCTCTCTCTCTCTCTTGCTCTCTCTTCATGGTGCAATTATCTCACTCACTCTCATTCTCACTCTATCTTTTCATGGTGCAGTTTTTTTCTCTCTATATATGGTAGTGACTGAGCAATCTCCCAAACCTATTTACACACATACAAGTAGATGACCTTATAAAGGTTATAGTTTACCTATACAATTAACTATTAATAATATAGTATACTGTATACAGTAATTGCTAAACATATATTTAATTGGGAAATATTATGCATGTATGAGGTCTGATTTATAAATACATAATTTATTCAGTACTGTATGTATGTATGTGTGTATATATATATATATATATATATATATATATATATATATATATATATATACAGTATACAGTACAGTATATATATTATTATGTTCTATCCAACAACCAACTCTACTCCTAAAATCGATTAATGAAATATTACAAACACCAGTGGCAGTCCGTGGATTCGAACCCAGGACGCTTACACCGAATATCAACACCTTATCCATTACACCACGAAGGCAGTTACAATATATATATACAATATATATATGCTGTACTGCATATACAAATGTTCATGCCTCATAAGCCAATTATAATATTTGTTATAAATTTTGTAAACAGCGGAAAACACAGGAGAAGACCTAGGTAACCTAGGTAGGCACATAAATACCGTAGTGAGAGGCTTAAAGCTACTGGATAATCAACATGTGCAGTACTGTACACAACCAGTGGTATGGGTATATTTAAATAATTTAATAATAGAGCAATAGTAATTTGCCATCAACATCAGAATTCTCTGGCAGACCTTATTATTGGTGGTCTATTTCTATTTTCTATTTACTCAGGCCCAATCCCCACTTATCCTATTTCTTTTAGTGGTGGACTGGAGAATATCATGAACCTGTTTTATGACTTCCAGTGTATGCTCCTGGTTGTTGTTGTGGTGATGATTATAATAATGTTAAGGGGAGGCAGTTGGTTTTTCTGGACCACCTTCTCCCTCATGTTTAGCCCTATTAGTTTTGAGGTTTTAAGACGTTCATTCCGTTAGTTTGGCAATTTTCATACCTTTTGCCCCATTTTTTTGTCAATATTAAGACCTTTCGTGCCATTTAGGGGTCGATTTTTTTCCTGGCGAGCGATAGTGAGCCTGTATTTGAAGAGGATGCGGCCTTCGACCAGGAAAGTTTTCTACCGAAAAATGTACAAATTTATATCGAAGAGGGGTCTTGAGGGTGTTTTTTTAAGTTTGATAGAGGTTTAGAGAGCAAACTAAACCCCCTCCTTAAACCATTGAGCCGAACCAGTAAATTATGCTGCACAATACCGTCTGAGCTCCCTTAACCCATTGGCTGCGGCTATGTTTGGGCTATATAGGGCATATTCAGGCCCTCCTGAATGATAAATCAAGCATCTGCATTAAATGAACTGTATTCTGCCGAAAACTAGGCGAACATAGCTTCAAAATGAGACCAGAACGGTGTTAGTCTTAGTAATCAGAAACTTGGGTATTAAAGTGAATATGTTATGACAATATACATAAGTGGAAAAAGTACAATAAGAATAAGTAGATAAATGAATTCAAGTGGGGCACGGAAACTAGTGCGTACAGTAGGGTCCCACATAAAACGTGTTCGCATAAAACGAGTCTCGATTAAAACGACCGACCTAAAATTCGCTTTGTACGAAATATCGTCGCTTTGTATGAAATGTCGTTCGCTTTGTACGAAATATCGTCGCTTTGTATGAAATGTCGTTCGCTTTGTACGAAATATAGTTCGCTTTGTACGAAATATCGTTCGCTTTGTACGAAAATTTTCGCTTACAGTGAACATTGACGATATTGCGCCACCAAAATGCTGTGTTCACATAAAACTAAATCGCATAAAACGCCCTCGTTTATCGACCATAAACTCGTTTTATGTGAGACCCTACTGTATATGGAGCGTCGATGTTGTGACGTCATGAGCAGGGCGATGAGGAACTGAGTCATGGCGTCGGAAGACAGTTGACCGTGAGTAACGATAGCGGATGGAAGTGCTGACAGTGGAGTCAAGTCCTGGCCAGGCAACAAGAAATGAGTCAGCACTCAAAGCTTATTAGTGCACTGGAATATAATCTGCTCACCCCGCCCTGGACAATGAATCAAGTATTATCCGCCAACTCTGCCTGCAATACTCAGCATATGGAACTCTGCCGGTGATACAGCGAGGTAAGGCGAATACAAAGTGAGTTCAACAGTGGTAGCAGAGCGTAGTTCGCAGTTTTACCGAAATATGGCGTCAGTGATTAAAAATCCTCCACAAATGACATCGGAAAAAGACTATGAGAGGTGGAAGAAAGACATCGAAATATGGCAGAAACTAACGAGTGTGACACCGGAGAAGCAAGCATTGGCGGTTCATTTGACATTGACTGGCAGGGCTAGAGATGTCAGCAGCGAAATAGATACAACAGTCTTGGCGAGTGACAAAGGAATGGAACATTTGCTGACAAGATTAGACTGTTTTTATGCTAGATACAAATAGACGGGCCTTTATGGCTTATTCTGAATTTGAATCGTTCAAACAGTGAAACAGAGAAACAGTGTGCTGCTCCCAACACTCTCGTATGGAAGCGAGACATGGACGGCAAGTGACGAGGACCTCTTCAAACTAAGAGCTGTGGAGATGAGCTTTTTCAGAATGGCAGCTGGCATGAATAGGCTAGATGGGCCAAGTAATAGGGAAGTGTACGAGTCCTTTGGAATGGAAGAGCAGGCTTTGGGCATTGATTGTGGTGTGGTTGAGTGGATAAAGAGAAGTACTTTGAGGTGGTATGGTCATGTTCAGAGAATGGATGAAGACAGAATGCCAAGAAAGATATATGGGAGTCAGGTGAGTGGAACCGCTAGTAGTGGAAGACCACCTATGGTATGGGAAAAGAAAGTGGAAAAATATATTGAAGAAAAACTTCCACGTAGTGGAAGGGGCATTGTGGCACGGGCAAAGGAGGCATATCTTGACAAAGTAGCTTGGAGACATTTCTGTCATGGCCATCCTCTAGTGGGGGTTTCCCAGGGGGAAGCAAGGCGTCGGAGATGATGATGATGATGATGATGATGATGATGATGATGAATCGTTCAAGCGCCCCGCTGAGATGACAATAACTGACTATTTGGTGGAATTTGGTAGAAGATATTATAGATTCAAGAAACATGGTATGGAACTGCCAGATCAGGTGTTGGCGTTTCGGTTATTGAAAAGTTGTGATTTGTCAGATATTCACTTCCAATTAGCGATGTCAACTACGACTACCATCACATTCGAGGAGATGAAAAAGATATTAAATAGAATGTTCGGAGGTGGAATTGTAGACCACAATTTAAGTGGAGATGCACATAATGACACAGTGCAGGTGCAGGTGAAGTCTGAGCCCATTTTGGAAGTCAGTAGAGCTCCATTTCGAGGCACCGGAGGCAGATATAGACGTGGAACACGCAACAGGTACTGGAGTCCTAGAGGTGTTGGTGGTGATGCCAAAATCCTGACAGGACCAAATGGCGAGCTCACAAAATGTTTCGTGTGCGGATCTGTTGACCACTGGGTCCAAAATTGTCCTAAGAGAGAGGATAGGGATATGGAAAATAAGGTTGTGATGGAAGATACTGGCGAAGTGCAGCTGACATTGCTATCAGACGGGGTTGATAAGAGAGAAAAATTAATGTTGGAAGCTTTGGGAGCCCTGGTTCTTGATTCAGGATGTTCTACAACGGTGTGTGGAGAAGACTGGTTACAGGCTTATGTGGATACAGTATCATCAGAAGACGTACAGTTGATAAAAAGAGAGAGATCAGAGACATCATTTAAATTCGGAGATGGAAGACAGGTGACATCAAAAGATATTGTGCATATTCCCTGTTATATACATGGGATAAAAATCATGATTCGGACCGATGTGGTGGATTGTAGAATTCCACTACTAATGAGCAGGTCAGCCATGAAACGTGGAGGCATGATATTGAACTTCAGAAAGGATACAGTGCGTATGTTTGGCAGAGAAAGTAAGCTGCATATCACCTCTACAGGGCATTATACACTTCCCATAGTGAAGACACCATGTAAGCAAATGGTAGACTGGGTATTGGCCACAGAAGATCATGAAGACATTTCCAAGAAGGTGGTGAAGTTACATCGGCAATTCTCACATCCCACTGCAGAGAAGTTAACGAGATTAATCAAAAAGGCAGGGATACTCAATGAACAATGGAAACTGGAAATAAATAAAGTAAGTGATAGTTGTGATATTTGTAGAAAATTTAAGAAAGTGCCTCCCCGTCCTGTGGTGGGACTCCCCATTGGTAAGACGTTCAATGAGGCAGTAGGAATGGATCTGAAGGCATGGAAGAGTGACTATTTTCTTGTCTTGGTTGACTTGGCAACAAGATATTGTGTGACTACGGTCATCCACAATAAGAAACCTGAGACCATTATAAGAGAGGTAGTGATTCAGTGGATCAGCCGGTTTGGAGCACCTGACAACTTCTTGACCGACAATGGTGTAGAGTTCAATAACAGTGATTTTCGGAGCATGGCCGAAAATTATAATATTCAAGTGATGTGCACAGCCGCTGAAAGCCCATGGAGCAATGGCGTATGTGAGCGGATGAATGCCGTACTTGGTGATAATGTGGCAAAGATTGTGTTGGATGCAAAATGTGGCGTATCTACAGCACTGGCATGGGCTGTATCAGCACGTAATGCACTCCAGAACAACAATGGCTTTTCCCCAAACCAGCTGGTGTATGGATTCAACCCAAGTATACCTAGTGTGCTGAATAATAAGATTCCTGCTCTTGAAAACAGGACATCATCGGAAATCGTGGCTGAAAACCTTAATGCTATGCGTGTGGCCAGAGAAGTGTTCATCAAAAATGAGTCCAATGAGAAAATACGTAGGGCACTACTGCATAACGTAAGAGCAGACATGGTATGCTTGCAAAATGGAGACAGAGTATATTACAAACGAAACAGTGAAAACCAATGGAAAGGCCCAGGTATAGTGATTGGAAAGGATGGTAAACAAGTTCTTGTGAAACATGGAGGAACATATGTGCGAGTGCACACTTGTAGGTTGCAGAATGCCAGTTGCAAGACATGGACGATATCAGTAGTGGCAAAACAACGGAGACAGGATTGCATGTTCCAGTTGAAGACGAATCAAACGACGTTAACATAGAAAACGAAACAGAGAATGAGCCTGAGGACGCTGAAATGGATGATAATGAGAAATGCAGTGGTGAACAGGAGTCCGGAGACGGAAACAGTGTAGCCGCTGAAGCTAGAGTGCCTAGAATGCCTAGAGTGGGGGATAGAATAGAAGGATACATGGTGGAAAACAAGGAAAAAGTAATTATCACAATCTTAAGTAGAGCCGGTAAAGAAACTGGCAAGTACAAAACATGTTTCAACATCAGAGACGAAACAAGTAATGTGACAAAATGGATTGATGTAGATAAAGACATCTATAATTGGCGGATTGTGAACGATACAGAGGAAGTCATGATAAGTTGATAACATATACCAATGATGCATGCACAGAGGCAAAAAGGGCAGAAATGAAGAATTGGATTGATAATGATGTGTTTGAGGCAGTTGAGGACCAAGGTCAGAAGGCCATATCAACAAGGTGGAAAATGACACAGAAAATAAAATCTGGCACTCAGGTTATTAAGGCCCGTTTAGTGGCACGTGGCTTTGAGGAAGAATTAAAGGATGTTCCCATTGATTCTCCTACGTGTTCAAAGGAAGCTTTTAGACTGGCTTTAAGTATTGTGTCCGCCAAGAATTGGGACTGCCATGCACTGGATGTGAAAGCCGCTTTCTTACAGGGGCATCCTATTAATAGAGAGATTTTCGTGTTGCCCCCTGAAGAATTCTACAATGGATATCTATGGAGATTAAAGAAGACAGTATATGGTCTCAATGATGCGGCCAGAGCATGGTACGAGAGGGTGAAGCATGAATTGCTTACATTGGGTATGTCCATGTGTGGTTTAGAACCAGCACTGTTCTTCTGGCATAATGATGGAAGATTAGAAGGGATCATTTGCATCCATGTAGATGACTTCTATTGGAGCGGGTCAAATGCATTCAAGATATCTGTAATGTCCCAGTTGGAAAAATTATTTCTGATTGGTTCTGAAGAGAAGACTCGTTTCCAGTACCTGGGTATCACAATAGAACAAGCAGAGGATGGCATTATGATCAATCAAGACAATTACATTAGACATGGACTCCAAGAGATGAACATGATCAAATCTTATAAGGACAGAAGAAATGATGAAGTCAGTCAAGAGGAGAGAACAAAATACCGATCTGTTGTGGGCTAACTAAACTGGGTAGCCACACAAACGAGGCCAGATATATCATATGATGTATGTGAACTGAGTACGGCATTCAATCGGACAACTGTCGGAGATGTAATCAGAGCCAACAAAGCCGTCAAGAAGGTCAAGGATAACCCACTGTCAATTTGGTTTGGGAAAGTGGACCTGGACGAGTGTACACTTGAATGCTACAGTGACGCGTCTTTTGGCAATTTGACAGACCTTGGGTCTCAGGGTGGTCATATCATATTTGTGAGAGACAGAGAGGGAAATAGCTGCCCCATTGCGTGGAGATCAAGAAAGGTGAGACGGGTGGTGAAATCGACTTTGGCAGCAGAATCCCTTAGTCTATTAGATGCAGCAGAGAATGGGATGTATTTGGCACATATGCTGAGAACAATCCTCGGAAATCAGCACACAATTCCGGTAAAATGTTTTTCAGACAACAAATCTTTGGTGGATTGTTTGCAGTCTACCAAGTTGGTAGATGACAGAAGCCTAAGGATAAATATAGCTGTGTTGCGAGACATGATAGCAAGAAAAGAAATCCAAGAAGTGAAGTGGATAGAAACAACGAAGCAGATAGCACTGTCTCACGAAGAAAGGAGCCTCTCCTATGTTATTACTAAAGGAGTTGAGCAAAGCAGAGTAAAGAAAAGAAGAAAAAAGAAAAGAAAAAGAGGGGAATGTGTTAGTCTTAGTAATCAGAAACTTGGGTATTAAAGTGAATATGTTATGACAATATACATAAGTGGAAAAAGTACAATAAGAATAAGTAAATAAATGGGTATTAAGTAATTATGTTGTGAGAAAACACACAACATAAGTGGGAAAGTACAATAAGAATAATGTGGAATAAATACAATATATTGCCTAAAAGATACGTAATCGGAAAAGGAAAGAAAGATAAAAAACAAATTACAGTAATTCAAGTGGGACACGGAAACTAGTGCGTATATGGAGCGTCGATGTTGTGACATCATGAGCAGGGCGATGAGGAACTGAGTCATGGCGTCGGAAGACAGTTGACCGTGAGTAACGATAACGGATGGAAGTGCTGACAGTGGAGTCAAGTCCTGGCCAGGCAACAAGAAATGAGTCAGCACTCAAAGCTTATTAGTGCACTGGAATATAATCTGTTCACCCCGCCCTGGACAATGAATCAAGTATTATCCGCCAACTCTGCCTGCAATACTCAGCATATGGAACTCTGCCGGTGATACAGCGAGGTAAGGCGAATACAAAGTGAGTTCAACAGTGGTAGCAGAGCGTAGTTCGCAGTTTTACCGAAATATGGCGTCAGTGATTAAAAATCCTCCACAAATGACATCGGAAAAAGACTATGAGAGGTGGAAGAAAGACATCGAAATATGGCAGAAACTAACGAGTGTGACACCGGAGAAGCAAGCATTGGCGGTTCATTTGACATTGACTGGCAGGGCTAGAGATGTCAGCAGCGAAATAGATACAACAGTCTTGGCGAGTGACAAAGGAATGGAACATTTGCTGACAAGATTAGACTGTTTTTATGCTAGATACAAATAGACGGGCCTTTATGGCTTATTCTGAATTTGAATCGTTCAAACAGTGAAACAGAGAAACAGTGTGCTGCTCCCAACACTCTCGTATGGAAGCGAGACATGGACGGCAAGTGACGAGGACCTCTTCAAACTAAGAGCTGTGGAGATGAGCTTTTTCAGAATGGCAGCTGGCATGAATAGGCTAGATGGGCCAAGTAATAGGGAAGTGTACGAGTCCTTTGGAATGGAAGAGCAGGCTTTGGGCATTGATTGTGGTGTGGTTGAGTGGATAAAGAGAAGTACTTTGAGGTGGTATGGTCATGTTCAGAGAATGGATGAAGACAGAATGCCAAGAAAGATATATGGGAGTCAGGTGAGTGGAACCGCTAGTAGTGGAAGACCACCTATGGTATGGGAAAAGAAAGTGGAAAAATATATTGAAGAAAAACTTCCACGTAGTGGAAGGGGCATTGTGGCACGGGCAAAGGAGGCATATCTTGACAAAGTAGCTTGGAGACATTTCTGTCATGGCCATCCTCTAGTGGGGGTTTCCCAGGGGGAAGCAAGGCGTCGGAGATGATGATGATGATGATGATGATGATGATGATGAATCGTTCAAGCGCCCCGCTGAGATGACAATAACTGACTATTTGGTGGAATTTGGTAGAAGATATTATAGATTCAAGAAACATGGTATGGAACTGCCAGATCAGGTGTTGGCGTTTCGGTTATTGAAAAGTTGTGATTTGTCAGATATTCACTTCCAATTAGCGATGTCAACTACGACTACCATCACATTCGAGGAGATGAAAAAGATATTAAATAGAATGTTCGGAGGTGGAATTGTAGACCACAATTTAAGTGGAGATGCACATAATGACACAGTGCAGGTGCAGGTGAAGTCTGAGCCCATTTTGGAAGTCAGTAGAGCTCCATTTCGAGGCACCGGAGGCAGATATAGACGTGGAACACGCAACAGGTACTGGAGTCCTAGAGGTGTTGGTGGTGATGCCAAAATCCTGACAGGACCAAATGGCGAGCTCACAAAATGTTTCGTGTGCGGATCTGTTGACCACTGGGTCCAAAATTGTCCTAAGAGAGAGGATAGGGATATGGAAAATAAGGTTGTGATGGAAGATACTGGCGAAGTGCAGCTGACATTGCTATCAGACGGGGTTGATAAGAGAGAAAAATTAATGTTGGAAGCTTTGGGAGCCCTGGTTCTTGATTCAGGATGTTCTACAACGGTGTGTGGAGAAGACTGGTTACAGGCTTATGTGGATACAGTATCATCAGAAGACGTACAGTTGATAAAAAGAGAGAGATCAGAGACATCATTTAAATTCGGAGATGGAAGACAGGTGACATCAAAAGATATTGTGCATATTCCCTGTTATATACATGGGATAAAAATCATGATTCGGACCGATGTGGTGGATTGTAGAATTCCACTACTAATGAGCAGGTCAGCCATGAAACGTGGAGGCATGATATTGAACTTCAGAAAGGATACAGTGCGTATGTTTGGCAGAGAAAGTAAGCTGCATATCACCTCTACAGGGCATTATACACTTCCCATAGTGAAGACACCATGTAAGCAAATGATAGACTGGGTATTGGCCACAGAAGATCATGAAGACATTTCCAAGAAGGTGGTGAAGTTACATCGGCAATTCTCACATCCCACTGCAGAGAAGTTAACGAGATTAATCAAAAAGGCAGGGATACTCAATGAACAATGGAAACTGGAAATAAATAAAGTAAGTGATAGTTGTGATATTTGTAGAAAATTTAAGAAAGTGCCTCCCCGTCCTGTGGTGGGACTCCCCATTGGTAAGACGTTCAATGAGGCAGTAGGAATGGATCTGAAGGCATGGAAGAGTGACTATTTTCTTGTCTTGGTTGACTTGGCAACAAGATATTGTGTGACTACGGTCATCCACAATAAGAAACCTGAGACCATTATAAGAGAGGTAGTGATTCAGTGGATCAGCCGGTTTGGAGCACCTGACAACTTCTTGACCGACAATGGTGTAGAGTTCAATAACAGTGATTTTCGGAGCATGGCCGAAAATTATAATATTCAAGTGATGTGCACAGCCGCTGAAAGCCCATGGAGCAATGGCGTATGTGAGCGGAGAATGCCGTACTTGGTGATAATGTGGCAAAGATTGTGTTGGATGCAAAATGTGGCGTATCTACAGCACTGGCATGGGCTGTATCAGCACGTAATGCACTCCAGAACAACAATGGCTTTTCCCCAAACCAGCTGGTGTATGGATTCAACCCAAGTATACCTAGTGTGCTGAATAATAAGATTCCTGCTCTTGAAAACAGGACATCATCGGAAATCGTGGCTGAAAACCTTAATGCTATGCGTGTGGCCAGAGAAGTGTTCATCAAAAATGAGTCCAATGAGAAAATACGTAGGGCACTACTGCATAACGTAAGAGCAGACATGGTATGCTTGCAAAATGGAGACAGAGTATATTACAAACGAAACAGTGAAAACCAATGGAAAGGCCCAGGTATAGTGATTGGAAAGGATGGTAAACAAGTTCTTGTGAAACATGGAGGAACATATGTGCGAGTGCACACTTGTAGGTTGCAGAATGCCAGTTGCATGCAAGACATGGACGATATCAGTAGTGGCAAAACAACGGAGACAGGATTGCATGTTCCAGTTGAAGACGAATCAAACGACGTTAACATAGAAAACGAAACAGAGAATGAGCCTGAGGACGCTGAAATGGATGATAATGAGAAATGCAGTGGTGAACAGGAGTCCGGAGACGGAAACAGTGTAGCCGCTGAAGCTAGAGTGCCTAGAATGCCTAGAGTGGGGGATAGAATAGAAGGATACATGGTGGAAAACAAGGAAAAAGTAATTATCACAATCTTAAGTAGAGCCGGTAAAGAAACTGGCAAGTACAAAACATGTTTCAACATCAGAGACGAAACAAGTAATGTGACAAAATGGATTGATGTAGATAAAGACATCTATAATTGGCGGATTGTGAACGATACAGAGGAAGTCATGATAAGTTGATAACATATACCAATGATGCATGCACAGAGGCAAAAAGGGCAGAAATGAAGAATTGGATTGATAATGATGTGTTTGAGGCAGTTGAGGACCAAGGTCAGAAGGCCATATCAACAAGGTGGAAAATGACACAGAAAATAAAATCTGGCACTCAGGTTATTAAGGCCCGTTTAGTGGCACGTGGCTTTGAGGAAGAATTAAAGGATGTTCCCATTGATTCTCCTACGTGTTCAAAGGAAGCTTTTAGACTGGCTTTAAGTATTGTGTCCGCCAAGAATTGGGACTGCCATGCACTGGATGTGAAAGCCGCTTTCTTACAGGGGCATCCTATTAATAGAGAGATTTTCGTGTTGCCCCCTGAAGAATTCTACAATGGATATCTATGGAGATTAAAGAAGACAGTATATGGTCTCAATGA
Source organism: Paralithodes platypus (assembly GCA_032716605.1). Lineage (NCBI taxonomy): Eukaryota > Metazoa > Arthropoda > Malacostraca > Decapoda > Lithodidae > Paralithodes > Paralithodes platypus. Next base: position 793,162 of record CM064487.1, read on the forward strand.
TGCGGCCAGAGCATGGTACGAGAGGGTGAAGCATGAATTGCTTACATTGGGTATGTCCATGTGTGGTTTAGAACCAGCACTGTTCTTCTGGCATAATGATGGAAGATTAGAAGGGATCATTTGCATCCATGTAGATGACTTCTATTGGAGCGGGTCAAATGCATTCAAGATATCTGTAATGTCCCAGTTGGAAAAATTATTTCTGATTGGTTCTGAAGAGAAGACTCGTTTCCAGTACCTGGGTATCACAATAGAACAAGCAGAGGATGGCATTATGATCAATCAAGACAATTACATTAGACATGGACTCCAAGAGATGAACATGATCAAATCTTATAAGGACAGAAGAAATGATGAAGTCAGTCAAGAGGAGAGAACAAAATACCGATCTGTTGTGGGCTAACTAAACTGGGTAGCCACACAAACGAGGCCAGATATATCATATGATGTATGTGAACTGAGTACGGCATTCAATCGGACAACTGTCGGAGATGTAATCAGAGCCAACAAAGCCGTCAAGAAGGTCAAGGATAACCCACTGTCAATTTGGTTTGGGAAAGTGGACCTGGACGAGTGTACACTTGAATGCTACAGTGACGCGTCTTTTGGCAATTTGACAGACCTTGGGTCTCAGGGTGGTCATATCATATTTGTGAGGACAGAGAGGGAAATAGCTGCCCCATTGCGTGGAGATCAAGAAAGGTGAGACGGGTGGTGAAATCGACTTTGGCAGCAGAATCCCTTAGTCTATTAGATGCAGCAGAGAATGGGATGTATTTGGCACATATGCTGAGAACAATCCTCGGAAATCAGCACACAATTCCGGTAAAATGTTTTTCAGACAACAAATCTTTGGTGGATTGTTTGCAGTCTACCAAGTTGGTAGATGACAGAAGCCTAAGGATAAATATAGCTGTGTTGCGAGACATGATAGCAAGAAAAGAAATCCAAGAAGTGAAGTGGATAGAAACAACGAAGCAGATAGCACTGTCTCACGAAGAAAGGAGCCTCTCCTATGTTATTACTAAAGGAGTTGAGCAAAGCAGAGTAAAGAAAAGAAGAAAAAAGAAAAGAAAAAGAGGGGAATGTGTTAGTCTTAGTAATCAGAAACTTGGGTATTAAAGTGAATATGTTATGACAATATACATAAGTGGAAAAAGTACAATAAGAATAAGTAAATAAATGGGTATTAAGTAATTATGTTGTGAGAAAACACACAACATAAGTGGGAAAGTACAATAAGAATAATGTGGAATAAATACAATATATATTGCCTAAAAGATACGTAATCGGAAAAGGAAAGAAAGATAAAAAACAAATTACAGTAATTCAAGTGGGACACGGAAACTAGTGCGTATATGGAGCGTCGATGTTGTGACATCATGAGCAGGGCGATGAGGAACTGAGTCATGGCGTCGGAAGACAGTTGACCGTGAGTAACGATAACGGATGGAAGTGCTGACAGTGGAGTCAAGTCCTGGCCAGGCAACAAGAAATGAGTCAGCACTCAAAGCTTATTAGTGCACTGGAATATAATCTGTTCACCCCGCCCTGGACAATGAATCAAGTATTATCCGCCAACTCTGCCTGCAATACTCAGCATATGGAACTCTGCCGGTGATACAGCGAGGTAAGGCGAATACAAAGTGACCCCGTACATGGTCTGGTTCACCCGCAGCGGTGCCAGTAAAACGCGGGAAACCCGCGATTTGGTAGCACTCGCTCGCTTGGCTAAACAGGGGAAGCGAGTACCAGTACCGAAGGACAGGAGGGAGAGACTGGTGTAAACCAGGAACAAGTGAGAGGAACAGGGCAGGTGGAGAGCACGGGGGAGCAAGGGAGAGAAGGTGGAGTGGAAGCGGGGGGGGGGGGGGGGGGAGTAGAGTCTGGGAATATTAGGGAAAGAGAAAAAAAGAAAGGTGTAAGAAGGGGGGAGATGAAGCTGATGTATAGTAATGTGGATGGCTTGCTGTCTAAGAAATTAGAATTGAATGACTATATTGAGAAATATAAACCACATATTATGTGCTTAGCAGAAACAAAGTTGAGAGGTGGTACTGAATTGGGAGTGTTGGGATGGGAAGGGTACAATGTGTGGAGAAAAGATAGAGAAGGAAAAGTGGGCGGTGGAGTGTTAATAATGACTGACAAAAATATAGAAGCAAGTGAGATTAACCTAGGCAATAATAGATAAGAAATTATAGCAGTGACAATAAAAGACAAGGATAACAAAGCAACTGATATAGCAGTGGCTTATATTTATTAGTGGCCCCTCCATCATTGACGAACATGCCTATTACATAAGGCATCCTCTTCAAACACTAATCCGCCGTAGTTTGAATCTACCGCGCAGAGCATTTAAAAACTGAGGAGCCTTCATCATGAGCGCACGCGACCTCACTCATGGCTTCAGTCATTATGAATTGGGTTCTCACTACGAAAAAACTTCGTAAAAAATAAAAACAAAAAGAAAATAAGAATAACTATCCAATAAGCTTTCCATCATATCGTGGATGTACTTGTGTGGATTTCTGACCAGACGCTGAATCAGGCGTCATTCCTCCTTCACTGACATATCAAGTAAACCAAAATCCTTAATACATCAACGAATGGGAAGGGGACGGTCGGGAGGGCCCCAGTCGTCAATGATTACGGGGCCACTACTAAATATTAGGTTTTCTTTATCTCCTTACAGGAGTCAAACCTATAATTTATTAGTGGCCCCTCCATCATTGACGAACATGCCTGATATCTAAGACTGGAGGGGGACATTCGTAATCATATCATAACTCTAGAAAAGCAGATAATAAAAACAACCACATAGTATTCTTACTTTTTGAAAAATGTATTTAATACGGCGTAGGCCGGAAATATACAAGAAAAAGGGGGTTCAGGCAGGTGCGTGCTTCAAAGAAGCCTGCCTGACAAAAATAGGTAACCCTGAAGATTCTGAACACAGATCTGTAGTTACAAAAGGCACCCCACTCAACGAGTGGTGACAAATAATAAGTTATAAGTTTATATGTGCACATCATAAACCCCAAAATACATGTGGAGATCAATTGCTAATGAACTCCATTGAACTAATGTTACATTGCTTTCGCAGCTAAAACTACTATAACAACACCGTTGTTTTGTACTAAACTTTGTACTAGCACAAATTCTCTCAGAGAAATTTTCATATCACATTTCAACCTTAAATTGTATCACAGCTCTCATACTCCGGCGGGGTCTAGGGTGTCCTATGTCAACTGACTGCACCCCCCCCGATATAGCAGTGGCTTATATACCACCACAAACTAGAGCATGGAAGCGGGATAAATATGATCAACTAATCACGGAATCTCTAGATGCACTAAAAATACTTTTTAATAGGAGAAATAAATTATTATTAACAGGTGATTTCAATTGTAAGGAAGTCAATTGGGAAGGGTTAGATGCGGGAAATAATAATGAAACTTGGGGCAGTAAATTACTGAATCTAGTAACAGAAAACATGTTAACACAACATGTTAGAGAAAACACACGAATCAGAGGGATGGATGAACCATCCAGGCTAGACCTAGTCTTCACCAGTGATCCACATGATGTTAGAAAGATAAATTATCATTGTCCCTTGGGAAAAAGTGATCACAAGATTTTAGAAATGGAGATGGATTTGGGAAAAAATTAGGAGAGAAATGAAGGACATAAAATAAATAGATACAATTATGCTAAAACTGATTTTAAATCATTGAAACATTATTTCCAAAGTATAAATTGGAAGGAACTAGAAAGCCTGGAAATGGTTCAAGACAAATATAGACTTTTCCTGAAAGTATATGAAGAAGGGATACATAAATATGTCCCAATCAGGGGTAAAGAAGGAAAAAGAATGGTTCAATATAAGATGTAGTAAGGCACAGGATAGAAGAAACCGAGCCTGGAATATAGCACGGAAGAGACATAGTGAAAATAACTGGAATAAGTACAAGGAGAAAAGAAATGAATACGTAAAGATACGACGCGAGGAACAATATAAATATGAAAGGAATATTGTAGAGAAGTGCAAAAATGAGCCAAAACTATTTTATAGATTTGTAAATGGAAAAATAAAAACAAAAGAAGGTATTGTCAGACTAAGAGTTGGAACAAACAGCTATGAGAAAGATAAAGAATTGTGTGAAGTTATGAATGAAATGCTTCAGTCAGTGTTTGTAAAAGAGGAGGAGTTTATAGAACCTGATAGAGAAATGAGAACACCACAGGTGCCTGAAATGAAAGTGACAAAAAGTGAAGTGCTGAAATTGATGCAGGATTTGGACGTGAGGAAATCAATGGGACCAGATGGAGTGGCTGGATGGATCCTCAAAGAATGTGCAGAAGAGTTAGTGGAACCAATCTATGAAATCATCAAATCTTCACTGAATGAGGGAGACCTGCCAGTGGAATGGAAGAGAGCTAACATAGTACCAATTTACAAAGGAGGAGACAGAGAAAATCCGCTTAACTACAGACCGGTATCCCTCACCAGCATTGTTTGTAAAATTTGTGAGAAAATTATAAGGAAAAAGTGGACACACTTCATTGAGGGACAGGGGGTGCTTAGCGAGAAACAGTTTGGATTCAGGGAAGGGAGATCTTGTGTATCTAATTTATTAAGCTTTTATAGCAGAGTTGTAGATGTTACACAGGAGAGAGAGGGATGGGTTGACTGTGTTTACCTGGACCTGAAAAAGGCCTTTGACAGGGTGCCTCACAAAAGGTTATTGTGGAAATTGCAGGTTGTTGGAGGTGTACATGGTAGGATGTTAAAATGGATGGAAAACTTTTTAATAGGAAGAGAAATGAGGACCACGATACGAGACGAATATTCACAGTGGAGGAGTGTGACGAGCGGAGTACCACAGGGATCAGTGTTGGGTCCGATAATGTTCCTACTTTATGTAAACGACATGCCAGAAAACTTGAATAGTCATATGAATATGTTTGCGAATGATGCTAAGATCATGAAGAATGTCACCTGTATAGAAAGTTGTCAGGATCTTCAAAAGGACCTAGATGAGTTGCACAGATGGAGCCAAACCTGGAAAATGAGTTTCAATGCAGAAAAGTGTCACGTTTTGGAAGTGGGAACAAGTGAGATAAGGCCAAGCTGGGAGTACAAATTAGGAATTGAAATAATCGGCAAAACACGCCATGAGAAGGACCTTGGAGTGATAATACAAGATGATCTATCCCCGGAGAAGCATATTAACATGATCATTGGAGGAGCATATGAAATAATAACCAATATGAGAGTGGCATTTAACCCGTACAGCCCCAGCGACGCGTCTGACGCGTCGGCGATGTATGTAACGCACCGTCCCAGAGACGCGCCTGGCGCGTCACCCTAATTGCGCCGACCGTAACCTCAGGTGTAGCCACTCAATAGGGCTCAGATTTGTATGGGAACTGTGTACGTATCCCACGCAACCGTGCCGATGGTTGAAAACTCTCAAAGTCCATGTGCGTGCGCGTGAGCGCGCAATAACCTGGTTTTTTGGGGTAATTGCCTTCAATTTTTTACTCTTGTAAAATACGTTTTCGGGGGCTCTGTAGGACCATTCTTTAAGCTTTTTGAGCGGTTTTTCGTGGTTTTTCCTTCATTCCTAACCCATTCGCTATTGTTTCTGGAATAAAACAATTTTTTGAAAACCGGCCGGGTTCTGGTGAACAAACATTACAAAACTATCCGGGGCTCCACGGGTTAACTACTGTATTTGGATGAAGAAATGTTAAGAAAACTGATAATGACTATGATAAGACCAAGATTAGAATATGCAGCAGTGATATGGTCACCACATTTGAAAAAACATATAAACAAATTAGAGAAAGTCCAAAGGATAGCAACGAAGATGATCCCAAGATTGAAGGAGTTGACATATGAGGAAAGACTTAAGACACTACAACTGCCTACCTTGAAAGAGAGAAGGGAACGAGGCGACTTAATAACGATGTTCAAGGGAGTAAAAAGTTTGGAACGAGTAGATAGGGAAGATCTATTCGTGAGGGATAATGGAAGGACAAGAGGGCACGAGTTTAAGCTGAGGAAGGGCAGATGTCGTAAGGACACATAGAAATTCAGCTTCCCATATAGGAGTATAGAGACTTGGAACAACTTGGAGGAGGAGGTGGTGAGAGCGAGGAACATTAACATGTTCAAATCTAGGTTGGATAAAAGTAAATATGGAAATAGGGCAACATAAGTTATGATATGTTAGTCCAAAATACTGGGAACTGGGAATATCCATTACGATACTTGTCTAAGTAAAATGGATTGATTATAAAGTAACTAAGACAGGACAACACGAGCGCTGCTCAATTCCTGTGAACTACAAATAGGTAAATACAGTTGAGAGAGACAGAGAGAGACCCACGCGAGACACAGCCTAGCTCAGTGAGCCGCTCGGTGCTCTGAGGAACGGAGGTGGGCCCCTCACGCTCCCGCCCACTGACACTCGATTTTTACAGGCTTTTAAAGCCTGGAAATTGCTGTAACTTGCCAAAACATTCCAGAACGTCACCCGCAGCCAAAGGGTTAAGACAGCAATGATCAAGTAATGACTACAATTGATGATGACTCGATCTTACGCAAGCCTCGGTCCCATCACCAGCAGAGATAATATCTCCCTAGTAGCAAAACTTGTCTATCAGCTCCAGTGACTCATTGTCGAAATTTACACTCACAAGTCGGTCATTCAACACGAGCTCCCCTTTGCATACAATTTCAGACTTCCTCCTTGGCAGAAGTACTTTGATTCTAGTACTGTACAGGAATTCTTTCCATGATGTACCCTGCTTCAATGAATTGTGTTAGAGCCCAGCCCTTTTCTGTATGGTGTACATGGATATACACCCCATTTTCTACATTTCCATGCCCTAATCCACAATGAATAACCTTGGCTTTATTTAATAATGATAAGAGATAATGATGACGATGAATGAAGGTTCGACTTTACTTGTTATTGCCCTTTGGTTTGTCATAAAGCTACCATAATACTACGCAGACTCAAAAAGTTTAACTTTACCTGGACAGCCCAGTATATTACCCTATTATGAAAGGCATGGACCTAAGTGGCCAGCAACATCTGGACTCTTTTGTGAACCTCATTGTTATTTTACGGTACCGTTCCATAACTCCTGTGTGGCCATCTTGTGATGATGAAACTAATGAGGATTGAGGAGAGCAATGACTTATGAAGATGATTTACAAAGATTCGGCCTTACCCAGGAAGGTCTATCTATCCATCTATATACTCAGGCCCAACCCCCACTTTTCCTATATATTTATTTTGTTTTGGCGGGAGAGGGGGGGGGGGGGTGTTTGGTGGCCGACTCAAGACAGAGCCAGAATAGGGACAACACAACAGAAAACAATGAACACACAAAAACAAAATACAAATTCACACACAAGGAAAAGGGGATGCGCTAGATAGAGGAAATTATAGGGGCCTGAAAATGCTTGACCAAATCATGAAAGTCTGTGAGAGAGTCCTTGAGGGTTTGATCAGGCAAAGCATCTCTATTGATGATATGCAGTTTGGTTTTATGCCAGGACGTGGTACAACCGATGCTATCTTCATAGTCAGGCAGATACAGGAAAGATACTTACTAAAAGGCAGGATCTTTACTTTGTGTTTGTGGACCTGGAGAAGGCCTTTGATAGGGTACCTAGAGATGTTGTACAGTGGGCTATGAGGAAATTTGGTGTGGAAGAGTGGCTGGTGCGTGTGATAATGAAGATGTATGAGGATTCGCGAAGTTCGGTGAGGGTGAAGGGTGTACTGAGTGATGACTTCGCAGTCCGTGTTGGAGTCCATCAGGGTTCAGTGTTAAGCCCCCTCCTCTTTATTATGGTCTTGGAGGCGCTGCCTAGAATTTTTAGAGGCGGACTCCCGTTGGAACTGTGTTATGCAGACGATTTAGTCCTAATAGCGGACAGTATGCAGGATGCTGAGGCCAAATTCAGAGAGTGGAGAGAGGGCATGGCGAGCAAGGGTTTAAGAGTCAATATTAACAAAACCAAGGTTATGCATTGTAGTTTGAGACGAGGCAATGTGGAAAAGAGCGGTGCATACCCATGTGCAGTGTGTGGAAAGGGAGTGGGCGTTAACTCAATTCAATGTAGCATCTGTCGATGTTGGGTACACCATGGGAGTAAGCGCTGTAGTAGAATAAAGGGGCCCCTGCCGAAGGATAAGTCAGAAATAGAGAAATTTGAGTGCGTAGTGTGCAAAGGCGAGCTTGTGTTAAGTGATGATCCTGTGGCTGTGAATTTTGGAAATGAGTCTTTGGAGCTGGTGAACAAGTTTTGTTACCTAGGAGATACCATCTCTGCCGGTGGTGGGGCTGAGGCTGCCACTGTTGCTAGAATTAGGTGTGGCTGGGGGAAGTTCAGAGAATTGATACCAATCCTGACCATGAAAAGAATGCCTGAAGGGAAAGGTGTATGCCTCATGTGTTAGAAGTGCAATGACGTATGCCTCAGAAACATGGGCCGTTAAAGTAGAGGATGTCAACAGAATGGAGCGTAATGAGATGAGAATGGTGAGATGGATGTGTGGGGCCAGGCTACAGGATAGAATAACAAATGTTGAGCTGAGGAGACGTTTAGGTATAAAGAGTATTAGCGAGGTGATGCGTACAAGTAGCCTGGGATGGTATGGACATGTGGAGAGAATGGATGAACAAAATTGGGTGAAAAAATGCAGGTCTGTGATTGTGGAGGGAGCTGCACCAAGGGGTGGACCGAGGAAGACCTGGGATCGGACTATACGCGCCGATCTCAAATCCAAGAACTTGACAAGTGAAGCAGCCCTTAACAGGGTTGCCTGGAATGCCGCCATTAGGACAAGAGACTGAAACTGCACTTATGTGTGGAACACTCAGTCTTAAAATTTTATGTATGTATGTATGTATCTAGGTCATCCAGAAGAAACAGAGATCAGGGTCACCAAGGTCCCTCTAGCACTCACCCAGGAAGGTACTTCTGCTCATTGTCCAAGCTTATCACAACCACATACAGTACAACACTTTCACAATAGAATCAAGCTCACCTGGACAGCCCTGTACTTCACTTCATTACGGAAGGCGTGGACCCAAGTAGCCAGCAACATAAGGATTCTCTTGCGGACCTCATCGTTAGTAGTGGACTGGAGAACGTCATGCACCTGTTCCATTGTCCCCCGTGTGGCCACCTGCTCATGCACCGCCTGGCCACAGTTCTTCACCACGGACTCAAACACTTGCAGGGCCAGCAGTACGACGTTAGGGTTGCTGTCCTTAAGTCGGGCCACCAGGGATTGTACAGCCGCTTTGGGACTGTAAGAGTTAGGGTTTCAAAATCAATACATACCCCTGTTTTCAATCTTCTATAAATTAATATAACATACCGGTAATGTAAAGTAATGTAGCCTAATCTATTCGGACCCATCCTTTCTTAAACTATAATACTGGTAACTAAGTTTAATTTGTTTTGACCCTTTCACTATGGAACTGGTAAGTCTTTGACTTATTATGTGGGCATCATGGAACCCTAATATTACCCTCTACTGTAAAGTAACTATAATGCCATAATCAATGCCATATTCATATCAGTGACAAAAGTAAGGTAGTGGACAGAAGGAAGACATACAGAAGACCAAGGGTAATCTGGGATGAGGTTCTGAGGAAGGGTCTCAGGGTTAGAGATCATGACAGGGATACTGTAACACGAAAGCTGCGAGCAGTTGGCCAAATACATATCCGTACAAAACATGGGAATGCCTTTCAACTGATACTGAGTGGCATGACACCATTACCATGCCAATTTCTGTGTCCTAGCAACTCCAGGCTAGTACACTCGGTCCAAGAAGTATCTGCACCCCTATGCTGATCATCTCGTGTGTACAGCTTGATAGAGTTGGCACCTCTGCCTGCAACTATATCCATGTGTCAGAGACGTTCCTCTCTGACACATGGATATAGTTGCAGGCAGAGGTGCCAACCCTACCGAGCTGTACACACCAGATGTTCAGCCTACTGTAGGGGTGCAGATACTTCTTAGAGCGAGTGTACATAATTTTGTCATTCAGAACAGGAACTCTGCCCCTTTCAGAAGTGTCATGGTGTACATACGGGTTGGGCAATGCTACTACAGTATCAACTTGCACTACCCAAAGGACTATTTTGGGCCATTAAAACTATATGAAGTATACTGTAATACTTAAGTATTAACATAGGCCTATCAATGATAATACAGTAAAAATAATAATAATAATCGTCTGGTTACTTATATAGCGCCCGTATCTCCTTCAAGGATTCTCAAGCGTTTGACACTTCTTTAATCAACCAGAGACCATTACCCATCTCCCTGGGGGGGGGCTTTGGTTTCCCGGGCGTTTCCTCACCCTCCTTAGCTCCCCGCCATGGAGTGGCTTCGGTCACCCAGGCTTTATTGTGGTCGGCAAGGAGGGTCCTGTGGGGGCGCTCGGTTATGGCCTTGAACTTGCTTGGGGCCTTGGGGCTGTTCGGCCAGGCAGCTTGGGGAACAGCAACAACAACCCATCTCCCTTGCTCATGGGAAGACGGTAACCGCCGGCTATATATCAGAAAAACTTTTCAATCTGAGCGGGGATTGAACGCGAGACCTGCAAGATGGGAAGCAGGCACGCTATCAACTGAGCCAGCCGGACGGCTGGTGATGACAAATCTTGGAAAATAATTAGTTGCACAGATGTGAATAAATATGACCAAAAATAGTTTAAGTAGCTATCTACAAACAACCGGTAGCCTAATCAATGATCAGTCTTTCTGCAATTAGTTGAGTTTAGTACTACAGTATTAGAGTAAAAAAAAAAGTAATATACAGTCTGTACTGTACACCTATTTGGCATAGAATGACCATAAATCATTCCTAATTTCAAATTATGATTTTTTTTTTTTTTTTTAACCAGCCTTCCACCTCCCTTAATTTCAATTAATGCTGTAAACTATTCTCCAGCCAACATTAGATTGGTAGCATTGCCTAATGATATACTGCACACAAGGTAAAATAAAGCATCTGTCCGGCTGGCTCAGTTGATAGCGTGCCTGATTCCCATCTTGAAGGTCTCGCGTTCAATCCCCGCTCAGATTGAAAAGTTTTTCTGGGATATAGCCGGCGGTTACCATCTCCCCATGAGCAAGGGGGATGGGTAATGGTCTCTGGTAGACTAAAGAAAGCCAAGCGCTTGTGAATCCTCGAAGGAGGAGATACGGGCACTATATAAGTAACCAGACGATTATTATTATTATTATCTGTGTATAATATGCGCAAAACATTATGACACCACGGAACGAAGGAAAATTAAAAAATACAAGCCGACTTATCAAGCGTTAGCAGCCCTACCAACCCTCCCACAGTATCAGTGGTTGCTTGAATGTTTACCGTAGACATCGGACCCCCTGTGCACCAATACATATTTTACCTTGTGTACATACCTACACAACCTTGCCCATCCGGAACTTCCGGCCCGCCCATCCAGAGCTTACAATGACATTTACTGCCCACCATCTTACCTCCACCCTGATCCTCCCATTTCCTCCCTCCACCAGACCAATATGCTCATACGCATGTTGCCGATTTTGCGCCACATTTTCAACTATGGACCACCGTAACACCTCAACCACGAATCTTTAAGGTATTCATATATACTGTACTGTACAGTATAATATTATGGTTGGATGCAAAATTGAATTTCCTACACAATGATGTGGTTTTCGTTGCGTTTTGGAAGAGTCGCCAAATCAGCCTAGGTCTAGCACAGGGCAATGGTGACTCCTAGGGGGTCTAGCATTTCTTGGGTTAAAACAAGTCACAGCTCAGTATTCAAAATACAGTAGACAGAGACATGACAATTTCTTGCCCGGTTAAGATGAATAAGAGTACAAAAAACACCATATGAGGAGGGTCTTAATCCTTTTAAGTTTACACGAATATGATTTATAGCATTATCTAAGAAGACTTAAACCCATGCCATTTTTCATTTCATTTAGGGTAAGGTAACCAATAGGTACGCACCGGTCCACTAGGTACGAACTTGGCATTTAAAAACCTCTCCACAGGATATGACAACACTTGGGCATTTAAATTTGGTCTCATCTTTAATTAAAGCTTAACCATTATGCCTTCATGTCATCAGGTATCAATAGTTTAGTTTTGTATGATTGAAGAGGTGCAGCAACAAAAAGAAGTGAAAGTGTAAAAACACTTAGTGTCTAATTACCCATTTTCAAATTGAAAATTTTAACTTTTTTCTATTTGTAGGTACATTCTGAGATGTAGTGTATAAGAAAAATGCATCAGGACTGCTCAGAAACACAATATAAAGCCAAGGCTGGGTGCGTACCTATTGGACAGAGCCCACATACCAAAAACCAATAGGTACGAATTTTTTCAAACGGCTGCCAGAGAGTCTTAACCCTTTCACGCATTTATGACGCAGAGGTTGCCAGATTAGCAATAAGAAATAGAGTTCTCTCACTCTTATAATTACCTCTCCAAAATTAGTTTTCTGCCCACAGCTAACTCAAAGACAACTGCAGAGGTTGAAGTAACTAAACTAAAGGTTTATAAATACCCCTGATGATAAAGGCTTTAACCCCTACACCACGGAAGGGCTCTTGAACGCCCATAAAAAAGCATATAACAGGTACCCGGAAGGGCTCTTGAACGCCCAGTGGTTGAAATCCTGTGAGCTTCGTGTGCGAGGCGTCGGTCCGACGCATGTAAACAACAGCCGGCTGGACCGACGCCCCGCATCTCCGGCCACAAGAAGGAGAGCGTCGCTTGTTCGTGTGTGCCTGTATGTTGTTGTTAAGTATCGAAAAGTAGTGTAAAGTGGCTGTTTTTGCCATAAAGTTATCTCCAATGAAATCATCATCACAACTCAACCAGTTGACTTAGAGAGCTCTACTTAACGCCATTCTACAGGTAAATAACATAGCTACGCTTGGGGATGCGCGGGAATGCGGGAAGCAGTAAGAATAACAAATATACGGTAGCCTAGCCTAGACGTTTTTCGGCCAAAACACCCGGGTTTCGGGGAATATTTATGTAATGCGTAGCCGGGGCTGGAGGGTTAAAGTATCCCCAATAGGCTCAAAATCGCGTCATGTGCGTGAAAGGGTTAAGCCACATTACATGACATTCTAAGACCACCTCTACTACAAGGATGAATAAGAGTCACTTTTCGCTGAAATTGTCCGAGTACCATCCAATTCAATTTACCCCAAGGGTGGTCCAGAAGGTACACAGAGCGTGGTGCCCTGAATGTACGCACGTTCCTATTGGGCACCACGCACTGCGTACCTATTGGTTTTCACAACAAAATTTCCCTCCACAGATTATGTATGTCTTTTATCTTTTTCTAATGGGGGAAAATAAAAAAATATGTCTGCTATTTTTCCCGCCTTTGGTTCGCACCGAACCTAAATTTGTTGCCATCGAGTGAATTGAATTTTTAAATCGCAGTCATCAAAATATCACTCGATTTCTATAGTCATGAATGTTACAGATATACAGTATTACTCTCAAATTCTATTCAGTACATTGTCCAATATACAAAGTATTTATGATAAATAAACACAATTCTATTACGCCTACACAAACACATGGTACGCCCCCTAAAAGTAGTCCTGTTAATATTTCAATAGATAGGTATCCATTTCCTAAAATTTTTAATAATATGTATAAAAACTCGAGATGAACGTATAAAATAATCGGCATTAGCCACTTTACTGGACATTAGATTATACAATTATAAACTAGTTTCTGAAATGGCACGAGCATCATAAATTGATGCCAGTATTCGCTAGCCATAATTCTCATTAAACCAAACTACTCGAGCAGTCAACATCTGTTCCCCACTTCACTTACTTTGTTAAATTTGACATTTGTTGTGCATCTATGTGCACACTAGCAGTAATGGTGGTAGATATTTGTTTACCATCGATAGAAATCTTAATATAATGTGGATTATAGCCTTAATAAAGGTAAAATGCTCAGTTAAATGGTGTACGTGCGTGTGTGTGTATTACACGGTTGCCAACGCATATCCACTCCCAACTCGCCCAAAAGTAGCCCAATCACCTAATATCGCACAACACAAAGTTTCAGCTATTTTAATCCTATCACACATTTTCTTATATGTTTATCTTTAACAGCCATGCGTGCATGATACTATGAGTTCCCCGTATATAACTAGGCCTAGTCCCATATACAGTATATGAGTAGTAAGTGTCACATCATCTAAAGTCTAAACCTTAATGAAATAACCACATAGGCCTACATGATTATCACAATCATGCACTCATCAAATTTGCATCAATGTCCCAATCCCCCCTCACAAGCAATCACTTGATTATTCAGTCACCGCCACATAGGTTACCATACATGTATAGTACAACCAACTGAAAGCCATGATGAACGTTTGTATGAAATGTAGCCTAGCTACTCGACACTCGATAGGCTATCTCGACACCTCTACAACTTGAATAAATAATATATAAATATATAATATATAAATAAATAATATAGAACCAACCCAATTCCGCTTTCCTTAATTTTAGTTAGGATAGTACTTCAGAGGCTATCAACCCCATCACGCCGTAAATCAAGAATATCATTAGGAATGGAGCCCCTTTTCGAGAAAATTTATAATTTTAATGTACGTCCTTCCTTCAATCTTGCAAATCTACGCTCCCAAACTAGCCCAATGGTGCGAACAAAAGAAGACCTTGGCAACACTGTATATGTTTATCACGTCAGCTGGTCACCGAAACCCTCGACCTTGAAAGGGCAGTGTTGTGTCTTTTTTTTCATCATCTTTTTCGAATTTCCTGCATCTCCACGTATGTAATTTGCTGCCACTGTGTTCAATGACATTCTGATACACATTGATTGATTTCCTGTCACTGGTATAATAAGAAATATAGCCGGTAACCTATTTAGCTGCCCGATTTGAGAGTGGATTATTAAATTGGTACCATAAAAGCGCATGGGAGCGTGTTTTGTAGTCTGCGCATGCGTAGACATTCGACCTGCCAAATGCTACAACTACAGAATTATAATACCGTATGTTCAGCCAATATCTACTGAAACACGTATTTGTTAGTAACTAAAAAGGAAGTAAATACAATACTTCAATGAGTATTACACATTTCGCCCAGCCTATTACACCACATTAGATGAAACTAAATTTCTAGGTCAGGAAGCTGATATTTATGTATCAAATTATGTTAATTATTATATATTCACTGCATTAACGAGTACAGTATATAACCATCATATTATGAATCTAGTAAAAATATACTACACAACTATTTGTCATAGATAAGTTGCGAACTGTATTAAACCTCTTAAATCACGAAAACCCTCAAAACACCTCAATGGTGCATCACACACGATAGTCATTTGAATAAGACCCCCAGCGCCATCTGGATTTTTAGTAGTTTTCTCTCATTGAAAAATACAACATTTCTGGTGTAAGTTATCCACTTCCTAAAATAAAATGTCATTTGATAAAGTGCGTACCTTATGGTGTTTGGTATGCGGGCTCTGTCCAATAGGTACCGTACGCACCCAGCCCTGGGTGTTATCTTGTGTTTCTGAGCAGTCCTGATGCCTTTTTCTTATAAACTCAAGCTCTCACTTAGATTAACCCTTTTTACTAACACATCCTTCTTAAACTACATAAATTCATCTAAATATAGCTAGCATAAAATTTTATAGAAGTTGCTCGTACAGAAGGTGTTGAGGATAGATAGATAGGTTTATTATGCTGGTAAAGTATATACAATTTTTATGCACAATTGCACAGTTCAGAGGCACGTGAAAATCCTGATTTAGGCTTCATAACTTGTAATTGTAACCTCATACAGTACTGTACATTGTTGAGCGAGGGAGAGTGAGTGTGAGAGATAATGTGTGTTTGGGTGTAAGAGAGTAGGTAATACGTGGGAAACACATACACATTGTTATATTGAGAGAGATAGAGAGATCCTGGCAGGTGTAACTGTTTTTCTAGATTTTTTTTTTTTTTTTAAAGAATAAATTTGCCCTACTAGGTGTGTTTTGTTGAGGTTTTACAAACCTTCCTATGCTGATTTTTTTATGTAATCATATGTACCAAGGTTATATCTTATGTTTCAGACCACACCAAAACTCTTATACACTTACACAAATGATAATACAGTACATCAGGAAAAAAAAAAATGCCCGAGTTTTATATATCCCTGTTGCGGCTGTCGACTTTCAATGATACTTATATAGCTGAGTAGAGTAATGAATGACATACATCTCTGTACAGAGGAACCACCCTGCTTTTATAGTGTTCGAGTTAAAGGGCCATTAGTACCTATTGGACCGGCCGCGTACGTTTAGGGCGCCAAGGAATAATAGGTACACACTAACTTTCAGCCTATCTTTCTCAACAATGAATAGGAATATTCACAAACACTTTGTGTCACATGAAACTACAACCATTCCTGCATAATATGAGACTGATAGGGTATGCTTCTGAAATTTGAGAGACTGGTACAGTCATCGAAAAGAAATTATCCATGCTTTTTTGCGTACCTATTGGTTACCTTACTCTATACATGTGATGGTTAACAGTAAAGTTAATGACATATAATGAACTCACTTGACATCTCCCTGGCGGATTAGGTCGACAATGTGCAGTGTAGAGTCCCAGTCAATGTCCAGCAGCAGGGGACTTGTGGCTTTTTCTGTAAGAGCAGTCACAAAGTTGTAAGGCCATACACATTCAATTATAAGGAAATATAGATACCGGTACCAGGTAGTAAAAGTACTGTACTACAATCCAGCATCTGATAATCCGGAAAATCATATAGTTCGGACACTACCAAAGACCAAAATTATTTTTTATTTTGGTTGGTCTATAATAAGTTGAAATATAGCCAAAATTTAGTGTTTCTAAAGCCTTTTCATACGATTTGAATATGTATATAAACTACTGTAGTGTACTTACTTTTGAGATACTTGTAGGATAAACAGGGGCAATTTTGGGCTTGTTTCTTCTTCATTATTATTATGCCATTCAATAGTCTGGTTTGATAATCCAGCATAACATAAGGCTGCTTTCCGGAATGCAGGACTCTTACTGTATAGCTAGTCCAGGGATGGAGTGAATACACGAGTTCAGTATTTCAAATACGAATACGAATAACTTCGATTTCTACGAATATGAATGCAAATACGAATACTGTACAAGGAAATATTTTCTCGTCGAATACGAATGCAAATACTTTTTGAAAGTACAGTACTGTACTGTATTCATGAATACTTTTCGTAAAATTAATTAGTGTAACTTTTTTACTATAGCTAAGTGTGGTATTGTAGCTTATGCAATGGTTAAATATTTTATGCCTGATAACAGACACTACTTGCATTCAATACTGGGATATCAACCTATGTAGTGTAGAAACTAGATATATGGTACCGTACCGGTAGGTATAAAATTCTTGATACTGACGAGATACGAATGATGAAAGCTCTCTCTCTCTCTCTGTATTCACCAGATGATTTTACGAACAATTTATTAAAATATTCGAATACGAAGGGTTTATTTGTAAGAATTTGAATATGAATACGAATACAGTACTCTGAATTACTGTATTTGCATGCATTCGAATACGAATCACAAATACGAATACTCCATCCCTGATAGCTACTGTATGTAACTACAGTAGTCTTAAACAGACAATCACAGGATAGATGTTGTACCGATTATCAAATAGTGTGGTGGATTGTGTTCTTTTATTTCATAAATTTTATTTTAGTAAGCGATGTTTCCACATAGCGATTTTGATAAGTTATTAACCCTTTCACGACCATATGACGCAGAGGTTGCCAGATTAGCAATAAGAAATAGAGTTTTCTCACTCTTATACAGTAATTACCTTTCCAAAATTATTTTCTGCCCACAGCTAACTCAAAGACAACTGCAGAGGTTAAAGTAACTAAACTAAAGGTTTCTAAATACCCCTGATGGTAATAAAGGCTTTAAAGTATCCCTAATAGGCTCAAAATTGCGTCAAGAACGTGAGAGGGTTAAAAATACCTATAAAAAAATTAATCTATTAACCCTTTCCCTGCGGGATACGTTCCGGAATGCCATGGCAATATACAGGGTTTTAAAGCCTCTTAAAGCCTGTAAAATCGAGTGAGAGGGAGCGCGGAAGGCCACACATCATTATCCCAGTCAGGCAGCCGCAGCACTGAAGGCTCTAAGTCAGTCTCGCTAGATATACAGTGCTGCCAAAGGCAAATGTAGCGAGACATTAGCAAGAATTGCTCATTTTAGTGAATGTTTATGGTAACGCTGCGGGTGAACCCCCGCGATCCACGAAGCTCGTTTTGGCGTAATTTTGAAGCTATTTTCTTCAAGATTTCGGCTGAATAAATTTAATTTCATTCAGAGACTTGCCTAATCAATCAGGAGTGCCTGAATGAGCCCAAATATGGCGGAAATATGCCCGCAGAGAAAGAGTTAAATTAATCAAGTTTGTGTCAAATTGTCCTTCAACTGTTATACATTATCAGATGATGATGCATTTTTTTACCACCATGCACTCCCTGCTCATAATTTAATCTAGTACAGTACTGTACAGTACTATTTTCTGTGGGTAGTGTCAATATTGCATACTAATTGGACCATCGCATACAAATTGTCTGTCTACTAGTATTTGGGCAGTGTGATGAGTAAGTGAAGATGGGGAAAGCATCAGGAATAGATGGAGTGTGTGGGGAAATGCTGAGGTATGGTGTTGATATAGTGATCGAATGGGTAGGAAAATGTGTAAACTAGCAGGGGAGTCCACCTGATGACTGGTAAGACAGGCATAATAGTCCCCCTGTATAAGGGTAAAGGAGAAAGAGGAGTGTGTGGTAACCACCGGGGAATATGCCTTCTAAGCGTAGTAGGGGAGGTGTACAGTAGTAGTGATCGAGAGAGTCAGAGCAAGAACGGAGAAATAGATAGGTGACAAGCAGGGCTGGTTTAGGAAGGTGACAAAGGAGCATAGATGCAATTCATTCATGGTCACCCCTTTGGGGATCAAGGCATCTGGCAATAAATAAATAAATAAATAGATAGATAGATAGATAGATAGATAGATACTGTACACCATGTCAGACAACTGGATTGGTAGGCCTAGTGGGTAATTATAATTACTGTACATGGTACAGATACCAGTACACATTTTTCTGTCACAAGCTTATACGCCAAGCATAGGGCATCAAGCCGGGACAATTTGGTTTTATAACTGAATTAAATATACATACATGAGGAAGTAAGAGAGAGGAGAGGTGTGGTGTGGATGTAGATGTGCTGGAAAGTGAAAAAAGAACACCTTGAGATGGTTCGGCCATATGGAACGTATAGGAAGCGAGAGAATGACTAAGAGAGTGTAGAAGAGCCAGGTGGAAGGACAGAGAGGGAGAGGTAGACCGATACTGACCGAATGAGAGGCTATTATTTCTGTTATTTGCCCCCTGATGGCAATAGGCCTATATATGATGATGACAAGAAGTCATGGGGGCTCTCAACCCATTAATTGTATCCCACAGCAGTCAAAATAGACAGGAACACGAGCGTCCGTGTAATGTAAACAAGGCGGGCGGTAGCGCAAGGTGTCAAACGAAAGGGAAGTCTATTATTTCAAGTCTTTAATGTTGTAGATGTAAAGATAAAATTATGGTTTACAGCTCAAATTATGTCTTTGGAAGTGATAAACATGCCAAAACAATGCTATCTCGTGTTAATGTTTTTGTATTTCTTCTCATATTCAGTCGTCTTCAAACAAAATTGCTCCGGTTTTACACCCGCCAGTTTGCGGCCGGTACGCCCGAATATTACATCCTTGCCAATTAAAATTAACATCCTTGCCAAATAAAATTTAAGTTGCGCAGATAATGATAATGACATAGCCTAGCCTAGGCCTATATATAGAAATTATGGGGTACTTATAACCGAAACTACCACTAATTATTTCTCAATATTTGAAGGCTATTATAGAAAAAGGATATTGCAAAGATCATATTAAAATTTGTTTCAACCTCCGGAGATCCATTTTATGTGCACTGTATAAAGTACTGTAAAAACAAAAAACTCTCTAGTCTATCTATCTATCTATTGCCTGACGCCGTGATCCCCGAAGGGGTGGCCACGAACGAACCGCCCCCATGCACCTCTGTCCCCAGTCAGTCGACGCCCCTCCCCCCCAACCAGCACCGCCTTCGTTCATGTAGTTCCTCACTCCATCCTTCCACCTCATATTCGGTCTACCTCTCCCCCTCTGTCCCTCCACCTCGCTCTCGTACACCCTCTTAGTCATTCTCTCGCTTTCCATACGTTCCATATGGCCGAACCATCTCAAGTTGTTCCTTTTCACACTTTCCAGCACATCTACCTCCACACCACACCTCCTTCTTACTTCCTCATTAGTCTGTCTATCCCTCCATGTAACTCCGCACGCACTCCTTAAGTAATTCATTTCCACTGCTCTCACTCTAAGCTCCTTACTGTTAAAATAGATGCTAATTTCAATAATTAATGGGGGGGGGGGGGTGAGGGGGGGGGGGCAAAGCCCCCCTCAACCCATCCTGTATCCAAAGGCCAAAACAAATTTATATTTACTCTGAAAATGACTTACATCTGAATGTTTTAAGATCGTTGGATAATGGGTGAAATAAAGTTTTCCGGGGATTGTAACTAATTTCAACTACTGTATAATGATGAAAACTACCTAAAACCCAAAAGAAAAACCATGGGAAAATTAGTGGTAGTTTCGGTTAGCCTATATTTTCCAATTATAGTACTTATTACCGAAACTACCACTAATTATTTGGTAAACCTGACTTTTTGGACCGACAGCGATTTCAGTAAGTTTTAGTTTGTATTTTTGAATTTTTCCTTCAGATATAGGCCTAGTGTTGTTTTATACTGAAGAGGAGCTGAAATGAGTATTTACCCATTATCCAACAATCTAAAAACACGCCCCCCACTAGTGGGGAGGGCTATGAATTTCAGGGAAAATGAGGGGTTAAAAGCGTAAAAATACAATAATATAGCGTTTTGTATCAAAACTTGGCTCGGGTTTTCCCAAATTGCAAACCCATAAAACCCAATTTTGTGAATATCAGAGTCAACTTTTGACGAAAGCTGGCTCGGATTTCACGGGGTGGAGTGGGTAGCCTAGGCTAATATCTTATGCTATAAAAATAGTTAACTTTGGGAAGACATTAGCCTAACCTAACAACCTTACCTAACCTATCCTAGTATTTTGGGTGGGGGCTGCTGCCCCCACACCCCCGCTGGTTGGGTACTGGCTGAAAAACTTATTGTTTTACAGTAGCCTAGGCTACTGTATTTTAGCATTTTTTTTTCTTTTCTCCCTTATAACACATTTCAGCTCTTAATGACATAGACCTATATAGCAATGATGTATATGCTCTACCGGACCTATTAGGCCTAAAAAGATCGATGGGCTAACTGTCGGTCCAAAACATCAGTAGCCTAGCCTATAACCAATTATTTCCCAATATTTGAAGGCTAGGTTATAGATTAACCTGATTAACCCTTGTCTAGCGGGGTGTTTTGGGCTCATTTGGGCATATTCAGGCCCTCCTGCATGATAAATCAAGCATCTGCATGAACAAAAAAATATTTAGGCTAGCAAAAAACTAGGCGCTAAAAGCTTCAAAATGAGACCAGAACGAGCTACGTAGCACTCGTGGTTCTGTTTCAGTGATGCCACGAACATGGGAGTTTAGCATATATCGGTATATTTTTCCCAGCTATGCTCACTACTGGCTACACTGCCGGCCTCTCGAGAACACAGGGAACATGAGTTAATGGGCGGCGGTAAGCCCTGGGAGTCGGCTGTCTGGCCCGCTGCGCTCCCGGCCATTTGCACTGTATTTTAACCCTTTAAAAGCCTTAATAATGCTCCTAACTTACTGCAAATTGGTGCACGACTTAAGTCGAGCGCCGCCAATAAGGGGTTAAGGATGTTGCAAAGATTGTAACTAATTTCAACTAGGCTAATGTATAGGCCTAATGATGAAAACTACCTAAACCAAAAAGAAAAACCATGTGAAAATTAGCCTAGTGGTAGCCTAGTTTCGGTTATATTTTCCGAAATGATGAGTCATAAAGACTAGGCTATAGGCCTATGTTACAAAGATTGTGATAGGCCTAGGCCTATCTCGCGCATGTGTCAATCGGAAAAAATACCATTTTACCTTAGGCTGAACTAAACACACCAATTAGCCTAGGCCAGTCAAGGTTTTAGAGTAGAAATTCCTAAACACGGATTTCTAGGCTACTGTCAGAATCCCGCATAGCAAACGAGGAACCTAGGCCTAATCAATATCAGACCCCCTTACTTTTATAATCCAAACTCACCCAGCAGCAGGTTAATATCTGAAGACATCGCGGGCAGGTCGGGCTAGAAAACACGGGTAAATGGACGATAAATACGGGCGTGAATAACTTCCTCCTCCCTATTTGTCAACAGCAGCTGATTACCACACGGACTAACTCCATCCGGGTACGGTCGCCGGGAAGTGCGTTTTTAACCCTCTCGGTCTCTTGTCGGTATTATTAATTTAATTTAGGACAACTATGAAGTACTATTTCAATCTTAGAGAAGACCTGATGATTGTAAGATGATAAATTAATTTGAATAACAAAAACAAACACCTATTAAAATGTAAAACTTGCAAACTAAACAAACCAAAATTGGGACAAGGACAATATAAAGTCAAATTAAATTATCAAAATCGCTATGTGGAAACAACGCTTACTAAAATGAAAATTATTAAATAAAAGAACACAATCCACCACATAGGGTGTACATCACTACATGAGCAAGTTAATCTGTTTCCCAAGCAAACCAATCGCACATATAACAACGCACTATCGTCACGTTAAAGGAAGTAGTCAAGTTTGGGAAGTCCGGGACGTTCTGGCAAATTTTACTAAACTCTGCATGAATAAAGAAACTACATGTTAAATGTCAAAATATTATTTAAAATCAAATTTGCAACATGACAAGACATTAACAATAGTAAAAAATACAAATATTGATAAGATATCCATACTATTACAAAATAATATATAAAATACAGTACAGCACTCACTAACGATAGTGCTATCGGGTAGGTACC
The DNA here is from genome assembly GCA_032716605.1 of Paralithodes platypus. NCBI lineage: Eukaryota > Metazoa > Arthropoda > Malacostraca > Decapoda > Lithodidae > Paralithodes > Paralithodes platypus. The sequence goes on from CM064487.1 coordinate 816,398, forward strand.
TGTAAGCATAGCATGCCTCAAGTGACCCCTATCAATAACTACCCTACAAATAACCTACATTTATAGCACAAATAAACTAAGGAAATCGCAAAAGTAAGCAATTGATACTATCGACAATGAATACATATAATATAAAGAGAAATAATTGCAAAATATGAAGTAACAACAGATTTAAACAAAGAGTACTCTTTTAACAAGAACAATAAATTGGGCATATTCAGGCCCTCCTGCATGATAAATCAAGCATCTATTATCAGTTAACACTTTCAAACCAATGACATTTCATTCATATGTCAGGTCAGGTCAGGTCAGGTGAAGGTATTGAGGGGCAAGCCTTTGCAACGGCACCTCGTATCTACTTTTCGAAGAGTGTCGAGAGGGGAGAAGTGGTGTTGGAGAGAGGGGAAGCTGTTGGAAAGGTTTTTTATGTGTGTTATTATAATCACTTACAAAGTGTAAGTGTAAAGTGTAAGTGTAATCTGTATACATATTCGAGGTGGTCTTGGTCTATGTCTGATATGCGGCATGTAGAGAAATTACCAAAGCAATTAGCAATTAGCAGCCCCGACAAAACTGGAAACCATCACCGTCAAGATAGCTACCATTCGCCACTCAGGGATTCCCAAAACCAGTGCACCCCAATATATAGTGACTTTCAAAATAGTGACCCTTCTTACTCAGATTCTATGACGCTATGGGTATCGACAGAAAACGGAGCCCAGCAAGGGGAACTGAGACAGATAACAATAAACTGAAGTCGCCGATCCACACTCGCTTCGAAACTTTCACCACCCCATAATTTAACCCCAAAAGTTCAACAACCCTTACCTTCCCAGATATACCGCCTCTAGTGCCGGCACTGACCAAGATCAACAAATACCTCCTCAGCCCTCAGTTTTCAATAATAATGAGATACAGGAAGAAAAGAATGAATAACATGAACCAAAGAGATGAGGCCCCGCAAACAACAACAATCACTGCCACCACGCCACCAAGACAAGAGAGCACAAGAGCCTCCTCACCATGCCTCGCTCGGGTCGCATGTATCACCCATAGGCACTTCCCCCAACCCCAGGAAAGAACATACCTGTGAGGACGTCAACAGATAACGATGCACAAATCAGAGATGACCACTCAAGACATCGGGGGGAAAGAATAGTGCATAGCCTACATCTCAACAGACCACGCGCCCTTCTTGCCCTGAGACGCCAACCCGCGTAACTTATAAAGCTTGCCGGGAAAGCAAGGTACGAGACTTAGACTCAGGAACCAACTGTGGATTAGGGCATGTAACATATAACGCTTGCTGCCGTAACCTTAACTCAGTGCCAACCCGCGTAACCTATAACGCTTACCGGGGAAGCGAGGTGAATGAGTATGTCTTAGTAATTTAAACGCCCAGTGTTGTTGAAGAGACTTTGTCGCTCTTGTCTGGCGCGGAGACTCCTGGGGACACCCCGCCTGTAGAGAAGATCACCCTCAACGCCCTGAGCAGTCACCCCTGCACCTTTCTTGTCTAGCCTTGACGAGACGAGGCGAGAGCGTGTCGGCTTATCAGTCACTCCTCAGGTGAGCTTACCTCCGACTCCTGGAAAGACATTGATCGATCCGGTGGTTAAGAATAAGCTGCCTTCTTTCACCAGAGAGAGAGAGAGAGAGAGGACCAGGAGCAAAGCCGAGGTTCCCGGAGGAAACACTCTGTTACTCAACGCTTGCTGCAGCTCTTCGGGCCAGATCCTAGCCCATGAAGGAGCCGAGACTGTGTGTGTGTGTAGCAGTCCGGACGCTTGACGAGTCCTTCGGGTGGGACCTGTACCTAGCCAGCTTGCGTGTGAACAGCAGGGACCTCAGCTCTTCGCCGACCCCTAGTGCCATGGTGCTTCTTTCTTCCCCAGTGCTCTTCTCTATCCCAATTTAAGTGCTTATGTGTTTCTGTCGTGGTAATGAGGCTTAGATCTAAATGTGCCAGGACTCTCATTCAGTGTTAAAGTAATATATATTCGAAGTCGTGCTTTGCATCTTCCCTCGTCCTTTTCTTACGTTACCCCGGTTGTTGGGGAACAATACACACCTCTCCTACACGGTGGCTTTGTGTATAGATACTTCCTCGAGTCCGGGCTCACGTGACTCTCTGTAGAGGAAATATAAATATAACATTACCATATAAATTTATACATACACTTTACACGTCAACCAAGAGCTCCTGCCGCATATCTGAGTTTATGTACTTCTATCACTCAGGTGACAGGTCTAGACATAATAGTGATCTTGCCGCAGAGTTGATGCTTGCAATTCATGCTTTAAAGTCTATTTAATGCAGATCAACTCTTTGTTGTCTCAGAATTAACCTTTAAAGCGAGAAGCTATGGTATTTGAAACGTCCCGCCAGGCGAAGGTAATTTGGTTCATTCCTGACGAAAATCGTAATTTTACCATATATATCATAATTATTTATCCATATGCACCTATTTTATTTTTAATATGAACATATGAACATTGAAAAGCAATAAAACAATTAAGTGGTAACAGCGATTGGCTGGTGAAAATCGTATATTTTAGCCCTGCGGTCATAATCTGACCCAGACCAGCGAGAGAGACACGTACCCTCCCTCTTTCGTGTCTCGCATGGTACTGAAAAACAAGGGGGGGTCTGAGACTGGCTTAGATGGTCGGAAATACACTGCCCCATCCCCCCCCCCCCCTCTCTCCCAGCCGTCCTCGCACAAAAATACTCTATAAATATCAGGAATAATAGGGAAAATACCGGATAATTGAGGAAAGGGGAAGAGGGGGAGGGACACGTGTGGAGGAGTGATAGGAGGTATGGAGGGGAATTATCTCACTTAATCACACTTTGCTTTGTTTTGAGTGCCATTGGGGTGTTTTGAAAGGAATTTTTTATGCCTAAACTCTTAAGAGTCCCGGCTCCTTCGCCCAGTAAAACCTTTTAAGAGTCCTGGCACCTTTCCCGGGTTAATACTTGCAGTTCTTGCTTTTAGAAATTATGCCTTGCCAAACTCTTTATTTTACCTTTGGAGAGCTACCACTCCTTGTTCTTAAATCTTATTAGCATTCATCCTTGTATTTTATTACCATTGAAGATTCTTATTTTGCTGTACATTTAGGACGATCTGCTTGTGTAGAGGGCTGTTGCCTTCTTTATTTTATTAATCCATATCCTATGTACGAGTCCTGTGAGATAACCTATATATGCTATTGATATATCTATGAACCTACCACTTGTATAAATAAAAACCAATGTAATCTTTTCATGTGTTTCTGTTGATTGCCTGTTATTTCATTGGTGTAATTAGAGTTAAGGTCGGTCCTCGCCCAGTCGAGAGCACCCTAAGTTGAAGATTACTGCACAATTCCCAGAGCAGGAAGTGCGGCCAGAATATACCTGGTATCTTGGAAACATGGCATAATAGACTTGGTCTTAGTCTGTATACGTCGTCGAGGTGTCCCCTGACTGGGTGCGAGCATGTGAAACCCTACACTAGGACGTACTACCACACCCACTAAATTTGTCCGCCTTGGCTGGGATCGAACTCAGGTCAATTAAGCAGATTCACACGTGAGCGTGCTATCCACTCGACCACTGTGGCTATGATGCCCGTATGCAACCTCCCACATCGCAAGTTACATTCTCCACCAACTAGGAGGTTAGAATCAGCTTTGGCAATCCCAGAAAAAGCTAAGCAAGTGATCTGTGAAAGCTTTTCTTCAATGGGTATCCTGTTTTCTCAAACAGCGCTGGAGCCATTTTTACCCCATTCACCATACAGCGGTGTCAACCTGCCACCTGTCAAATGTCATTGCGTGACCCCGCCCAAATGGCACAAGACAACCTTTTTCCTCCAAGACCATCGACCAGCAAGAGGGATAAGAAATCCAGCTTATACCGACCCCACAAATCGTTCAGCAGTTCATCTCCTCAGGACCACCCAAACCTGAAAAAATTAGCAGCGCAACACAGTTGGCTACTCTCCCTCGAAAGCTACACTTGAGGAAGTCATTTCATGCAACACAGTTTGCGAATTGAAAAGTTAAACAAGGTCGTGTAAGAAAGTTAGCGCCCTTGATTCGCATAAAGAGCAGTGCAACACAGTTGGCTACTCCCCCTCGAACATTACACTCGAGGAAGATGATTGGCGGATTGAAGAGGTCAAGAGATTGGTGCACACCACAGTTGAACAACCCTCCCTCACACGCTACTGGGATTTACCACAACGCCCAGACCGTGAGAAGACAGAGGCACAAAAGGTAGAAGACTATCCTTTTCCCCACTTCCTTGTTAGAGACGATATACCCACCTATCCTTTACCAGTCACTCCCGGAAAGTCATTGGGGTATTGAACTAGGAATTAGTATAGTATTTAATTGTTCCCTCTTAATTTAATGAGAGGCCAAAACAATCCACATGCTATCCTTACCCTTAGATCTGACATACGTAGGCTATATCTTTATTTCTGCTAGGCGATTACACCACTGTCGAGTGAAATACCAAGCATTAAAATTGCTTCCACCACCATTGCACCAGTTTTTAGTACACAAAGGCACAACTGTAAAAGGGGGAGGGGGAGGGGCAGTAGGTTTGAAAGATTTTTACTTTAACCAAATGCTACTTTACTTCTTCAATATCCGTCGCCGCTCCCTATCTACTTTTCCCATACAGTATATATATTACAGATTATCAACTCTGCGTAAGTAGAGTTTGGTATCGCCCCCGTATAGTGGGTACCACTGGAAAAAAATGTCTGTCGTTGTTGTTGTCATCGTCGTCGTCCAGCTGTCCCGAAACTCCTCCTAGACCGTTGGACGGATTTTCACCAAATTTCACACGAACATTTGTTGGGTGAATGCGAACGTCAGTCAAAAAAGATTTTTTTAATTTGGGCAATAGTTATGATTTTAGATCCAAAATATGGCCGCTTGGGGGCTTGGGCACCATAGTTTCACGGGTAAAAGTTAGGATGGCATGCCCCTGGGATTATAGCGGTTATTTTAATCAGGTAGCATTTACTCTAAATTTTCAAGGGGGAAAGACTGAAAGATTATGAGCAAGGGAATAAATTACAGTTTTAAAGGTGGGGGCTCATGGGTTGAGGTAAACATGGAATGATAATCGCCAACCTGCATATAATTATCTTGTAAAATGCAATGTCACTGAAATAATTATTAACAATGGTATAAAGGATTTTGCGGACCGTCTATACCGGGCCTGTGACGTCATAGTGACGTCACACCAGTATCCTTAGCCTAGACTGGATGGTGGACTTGCACTCTTGTGACGTCACAGGCCCGGTATAGACGATCCACAAAATCCTTTATACCATATTGTTAATAATTATTTCAGTGCCATTGCATTTTGCAAGATAATTATGTACAGCTTGGCGATTATCATTCCATGTTTATCTCAACCCATGAGCCCCCACCTTTAAAGTAATTCTGAGGCACTTGGGAAGGATTGGAAAATTCTACAAGATAACGGAAATTTTGTCATGGGCCTCAAAATGGCGGCTATTGACGTCAATTTTACATTAAGTTACAAAATATTCCAGTGTATGAGCCCTCACCACCTGTCCTGGTTTAGAGGCCCAATGTTTGATTAGTAGCCCCACCCCACTTCTGATGCATCCATGTCTGCCAAGATGGTCGGGGGTGGGGCAATCCAGGACGACACTGCTGTGAGCGTGTCCGGAGCGACCCAGCGAGGCAATCGTCTGTGTATACTGTAGAGCTTGGTACCGACCACTGCCGATGTTAGGACTCTAGTGGAAAGTATTTGTTGCCCAGTTGGATTAGGCGCTTGAGCCTGAGCTGCTCTACGAGTACACTCAGAGATCCCAAAAATTAGTCCCAGATCTTGCGAGTGGTAGTGAGTGAGTACACACTGTGTAAAAGAGTTTGAAGCTATGAACCAGTCATCCAAAGTAAAACAGTGTCTGAATCCCCTGTTTCAGTAGAGGCTGCAGAGCCTGTTTACGAGTTTCGTGAAGATCTGCGGTGCAAAGTTGAAGACCGAATGGCAATCTATTGAATGTGAACACCTGATGCCCTGACTAGATGGCCATGTAACCCTGGACACTTGGGGCCATTGGCAAATGCCAATTACCCTAATTCAGATCCAGGGTTACCACCCAAGACGGGCTGGAGTGCCAGTCGCACCTGTAAAACTGAGCATCCGGAAGTGGGTGTTTACAATTTACTTGTTGAGTACTGACAGAACTACCACAGGCCGCTTTGCATCGCAGGCTTTCATGGGAACCAGAAATACATTTGATATAAATACGGGGGCTCCTTTTACTTCCCTGATAATTCCCCTCTCGAACATAGTCTGAATCACCTCGGCTACTGCCACTGACACTATTTACTGTCTGGGTGGTCTTCGGAAGGGTGGCCTGGACCTCACCCCAAGGTCAACCCCCTCTTGATCACCCGACGTGCCAACGACCAGTGGGGGCGGAAAAACCCAGTCTGAGCTCCAGGTGTGAGCTCTAGAACTCTCTCCGCCAGGCGAGGTAGAGGGGACAGCCCGGAGGTGACTGCACGTTTTTGGCGTGTACTCGTGTAGTCATCTCCTCTGTTTGACCACGACTGAGCAAGCCTTCTACTCCTAGCTCCACTTCCTTGCCGAAAGCGCCTGTGTGATGCTGAGCCCCTCTATGCCTCCTCTTGCACAGAAGAGGACCCAGCACCACCATCAGCAGGTTGCCCTGACTTTGGCCCCTCAATAACAAGGAGGCCGGTTACCGAGGTAGGGGAGGTCATGGAAGGACTTATTGCGCTGCCTTTTGTGCGGAATCACTTTTCGAAGTAAATCGTTGAGTCCTCCCCCAACGTCCGGAAAATCACTTTAATGGAATTAATGTAAAACCATCTCTATTTTAGACCCGGCCTACTTGTGCGAATTTTGCATTACTTTAGGAAAACAACGCATGACTCTGTCCTTGTCATCTCCTATTTAATATTCTTATCGTTATAGTTGGACACTCTGGCGTGAATATAACTGAAGATAGTTAATAGTTGGATATAACTTACCCCAACATCTGACGTGATACTTATGCTAAATCTATTTTGATAAGGTACCCGTCCTACGTGGTCAAAAAGTCAAGCCGGGCATAGAAGGAAAACATATATCCAGTAGAGACGTGCAGGCAAACTAAGGTAAAATGTATATTAATTAGTCTCAAGAAACCAGACTCCAAAGTATTCGTTAGACCATTTCCATGATATTTAATTGTGAAATTTGATAGTAGGCCTACTAATATTGTTCTACGTAATATAAATGATTGTTAACAGTTAAAAAGCTCACATAAAGATTTATTTCCATACATACCCCAAATCCAGATTCAGTGTTGATATATATCAAACTTTTAAGAATTCATCGAACTACTTGTCATACTTATATAAAGTGAAGATTGCAGTGTTACTTGTGATATCTGATAATTGATTAATATGTGTAGCATCTCTGTCACTTCGATTGTCTCATGTACTCCAGACTTTCTACCTTTCACATTTCCAAAATCCACTTTACCCTTTCCTCCTTTCATATATTTTTTTCACTCAGCGCAAGCACATCATACTTTCTTCTTTCAAACAATCTGCCAATGTCCTCTCACTTCTCATTTATTCCACAGCCATGCACATGTAAAGTTCCAATTCTTAGGGTCCGGGACCATTTTCACATTCCATCGTCCCTATCTCTGTGTCGGCTAGTAGGTAGACATACAATAAGTTTTATTTACATAAAGGTTATGGGCATAGAATGTACAAACATAAAACATACACAGTAATAGTATACAATACAAAATTCTCAAATGTATATGCATTATACTTAACCTCTAAGTCGCAGTCAGTATCATTAACTCGTTCACATAAGCAAGGTTTAACTCTTTCAAGTTAGCAAGTATTAACTCTTCAACATAAGCAAGTATTAACTCTTCATCATAAGCAAGTATTAACTCTTCAACATAAGCAAGTATTAACTCTTCATCATAAGCAAGTATTAACTCTTCAACATAAGCAAGTATTAACTCTTCATCATAAGCAAGTATTAACTCTTCAACATAAGCAAGTATTAACTCTTCATCATAAGCAAGTATTTACTCTTCAACATAAGTGGGCAACAACGAACTCAATCAATTAACACATATAACAGTTCTTATCGTGGCAACATGAAATATCCTTATTCAGTACGTAATTAGCTCTTCCGGGAGCACTCTCGTAATTACTAGGCAATAAGTCAATATGGTCTTATGTTCCGTAGAATGTTACTGTTAATATAGTCGAGCCTGAGTGCCTGGGGAGGGGCAGTCTAACCTTAACAAGTCATTACCAATCTAGGCTCTTGTTCAACGTTGCAATCTCCGTGGCTGATGGCTCAACGGATCCTAACTTAAATGCGTAGTTTATTAGCAAAGCTAAGCTCGGGGTAATAAGCTATAGAGTATCTATCGACTAGCTTTTGGGTTTCGAGTTCACCAAACATCGAGTTCTCTAGCTTTCTATGTTTCTAGGTTCTAGCTTGGCAGGACTTCAATTTCACGGAATAGTGAGTCATTTATCTATCTATTTATTTACTTTCTAATAGATAACTTGAGTTTAGGTATGAATCAAGTTATAGGAATTTTTGAGCAATGACTACTGAGTTCACAGAACAGCAGAGAGTCTTATCCATGTCTTCCTAACAGTAGTAATAAGACTAATCTATTGACAGTCTTATGGTCCTACAGTCATCTATTACAACTGATCAAAAAGGTAATGGGGCTGGTCCACCTGGGCCAGGGGGTTTCCGCAACTCGTCACCTCGTCGTCGGCTGCGCCCCCTTCACGGCTTCACAGCATGTCACACTCAGGGCATCATCGGCAGTTCTCTCAGGGGCGTTGTCAGGTGAGCGCCTCAGTCACTGGCTTTGCTTTCTCTCTTAGCAACCTGGGCAATCCAGTTTCCCAGTGCGTTATTAGTTAGTTGAAATAGGAGTCTGGGGTGCTGAGGGTGTGACTCTCAATAAAGGCTTGCAGCTCCTGCAGTTTTGGGCAGCTGGTTATAGGGGGGAGAAGCAGCAGTGGTTTCGGGAGGCTTGAGGGCAGTCTAGATTCTTCTTTGTCTAACAGATTATTTCATTCAAAAGTGCCTCGTTTGGAGCTCTCGTCCATTGGTACACCAACTGACTATAGTACTGCAGTAGGGTAGGAGGGCTGGGACTGCAGGGAGAGGAGAGAAGCTGGGTCCTTGTGAACAGCAACTGTCTGGTGAGGGGTTGATGATGATTGATGATATGCAGCCACCTGAGCTGCGCGGGCCTTTTGCCGTTGGCGAGCCCGCCAGTGTTGTGGGTTCTTATCCGTAGATATTTTCCAGTGTTTCTTTTGTTCGAACGAGATCGGACATGATCCCGTTCTTCCTCTTTGGATCTCCTGCTGTGGCATGGCATACCCAATTGCCGGCCTCATTCTTGGAGTACATGAGAAGCAGCGGCAGCCATACTTTTGTCAGCCTCAGCACCGGGTAATGTAGGAGTTCGAATATACTCAGGACGAGGTTCTCATATCACCGACTGATGTTTAGTTCTTTTCTTACTAACTCAACGCTTCCTTCTAAGAGGTTTGTTGTGCTTACTCAATTAAGCAACAAAGTAATGCTGGGTTCCCCCAACGCAAACACAGATTCATGCAGTTGACTAAAACACTTGGAATACAAATAACAATATTGCTATATATATGCTCTACGACTACTACAGGGCTCACAATATTAGTTCTTATGTTGGTCGTCTATTCTCAGGTTTATGCAATACGTCAATCAATGCTTATATATGTACAATACACAGACTCAATTCACAATAATTTCACAGTAATGCATTTTTTTTTTGTTAACCTCTTATTGTCATTCAACACGTCAATCGCGTTTCAATATATAATAGCTCCATCCGGTTCACAATAACCTCACAGTGATGTAGTGTTGTCTAGTAACCTCTTATTGTCATCCGACATGTCAATCACGCTTCAATATACAATAATGCAATCCAATTCACAATAACCTCACAGTGATGCTGTTTTCTATTAACCTCTTATTATCGTTCAACACGTCAATAATGTCTCAATATACAATAACTCCATCCGATTCACAATAATCTCACGGTACACACGCAACACACTTGTGTAGGAATAGGTTTTTACACCATACCCGAAAGAGGAGTTATGGAGCTCCGATCTTACTTTCAACCATCTTAACAATTTTACCAACACACCTAAACTTCGTTTGATGCGAAAATACTAAAATAGCCTCCAGAAAATATGCCCTGGGCGGGAGTTAACCCGGGACACTTGGGCTATGAGGCAGTCACTCTACCAGTTAGACCAATAGAGATATCTCACTTGGCCTGGTCGGCTCAAGTATATTTTCGCATCTTGTTCAGTTTAGGCTAACCTATTCTTACTGACTTTACACCTGCAACATCATATACCTTCATACAACCAAGTTCTTAACCTTTAAAGTGAGAAGCTATGGTATTTGAAAGTGCCCGCCATGCGAAGGTATTTTGGTTCATTCCTGACGAAAATTGTCATATTTAGCCTACTATATACAGTATATCATAATTTTTTATCCATTTGCAGTGGCACCTATTTTACTTTTAACCCTCTCACATTCTTGACACAATGTTGAGCCTATTAGGGATACTTTAAAGCCTTTGTTACCATCAGGGGTATTTAGAAACCTTTAGTTTAGTTACTTCAACCTCTGCAGTTGTCTTTGAGTTAGCTGTGGGCAGAAAACTAATTTTGGAGAGGTAATTATAAGAGTGAGAGAACTCTATTTAGTATTGCTAATCTGGCAACCTCTGCGTCATATGGTCGTGAGAGGGTTAATATGAACATATGAACATTGAAAAGCAATAAAACAAGTGGTAACAGCAATTGGCTGATGAAAATCGTATATTTTAGCCCCGCGGTTGTAATCTGACCCAGACCGGCGAGACAGACACAATCTCCCTCTCTCATGTCTCGCATGATACTTAGAGACAAGGGGTGGTCTCAGACTGGCTTAGAGGGTCAGAGACACACTCCCCCATCCTCCCCCCTCTCTCCCAGCTGTCCTCGCACGAAAATACTCGATAAATATCGGAATAGGGAAAATACCGGATAATTAAAGGGGGAGGAAGGGGGGGGGGGACACATGTGGAGGAGTGATAGGAGGCATGGAGGGGGATTATCTCACTTAATCACATATTGCTTTGTTTTGAGTGCCACTGGGGTTTTGAATAGCATTTTTTAAGCCTAAACTCTTAAAAGTCCCGGCGCCTTCGCCCAGTAAAACCTCTTAAGAGTCCTAGCTCCTTTCCCGGGTTAAGTTCGAGTTACTACAACTTGTCAGTTCACATATCAATCAATATACACAATAAAATTAATTAATGTAAAGATAAAAATCAAGAATACCTTCCCTGGGAATCCTATTGATAGTCCACAGAAGGCGGTGACACCCGAACCCTGAGTTAATACAAGGGGTAGCCATTGGGCAAAGGGTCACACCTGATAAGAAAGTACGGTACCTAATACATACATACAATTTTAAAGACCGTTTTGTCCACAGAGAATGTGGTTACAGTCTCACATCCTAAATGGCAGCTTTCCAGGCGGCCCTGTCAAGGGCTACCTCTGTTGTCAAGTTCTTTATTAAGATCGGACCAGAGTACCCGAGCCCACGTCATTCTAGGTCCACCCTTACACGCAGCTCCCCCCACATTCACAGTCCAGCATTTCTTCACCCAGTTCTGATCATCCATTCTCTCCACATGTCAAAACCAACCAAGTCGGCTCGTGCGCATCACTTCACTGACACTCCTAATGCCCAGACGCCTTCTCAATTCCTCGCTCGATACCCTGTCTGGGGTTGGGTTTGGTGGTAGCCCTCTTGTGGATGAAAATATCCTTTCCACTGGTGTCAATGGTTATGAAGCCAAAGCCTCTTTTCACGTTATACCATTTAGCCTGGCCAGTAAATTTGGTGGAGATTACTGGAGGCATGGTGGTGGGGGTGGTGAGAGAGAGAGACATGATGTTGCCCGTCCTGCTGCTCGAAAGTGACTGGGTGAGTCGAAGTTGAAGTCGATGTGAGGAGAGGCCTAGTGAAACGGTTGTGCTTGAGTTGTTTGACACAATAGTCTTCCTGTGTATGAAGAAATCCTGTTTACCATCGTTTCTGGTCATTAAACCAAAGCCTCTCTTTAAATTAAACCACTTGACCAAGCCAGAAAAGGTGGTTGGTTGTTCTTGGGTGGCCATGGTGAGAGAGGGTTGAGCTGAAGTGGTGTTGCTGTCAGTTGAGGTGAAGTGAGGTCATCGAACGGGTGATAAGTAGGTATAGGTAGGGGTGGGGGTGGGGGGGAGTAGGTATGTTGGGGAGATAAGAGGTCTCTAAGGATTAGAGAGAAGTAAAGATGAAAATGATGAGTAAAGTCGAAGAGTAAAAGGTGGAGGGCTGTCCTCCTTGCTATTTTTCCATGGGTTTTTGTTGAGTTTTTGTTGACAGGAGCATCTCTGGAGCAGCAGTGCCACGTGGTGTTGGTGTGGAGAGGCAGCTGATGTTGGAGATGGAAGGCCACTAATGATGATGGAGTTGTAATTATTCGGTGTATTTCTTCATTAGCTGTTCAAGTTTTTTCCACTTTTCTTTGGCGTGTTCGGTAAAATTCACCAGACCTGATGCCTTAGCATGTCTGATTTTTTGTAGTAAATCTTTGGGTCGCTGGGATGGTGATGAGCTGGCAGACTGAAGTGGTGTAGAAGGGGTCTTGTCATCCTTTTCTGGGTCTTCAGCATAGGATAGTTCCACATCCACATCTTCTTTATCGGAATCTTCATCTTCATAGGATTCATCTTGATGAGTGTCGAGGTCCTTTGATTCGTCTTCTGGAGGAATGATGATAGAAGGTGCTGGAGATGTGGTTCCCTGTGTTGCCTGTGGAGTTGATTTTCCAGGATGCTCAGCTTGTTGGAATTGTGGCGCTGATGTGTTGATCCTGTTAAGAACTCCAGGTACAAGGGAGATCTTTTTCTTTGGCGTTTTCTTCTTTGATGATGGGGTTTCGGCTAGATTCTAGAAGATCCGGAGGGATGATGATAGCTGGAAGTCCGTTTGCATTGAGGAGAGCTGGCAGAAGTGTGGAAAGTCGGCTTTTGTTGTTCCCGGAAAGAGCGATGGCTGTGTGAATGACGATGGTGATGGCGCCAGTCTTCACACCGGGGATGGTACCACAGCTCCTCCTTTCTTGGGCAAAGTGAGAGCCAATGACAGGCCTGCCATTGGGTCCCGTCACTCTGGTGGCCTCCTTTCCTTTCCATCCATCCATGATATAGAAATCGACTTCTTCACCTTCTCCAATGGAAGCAATTGCCTTCTTTGGGTTATTTTTTGCGATGTTTTTGCGATGTATGAAGAAATCTTTGTTGTCAGTTGTTCTTCCTATAAACCCATATCCTCTCTTGACGTTGAACCATTTGCAAACCCCTGAGAATTTGGTTTGTTGGTCTTGGGCAGTCATGGTTAGCTGGAGAGAGTAGGACTTGTTGTTGCTTCTGTTGCTGCTGGAGCCGAATGGGTGATGGGTTGGTTTGGGGTCCTTATATGGCCGGTTGGAGGATCGGGGATTTCTCCTCCAGCCAATCACAGGGCTTCCAGGTTTGCCAGACTAGGATCCTAACCTCCCAGATTTGTTCATACTGTAAAGTCAGTGAAAATAGGTTAGCCTAAAACAGACCGGATGCGGAAATAACTTGAGCCGACCTTGCCAAGTGAGATATCTTTCTTGGTGACACTGGTAAGGTGTTCGCCTCATAGCCCAAGGGTCCCGGGTTCAATCCCAGGCCCTGGCATATTTTCGTGAGGCTATTCCCGCATCTAACGAAGTTTAGGTGTGCTGGTAAACTTGTTCAGATGGTTGAGAGCAAGATCCGAGCTCCATAAATCCTCTTTCGGGTATGGTGTAAAAACCAATTCCTACAGGACAAGGAAGGGGATAGGAGAGTACAGGGGGTGTAGTGAGAACTCGCTTGGGTTGGGTTGTGGAGTTGCCGGCCGCTCAAGCGAGTTGCCAACTGGGCCGTTAGTGTGTCTGTGTAGCACAGGTGCGTGTGTGCACCGCTCAGTGAAGTTGACTCACCATTCCCGTTCGCCTCTCTGACGGACTCCAGGTCGTTTCGGCTCAGGCTTGTTCCTCTCTGTTCGGAGCCTTCGCTTCCCGGAAGGTGAAGTAGTGTAAAGTCAGTGAAAATAGGTTAGTCTAAAACAGACCGGATGCGGAAATAACTTGAGCCGACCTTGCCAAGTGAGATATCTTTCTTGGTGACACTGGTAAGGTGTTCGCTTCATAGCCCAAGGGTCCTGGGTTCAATCCCAGGCCCTGGCATATTTTCGTGAGGCTATTCCCGCATCTAACGAAGTTTAGGTGTGCTGGTAAAATTGTTCAGATGGTTGAGAGTAAGATCGGAGCTCCATAAATCCTATTTCGGGTATGGTGTAAAAACCAATTCCTACAATACTTTTGTGAACTTCTTTGCCCGTGTTTCTGGTTTCCAGGGGTATAATTCGGACAATAGGGTGGTAGCCCGAGCGAGTGTCTTGGCCAGTGCAGTAGCCGTCATTCCTTTATTCCATCTTCTGGAGCACCTTCTCTCGTGGAGCGCGTGGTGGTGGGGAAAGCTCCGCCCCTTTTCTGGAACTGCCAACTGAGGAACCCTGGCTATTCAACATCTAATAGGGACCCTGATGAAGTGATGGTGGGGGGGTTTGGGAATCTTCATCTGAATCAGGTTAGGAAGGGAAGTTCTAGTTTGTTCCTTCTGAGGTTGCTTGAGGGTTTTAGTCAACTTCCCAACATATTATATACAGTATATATATATATATATATATATATATATTTGTTTTTCTATGTGAATGAGGGAGACAAAAGGCAGAACTGCCTGTGACGAGTGCCTCCCCCAGAGTTGTAAGAGTGACAGAGGCAAAATCAAGGAATGTTCGAGCCAAAATGCCTGGACACACGGATTTTTAAGAAATTTAAGTCAGGATGAGGGGAAGATGGATTCAGGGAGAGAGTTCCAGAGCACAGCTGTTGAATAGAATATATATAATAAAAGGTGAGTCTGTGAATGTAGGGTCTTATAATAATGTTGGTTGGTGGTTCAATACAGCCAATTATCCACGGTATTTGTGTACATGTTTAAACCCTGTTTGGTGCGAATCCGGTCTTTTTGTCCTCTCCCTGTTTCACTCAATTTGTTTGGAGACATTAAGACGTTTCACCTCATTATTTTGGCGATTTCATAATACACTTTACTTCATTCATATATCTTTTTTTTTGGGGGGGGGGGGGGGGCGAGCGATAATGACCAGCAATTTAGGAGAAACCGGCCTTCGGCTTGAACATTACTCCATTTTTTTTTTACATATTTAACTTGAAGTGTGTCTGGGGAGGCATTTATAAGTTTGAAGGGGGACTAGGGAGGCGGTATTTTTAGCCTAGAGCTCAAAATAACAATATATAGCTAAAAATAAAAAAATAAAAAAGGCAGCAATCATATCCCGCAAAAATAATGAAACAAAATATAATAATGTCCCCCAAGATAACACTGTAAAACATTATGGGTTATATGGAGGTATGAAAGTGTCAATTAAAGTGTCCATAATGATATACTGTACCCTTATATATGTATAATGGTAGTAATAAACCTATCTCATAGTAGGATAGAAAGGAAAATCGCTATCAGTACAGCCAATTAATATTTTCTTATTTATATAGATCTATTTTGATTCTTCATTTGTTCTCACTTATAACCTATTCAGGGGATCCCTGAGTACCCCAGCCAAGTCTTATCTCCATAGTCCCAAGAGTTTAGGGGCTAGGTGGACAAAAATATACACTTACACAACTTAACCCTTATTTAGCGGGCGGGAGGGTATATTTGACCGTACCGCCCAGCGGGGGGTTTTACCATAAATGGGGTTGTTTCCGTGCTCTTTTTCACGCATAAACAAGACCCAGAGCGTAATACAAGTATGTATCCCTGAAAGGGCATAAATTGAGCTTTCCAATGACACCCGAACCATCCTTCTACGATCACTGGTTGTCTTGCAACGATCGTGCAACCGAAGGGCAAAAACGGTAAAATACGGCAATTTCTTTATATAATTACGTATGTAGCGAGGGAGAGAGGGTGGATGTAAGTGGAGTAAAGCTCACTAGGTCCACGGCGGCCGTGGCGAGCGGCCAGGAGGTAATCTATGCTCCTCCCACCGCTCCGCTCTCTCTCAGAGCACATTATGTGCTCAAAATTGCACTCAACATATGTCGTGACCCGCCACATAGTCCATATTTATTTCACTCGACATATGCCGGGCGCCGCCAGTTAAGGGTTAAAGCAGGTATCACACGAGCACTATTTCCCTCAACATTTATACTCAGCACTGGTCTGGTAGCTTATGAGGTCAACATTTATATCATATCTGTTACCTAAATTGATCTATCACCAGTCTAGTTTCCGATACCAGTGCAAAATATTACATAAATGCTGCCTAACAAATGTTGATCATCGAATGTTGACTATAAAAGCTCTTGTGTGATACTACACACAAACATGAAATTGAACTTTAAAAATAGACTCGAGGTTATTCGTACTAGTAACGTGAAGAATGAGAACAATAATAAAAATGACAGAACACTGAAATTATTTAGATTAGGCCTAATATGACGACCAAAGATGAAAAAATGAAATGAATTAGTGTAGAGTAAAAATTATCCGTTTTCTATAGTTGTTTCGTGACTAAATAGCATACGAGCTGGGGACGAGAAAGATTCCAAAGCTCCACCCCCTTTTATTTGCGCCCCCCCCCCCCCCCATCCCCCTTTTCCCTTCCTCTCCCTCTTTTTCCCTCATCACTGGCCCTTTTCATTCTCTCTTCTCGACCCCCTCAAGTCTAGCAGCTGTTTTCTCTCTCTCTCTCTCTCTCTCTCTCTCTCTCTCTCTCTCTCTCTCATATTACAGAAAGTTACCCTTCACTTACTACCGTACTTAAACCCTTCTCTCTTTACACTCGACCTTCACCTCTCTGAACTGGAAATATATTTAATTTAGGAGTTCTAATTAGCGGTGAGAAGAAAACGCATAAACTATTTTCCCTTTTCTATGTTCCAGTTGGGTCAGTATTAATATAGGAACAAGGAGATATTCGTAACACTCTATAATGCCCTAATACTGACACTAATAGAAAATATGTTGTATAATTATGGTCTCCAGCTCTCAGGAAAGACATGGAGAGATTAGAGGGATTCCAAGCTAGGGTTACAATATTATTTTATCGATTAGAAGACTGAGGTATGACGATTGGTTGAGAGCTCTGGGTCTCTTTTCGTTGGGTATGCCTAAACTGCGTTAGGTCAATTAAATAATATTAATATCATAAATGGTTCGATAATGTGGAATATAGCCTCACTATGCATACGAGTCGAACGACACGCTACCATATAGCTGGAAGCTTTGGCTGAAAAAGCTTACCATTCGTTTATGTACTGTACAAACTCTTACACAAATAATCTGGAGCAAAATCCATCAGCAGTTGTAGATATTTCTTCAGTGGACAATTCAAATGAGGAGTAATTACTGTAGTATTTTGTACCCTTTACATTAAGAAAATACTGCACTATACAATCTCTGTTTAACTTAAACTCAAGAGTATCTTCCTGGAATAGGCAGCAGGGTCTTTATCTGATACTGATTGATCAATTTAACTCACTCTCTCTCAGACAACACTGCCATTATATCCTAATATACTTTATCTTCCAAGCTGCCACCCAGAACAACAAATCCAGTAAATTACAACAAATCCAGTAAATTAAAACCTCTCAACATGGGTTACTGCATCAAATTTGATGGTGGCCTTTCTGTGTTCTTCATTTCGATCCATTATTTTGGCGATTATATGACACTAGCTGAGGTACTCGGCGCTGCCCGGGGGAAAATCAAAGCATGGGCTGTCTATCTTGGAGAGGAGAGGAGGGAGGGAGGGGGGGGGGGGCTCCCCATCTTAAAAACTGAATAAGTTTGTGTGTGTGTGTGGGGGGGGGGGGGGGGGGGACCTATTTTGGCATCCCCTTAGTATGCATGCCAAGTATTGGGGTCTTCATCTTGAAAACTGAGGGAGTTGCCCCACCCCCCCTTAAAACCTATTTTGGCACCCCCTTAGTATGTATGCCAAGTATGGGCTCTCTATTTTGAAAACTGAGGGAGTTCCCCCCCCCCCACACACACACACTTAAAACATATTCTGGCATCTCCTTAGTATGTATGCCAAGTATGGGCTCTCCATTCCCCCCCCCCCTGCGTAAAAACCTATTCGGACACTCCCTATGTATGCAAACTAAGTTTTTTTATGGTCATCCCGAATGGAGGAGGACCAAGAGTTAGTAAGATAAGAAAGAAGATCACCATTGGAGTGGCCCATACTGGCGGTCTGAGAGTAGGTTATGGGAAGATAAATGCCTAAGAAATTTTGAGGTAAGAATAGTTTCAAAAACTTTAGAGATGCAAGAAATGAGAGTAATTGAACGATAGTTGGAGGGTTGAGAGTGGTCAACCTTCTTTGGGACAGGTTGAATGAGAAAAAAAATCCAGCAAGAAGGGAAGACGTTAGAGGAGAGACAGAGACGGAAGAGTTTGCCTAGGCAGGGAGTCAGCACAGACGCACAGTTTTTGAGTACAACAGGAGCAACACCGTCCGGTCCGTACGCCTTCTTAGTATTAAGCCCAGAGAGGGTGGAAAGTACATCCTTGGAAGAGATTATGATGTTAGGGATAAGTAGGAGAGTGGGGGGTGGAGAGGGAAGAAACTGCACTATGAATAGCCTAATGATTAAGCGAAAGGAAAGAACATCGACTAATTAATTATAACCTTCATTGATATTATCAGTGGTTTAAAGCGGTGTCTCACCCACTTATTAGTCTTAAGGGAGCCCACCTCGCTTTTTTTTCTCTTTCTCCCCCTCTCTCTTTGGCTTGTATCCATTCGGCCCCATTCAGCCTACTGTTTTAAGACGTTTACCCCCATCCAGGTGTCAATATTTTCCTGGCGAGCGGTACCGAGCCAGCATATATATATTTTTTTTGACAGCAAGCTAAATTTGTACATTTTTCGATAGAAACATGTCTCCGGTGAAGCCGGATTTCTCCATACAATGCTGGCTCGCTATCGCTCGCCAGGAAGAAATCGACACCTGGATGGGGATACACGTCTTAAAACAGTTGGCTGAATGAGGCCGAATGGATACAAGCCAGGGAAAGAGAGAAAAGGAGAGAAAGATAAACAAAAAAGCAGGTGACCCCCCTTAATCAATTGAGTTGGATACTCATTATATCTAGGGATGATATTGTTGGAATCTAACTATATTACACTTACTTACTGTACTTGATAAAACTTACTGACCTGCCGGAAACCTACCCTTATTGTTTCCGATAGACTAGTAATGTAGAAAATAACCTATAACTAACCTATCTCGCATCAGTAATACAATAATTCACCTATAACTAACCTATCTCGCATCAGTAATACAATAATTCACCTATAACTAACCTATCTCGCATCAGTAATACAATAATTCACCTATAACTAACCTATCTCGCATCAGTAATACAATAATTCACCTATAACTAACCTATCTCGCATCAGTAATACAATAATTCACCTATAACTAACCTATCTCGCATCAGTAATACAATAATTCACCTATAACTAACCTATCTCGCATCAGTAATACAATAATTCACCTATAACTAACCTATCTCGCATCAGTAATACAATAATTCACCTATAACTAACCTATCTCGCATCAGTAATACAATAATTCACCTATAACTAACCTATCTCGCATCAGTAATACAATAATTCACCTATAACTAACCTATCTCGCATCAGTAATACAATAATTCACCTATAACTAACCTATCTCGCATCAGTAATACAATAATTCACCGCCAAAACCTTTCGCGTCACATCGGCGCAACAAGATTGTATAATAATTAATCGGCCTAATGGAAAACAAATAAAAACTTATTCAAGTTATTTTATATTATTTTGTAATGCCCTGAATATGCTAATGATATCGGTAATATGCTTTTGAATCTCATCCGCCGCTGTAATGACTTATTCAAGGGGAGGTTTGTTATTTTCTGGAACCCATTCTC
Source organism: Paralithodes platypus (assembly GCA_032716605.1). Taxonomy (NCBI): domain Eukaryota; kingdom Metazoa; phylum Arthropoda; class Malacostraca; order Decapoda; family Lithodidae; genus Paralithodes; species Paralithodes platypus. The sequence continues at coordinate 836,633 of CM064487.1, forward strand.
CCTAATGCTTAGCCCCATTATTGTTTTTATTGTAAGACGGTTGCGCCATTAGTTAGGCGATTTTAAGACCTGTTGTACCAATGACGTGTCAATATTTTCCTGGCAAGCGATAGCTAGCTTGTAATTTAGAAGGAACCGGCTTTCAGGAAGGACATCTTTATTCCTCTTCACTCATACTCTCTTTTTCCTTTCCTCTCTCTCTCTCTCTCTATCTTATCCACTTTTATCCTTATTCTGTCTTCTGTGTTTTTCTCTCTTGCTCTCTACCATCATCAAAATTGATGATAATATATCTGATCCTATGCCAATTAACTGTGGGGTCCCGCAGGGAAGCATCCTTGGTCCCATACTCTTTCTCTGTTATGTGAACGACATGGAACTGAGCGTCTCATGTAAATTATTACTGTATGCAGACGACAGCGTGCTTCTGGTTTCAGGAAAAGACCCAATAAGTATTGCCGCTTCACTTTCCAAAGAACTAGCATCATTTAGTGAATGGCTAGTGGACAATAGACTATCTCTTCACCTGGGCAAGACGGAAGCCATCTTATGTGGAACAAAACGCAAACTGAAAGACATTGTGGGCTTCTCGGTCAACTGTAATGATATTCCTATAACAACAGTGTCACAAGTTAAATATCTCGGACTGAAACTGGACGCGAGCTTGTCAGGTGAAACAATTTTGGAATCTATCCTGAGTAAGTGTAGAGCACGTATAAAATACCTGTATAGACAGGTGGGATGCTTGCCCGCGGCGACCAAAAAGACCCTCTACCAAGCGCTTGTTCAATGTCATTTTGACTATTCTGTGTCATCCTGGTACTCTGCATCATCTAAATCAGCACAGCACAAACTTCAGGTCACTCAAAATAAAATGGTTAGGTTCATGCTGAACCTAGGACCCAGATCACATGTTGGCCAGGAACAACTTCAGTCACTAGGTATGCTCAATGTCTCTGACAGGGCCAAACAAATCAGGCTAACTAATGCCTTCACAATTTTCTATGACAGAGCTCCAGAGTATCTAAAGAATGATTTTGTTAAAGCAAATGAGAGGAGTGGACATAATACAAGAAACATGATGTTTAATTTTAAGGTCCCGAGAATCCAAGGACAGGTTAAGCAAACATTCTTCTTCACTGCCATCAAAGACTGGAACGACCTACCCCAGTCAGTCCGTGAAAAGAGAACACTGTATTCCTTCAGACGTAGCCTGAAGGAACACCTGAACCGGACAGCTGCGAGAAGGGAGCACCAAGCTTATGTCTACTACTAAATACGACATGAGAGATAGACAAACCAAACTGAAATGATTACTGATTACGGATTACTGATATTTACTATAGGATGTAAGGTATCTTAAAATAACCCCCTAGAAATACTTTCTCTAAAGTATCTATTTCTTTATCCTCCCCATTTCCCCAGCTAACCTAATCCCACAAGGACCCCAATGGAAATACGCCTAACGGCCTTATTGGGCTATCCTTAGTTGGAATTATGCAAGGCTGGTACATGTCATATTTATAACAAACTATGTGGTACCAACTCTGTAAATTGCTAACTGAATAAATATTATTATTATTATTATTACCTCATCCTCTCTTCTTTTCTTCCTTTTCCCTTTCTCTCTTTCCCTCTCTTGCTATCTACCTTACCCTCTCCCTCCTCTCTTCCGTTCTTCCCTTTCTCTTTCCTCCCTTTCCCTCTCTACCTTATCCTCTCCTCTGTTCCTCCTCTTTCCTTTCTCTCTTCTCTCTTTCTTGCTTTCTACCTTGTCCTCTTTCTCCTCTCTTCTGTTCTTCCTCTTCCCTTTCTATCTTCTCCCTCTCTTGCTCTCTACCTTATCCGCTCCCTCCTCTCCTCTGTTCTTCCTCTTCCCTTTCTCTTTTTCCCTATCTTGCTCTCTACCTTGTCTTCTTTCTCCTCTCTTATGTTCTTCCTCCTCCCTTTCCTTTCTTTTTGTTCTTCCTTCCCTTTATACTCTCTCTCTTGTCTGAACCTTATCCTCTCCCCATTCTCCAATTTTATCCCTCTTTTCCTTACTCCTCTTTCCTCTTCTTTCCCTTATTACGCCCCTCTTCCTCAGTCTCTCTTCCCCGTGTGGCGTCATCCCTTTTCCCCTCATAGTTACAAGTCCCCTCCCCTGCCCTAATGTTTGGCCTGTTCTTGTCCTCCTCTCCTCCCCTCCCTCTCCACCTCACCCCTCCTGTCTTCCCTCTCCACTATCCATTCCTTTTCTTTGCCACTCATCCCACTCCTTTCATATCAATTATTTACCTTATATTATTCCCAGTGAAAATCAAATTATCTCTACCATCATATTGTTGTTTATGTGTATGCTCCCCACTCTTTATTCGAATGGGGTTACTACTTAAGAAGCTTCGAATAAACTATCCTCGTAACGGTGCAGATTAAGGGGATAGTGCTTATTTTGTAGTCTATATATTTATTTGTTAACTATATGTTTTAGTTTCCTCGCTAGACTTCCATCAAGCTTAAAAAAACACCCCATAGACCCCCTTTCAAGAAAAATGTCCCGGCCAAAGGCCATTTCCTTTTAAAATTACAAGCTCGCTATCGCTCGCCAGGAAAAAATCGACACCTAAATGGCACGAATGGTCTTAGTATTGACAAAGAAATGGGGTAAAAGATCTGAAAATCGCCAAAATAACGGGAAGAACGTCTAACAATCTCAAAAGTAATATGCTGAACATGAGGGAGAAGGGGGTCCCGAAAAACCGACTACCTCCCCCTTAAGAGTCCCTTTATGCCACAACCTAATGGCCCCTTTCCAACTGACCTCCCCTCCTCCCTTCTTGTCAACCCACAAGCTAATCCCTTCCTTTCTCTCTATTATTTCGCCCCATCCCTCCACTCTCCTATCTCGCCTCCCCTTCGGATTTTTACTTACATATGCCCCATCTCCCTCCCTTTCTCCTTCACATAATCCTCCACACTATATACAGCCTCGTAAAGATCAATAGAGCTGCTGTTGCTTGCTATCCTTTGCTCTTCTTTGTCCTCGCATGTCAACATCCGAATGCCCCGAACATTATTTCCTTCTCTTCTCTCGATAACCCACACCATCCTGTCTGCGAATCCCCAAGCTTCCCCCTTCCTCTACCAACCCCCTCCCCTCTTTCTGACGCTACTAAACCCCTCCCATACCCCTACCAGCCTTCTACCCCCTCCCCTATCTTCAGCCCATACCCCTACCAGCCTACCTTCCCCCCTCCCCTCTCTTCTTTCCATACCCCTACCAGCCTCCCTTCTTTCCATACCCCTACCAGCCTTCTTTCTTCCCCCTCCCCTCTTCAACCCATACCCCTACCAGCCTTCTTCCCCCTCCCCTCTTCAACCCATACCCCTACCAGCCTTCTTCCCCCCTCTCCTCTCTTCAGCCCATACCCCAACCAGCCTACCTTCCCCCTCCCCTCTCTTCTTTCCATACCCCTACCAGCCTCCTTTCCCCCTTCCACTCCTCCTCCCATACCCCAACCAGCCTCCATTCCCCCCTCCCCCCTCTTCTTTACATACCCCAACCAGCCTACCTTCCCCCCTCCCCTCTCTTCTTTCCATACCCCTACCAGCCTCCCTTCCCCCTTCCCTCTCTTCTTTCCATACCCCTACCAGCCTCCCTTCCCCCTTCCCTCTCTTCTTTCCATACCCCAACCAGCCTCCCTTCCCCCCTCCCCTCTCTACAGCCCATACCCCTACCAGCCTCCCTTCCCCCTTCCACCCCTCCTCCCTACGGTGAAGCGCGGCGCCTTTTTGCGATTTCGCGGGCGAGTGGGTCTTTAGAAGGCGGGTGAATGAGAGAGTAGCGAGAGGTGGAGTCAGAGGGCCCTGTGTTTACATCTCGACTCATGGGCCGCTGCAGGGGGGTGTTTGGGTAGTGGGGAGGGCAAGAGAGGGGGAGAATGAGGGGCGGGAGGGTGTTGCTGGGAAAGGGAGAGTGAGGTGGGAGCAAGGGATGGGAGGGGGTTGTTGGGAAAGGGAGAGTAAGGTGGGAGCAAGGGATGGGAGGGTGTTGTTGGTAAGGGGAGAGTGAGGTGGTAGCAAGGGATGGGAGGGGGTTGTTGGGAAAGGGAGAGTAAGGTGGGAGCAAGGGATGGGAGGGTGTTGTTGGTAAGGGGAGAGTGAGGTGGTAGCAAGGGATGGGAGGGGGTTGTTGGGAAAGGGAGAGTGAGGTGGTAGCAAGGGATGGGAGGGGGTTGTTGGGAAAGGGAGAGTGAGGTGGTAGCAAGGGATGGGAGGGGGTTGTTGGGAAAGGGAGAGTGAGGTGGTAGCAAGGGATGAGAGGGGATGTTGGAAGAGCAGGCGATGAGGATGGAAGAGTGGGGTGGTATTAGAAGGGGTGGGGGAGAGAGGTGGTGGTGTGTTTCATAAAATAGTGTGGTTAGGGGAAAGTGAATGGGAAGGAGTACTGGAAAAGGGAGATGGGAGGGTGCTTGATGAACTAAAAGTGAGGGAAGGGGGTGGAATTACGGTGCTGGTTGGGAAAATAAGGGTGGCGGAAGTGGATGGGAGGTTGGGAGGTTGGTAGGTGGTAGAGCTGGAGTGGGGGAGCAGGTATGGAAAGGATAATTCTGAGTAAAATAGTTACGAGGAGGATAGCCCCTATTTGTCCACAGACGAATGTAGGAAGGACAGTCACATTAATCCACATTGCATACACCTACTGTAGTGGCGTCCTCAATCCATGAGAAGTATAGTAATAAGCTTTGAACTGTTGTGGATTGAAAGTTAACAGAAAGGTAGTTTGAGGATGTAAACTCTAGATACTCTAGAATACTTGTGTATAGTGTGTTAACAGAAATGCCTATCTTAGTGTCACAGGGATTGACACGAAGAAGTGGCAACCGAAGTAAGATTTAATCAAATGTATAATATAAAAACTATACAATTTCTTAGAGGGGATAGAGTTAATTACATAAATTGATAGAATAGGTAAGAAGATGCTAGGCTGTAGGAAGTAACTTGTTAGTGTGAGAAACGACAGATTATAGTGAGAAGCAGTGTTCCATATTTCAATCTCAACTGCAAAGATTGGACAAGAGAATGAGAAGTGTATTTGAGCTGTTAAGAGAGGATCAGAGCTGTTTGTGTAGTTATTGAAAACGCGTTTGTTGAGCTGTTTAACCCTTTGAGTACCAGCGACGTGTGATATATTTTATTCTAGCTGTATTTAGACGATATTACGCAGCTTAAGAAGGATCTGTGGTTGTTTAAAGGGGTGGCTGAGATATAATGAAGCCTGATTATTGCTAAAGGTACTTCCTAAGCTAAATAAAATCATCTAATGGTTGCCAGAACATGATAAAAAGAACGTCCCTGGTACAGAAGGGGTTAATCAGATGACGACCGACGTTTTACCTGTTATTCTAGCTATCTTCAGACGATTGTACTCAGCTTGGGAAAGATCTCTAAGGGTTAATCGAAATTGTGTTAAAACCAATTGAGCCTTGGAGATAATAATACAAAAAGGGAAATCCACAGTGCACAATTTATCTTCTGAATAAATTGGTTAAGGGGGGGGGGGGAACTGTTTTTTTTTTATCTTTCTTGGTTGTATCCATTCGGCCCCATTCAGCCTACTGTTTTAAGACATTTATCCCCATCCAGGTGTAGATTTTTTCGTGGCGAGCGATAGCGAGCCAACATTTTATGGAGAAATCCGGCTTCGCCGGAGAAATTTTTCTATCCAAAAATGTACAAATGTAGCCAGCTGTCTAACTCATCAAAAATATGGTGGCTCGCTATCGCTCGCCAAGCATAAATCGACACCTGGATGGGGATAAACGTCTTAAAACAGTAGGCTGTATGGGGCCGAATGGATAAAACCCAGAAAAATAAAAAAAAATAAGGTGACCCTTAAAGTATAGTGAGTCCGGTGTTTACAATTTGTAGAACCCTTGCTTTATGTTGGAGAATGGGGGAGAGGGAAAAGTAAAGTCGTGTATTTCGAGAAAATTGGCGATATTCTAATGCAACTTACCAAGTGGGTCTATCTACGAAGATTGGCTACAAGTATATGTTTTATGTAGATTTTGTTATTATTACATCCTTGCCAGTGCTTATTGCATAGTGTTATATTAGAAACAAGTTTGATATATAGGTCATTCTCTAGACATATAGTGCCGTATAAAATTATGTGTGTGTGTGTGTGTGTGTGTGTGTGTGTGTGTGTGTGTGTGTGTGTGTGTAGGGAGCAGACTACCCCCCCCCCCTCTTCTCTTTAATACGGATGAGAGGGGATGATAATATGAGGGTAGCTTCGTATATCGCGATGATAGGCTCGTATACATTGCAAGAGATAATGTGTATGAAAGGGGTTATTAAAGTGGCCATCATCAATCAATAATCTACCCATTGAAAGATTATATGGATGATAAGCAACCCGTCTAACACAAGGATAGGAAGGTGTATCACTAGCAATATATCCAATGGTTATATAGATCTTTTTCATACCCTTTTTACACCCTATATTTTTTGCAGTGCAATCAAAAAATATCCCGACCGAAGGCCAGTTACTCCTAAATTACAGGCTCACTATCGCACGCCAGGAAAAACTCGACGCCTAAATGGCACGAAAGATCTTAATATTGACAAAGTAATGGGCGAAAGTCTTAACAAAAATGAAAACTAACGAGGCTAAGCAAGAAGAAGGAGGTTCAGAAAAAAAATATTACATTTAACCTATTCAGTACCGGTGACATCCTTTTCACTATATTCTGGCAACCACTAGACGATTTTATATAGCTTTGGAAAGACGTCTAACAATTAAAAGTCTACAAACTATCTCAATTAATCCTTTTAGCTCCCATATATTATTTCTAAGATTCATAAAATCGTCTCAGTGCAGCATAAATAACAAAACATATACGTCATCGCAACTGGAAGGGTTAAGGGGAGATGAGCCGTTTTTCTGGTCCCCTTTCTTCTTCATGCTAAGCCCCATTGGTTTTCAGATTTTAAGATGTTTGCCCCATTAGTTTGTCGATTTAAAGATCTTTCGCTCCATTCATTTGTCAATGTTAAGACCTTTCGTGCTATTTAAGTGTCGATTATTGTTCCTGGCGAACGATAGTGAGCATGTGATTGTGGAAGAACCGGCCTTCGGTCGGGACATTTTCCTACCGAAAAATGTACAAATTAATCTACAAGGGGGATCTAATGGATGATATTTTAAGTTTAATAGAGGTGTAGGGAGGAAACTAGAAAACTAATGAATAAATGAAAAAATCGACCAAAAAGTGAACCATCCCCCCTTAATAAATCGTAATAAAACGTAATAAATTTTCGTCCATCATACATTACGCTCTTTTACAGTTAATTTGGCAGATGTGTTTACAGTGTACCTCCAAGCGATTATATTTAGCTTAGGAAATATGTTGGCCGGGTAGGCTACAGGGAAGGATAAGAAGGGGGGGGGGGGCTAGGAGAGAGAGAGAGAGAGAGAGAGAGAGAGAGAGAGAGAGAGAGAGAGAGAGAGAGAGAGAGAGAGAGAGAGAGAGAGAGAGAGAGAGAGGAGAGAGAGAGAGAGAGAGAGATAGAGAGAGAGAGAGGGGGAGGGGCGGGGAGGGATGTATATAAGGAGTGGTTTATCAAAGGGGGGGACTTAAAGGAGGGGGGTCCAATAGAAGCCGAGGGAAATGGGAGAGAGAGGGAAGAACTGAGGGGTGAGGAGAGGGGGGATGGAGATAGGAGAAGAGAAGAGAAGAGAGGAGAGGAGAGGAGAGGAGAGGAGAGGAGAGGAGAGGGGAGGAGGGGAGAGGAAATGAGAGGAGAGGAAATGAGAGGAGAGGAGAGGAAAGGAGAGGGGAGGAAGGGAGAGGAAATGAGAGGAGAGGAGAGGAAATGAGAGGAGAGGAGAGGAAAGGAGAGGGGAGGAGAGGAGAGGAAAGAAGAGGAGAGGAGAGGAGAGGGAAGGAAAGGAGAGGAGAGAGGAGAGATGGAGATAAAGCGATGTAAGGGAGAGTTGAGGATAGAAGGGAAGAGGAGGGGAGAAGGAAAGGGGGGGGGGGAATGGGGTAGGGGTGGCAGGGGGGAATATAAGGAGGTGTTTATCAAGGGGGGACTTAGCGGGGGATTCAATTCAGGAGATTGGGATGAGGGGGGAGAGGGAAAAAGAGAGAAGGGGAGGCTTGGCGAGAGAGAGAGAGAGCGATTTAATGTTGTTTATAAGGGGGGGGGGGACTTACTGGAGGGGTGTTCAAAAGACTCAAACAGGGAGGAGGAGGAGGGGGGGGGGGAAGGAGGGATGAAAGGGAGAGAGAGACTACATATAAACAACAAAGGAAGGAAGCGACAAAATGGAAGACAAATAAAGAGAACAAACAAAACAAAAAACACAATGAAGATAAAATAACAAACAGACTAAATTCTGGGGCCACTTGGAAATCTTGCTCGGTGTACACTCATGTCAACCCTCAAACAACACAATAAATCTCAGAAATGTAAAGATTGGGGAAAGAGTGTTAATATAAACACCATGTAAGGAGGATCACTTTATTGACAACGTTTCGCAGATAGATTCATCAGGTCAAACGTTGTAAACAAAAGTGCTCCTTCTCACATGGTGTTTATATTCATTCTGTCTACTTTTCAAAGTATATTTTTATCAAAGAGTGTGAAACAGTTGGAAACAGTTCGGGATAGTCCGTGGTTTATGTCCTATAGTATATTCACTGTAAGTAGACGAGAAATCATGACCTCTAACCTCTGTAACTAAAACACGACTAGAGTAATCGAAGTAATATTTCTACCATTTGGGAAGAGTCAGTCAAGGAATAGATGTGCAAATTTACAGCCAATTTTCTCTAGCCCTTTTTGAGTTACAGAGGATAGAGGTAATGATTTTTCGCCTACTTACAGTGAATAGACTATAGACTGTACAATACACAACAAAGAGTATATAAAGGTATATAAGTTAATTGATTATCTGAGCTGATTGGCTAATGGTACCGTGTCTGAATTACATTTTTCCGTTGCAATAACGAACACAAGACATATATTACCCAGTACCATCAGCCAATCAGATCAAAATATCGTTCTCTCCATCATAGAAACCAAGAGCAATTTCGCCAGGTTAAGCACAAAAAAAAACTACATATTAAACTTAGCTAACCTAACCAAACCTAGCCTAGTCTAATCTAGCCTAATTCTAGTCTACATTAACCTAACCTAACCACCTCAAGGGGACAGTGGCTGCTTTTTTGGCCTATTAATTAATTTATTAATTTATGCTTTAGTTTCCTCGCTAGACATCCCTCAATCTTAGAAAAACATCCCCTAGACCCCCGTCAAGATAAATTTTTTACATTTTTCGGTAGAACAATTTCCCTTTACAGGCTCACCATCGCTCGCCAGGAAAAAATCGACACCTAATGGCACGATAGGTCTTAAAATTGACAACGAAATGGGGCGAAAGGTATTAAAATTACCAAATTAATGGGCCGAACGTCTTAAAATCTAAAAACTAATGGGGCTAAACATGAGGAAGAAGGGGGACCAGAAAAACAGCCCATCTCCCCTTAAACCAACTACAAAGCCAACTCGACCGTGGGCGACAAGCCATAAAAGAAGGCGCTACGCTGTGAAATTAGAGCCCAATTGTTGGTTTTCTCGAATTTGGTTAGAGATTACTGCCCCACCACCTCTTGTATGTGCATTGTTCGGCCACACACACACACACACACACACACACACACACACACACACACACACACACACACACACACACAGCCACGCTTCTGTATACATTTACACAGGATGCCGAACCTCAGAGGACCTTCTTCATATACAATAAGTGCACACACACACACACACAGTACATCTATATGTTTTTATGCACACATATACACGTTGGCATATATATATATAGTTATTGAGTAGGTCTAGTTTCTTTCCTATTTTCCTGTCAATCGCTTCCTTTTGGCAGATTGTTTGGGTACCTTGGTCTTGCCTTGGACAATCTCGACCGGGGATCGGAAACCACTCTTATTTTGTACACCTCCTTTATTCCTTTGTCTATCATTCCCACGAGCCTCTCTCTCTCTCTCTCTCTCTCTCTCTCTCTCTCTCTCTCTCTCTCTCTCTCTCTCTCTCTCTCTCTCTCTCTTCTCACTCTCTCTCTCTCTCTCTCTCTCTCTCTCTCTCTCTCTCTCTCTCTGCCTAAATCTCTCTCTCTCTCTCTCTCTCTCTCTCTCTCTCTCTCTCTCTCTCTCTCTCTCTCTCTCTCTCTCTCTCTCTCTCTCTCTCTCTCTCTCTCTCTCTCTCTCTCTCTCTCTCTCTCTCTCTCTCTCTCTCTCTCTCGGAGTAGATTAACTAAGGTGAGAATAATATAATTACAAATAAGTGTTACTAAAAACACTATATAGTACTAATGTGGCTAATAGCGTATTATTAATTAACAATGTAAACAAAAGTTAACCAAGTTAAAGTAAATAAAATATTAAGCATATGGAAGAAACAAATACCTATATAATAATACAAAAAAAACCCACAGAAATTAAAACAAATACCAATGACAAATTACATATAAAATGGTAACACATAACAATGAAATAGCTTATTAAAGGATATATTTAACAAAATATTACAGGCAATACAACTTATCAGCAATTAGCATCAAGCACACACATCCACATGCACCCACAGACAATATACAAAACACGCAAACATACACACATACCTAAACAAAAAATATTTATATACAATACAAAGATATACAAATATAACACACACACAGACACCACCTAAGACAGCAACACACACATATTAACACAAACACAACACAAAGAACAGACCCTCTCAACACTCACTCACTCTCACACAAACACCTACACACACACATACACAAACACATATTTTTTCCTCAACACTCACATGTACACTCACTCACTCTCACACAAACACACACATAGACAAACCTCCTCAACACTCACTCACTCTTACACAAACACCTACACAAACACACAAAGACAAACCTCAACACTCACATGTACACTCACTCACTCATACACAAACACCTACACAAACACACACAAAGACAAACCTCAACACTCACATGTACACTCACTCACTCTTACACCTACACAAACACACACAAAGACAAACCTCCTCAACACTCACATGTACACTCACTCACTCTTACACAAACACCTACACAAACACACACAAAGACAAACCTCCTCAACACTCACATGTACACTCACTCACTCTCACGCAAACACCTACACAAACACACACAACCCTCTCAACACTAACACATACACTCACTCACTCTCACACAAGCACTCACTCTCTCACACAAACACCTACACAAACACACACACACACACTTTTGCCATTCTGCACCACATTAGCCTAATTGTGGAGTAAATTAATGGAGAATGGCTAATTAAGGAGCATTCTCTCGCACACAACTTAAATTGACCGTAATTGCTCAATCTCGCCACTTACCATACTTAAAAATCTTGTTAACATGGGGAAAGTTGGAGTGACGTCATGTAAAGACACTAATTGCTTAATGAAACGTTCTCCATAATATTAAAAGTCCAAACTCATCATATTTTATTCATCTCACTCTGTTGGTATCTATCCTTCATAAAATTGGTAATGTGAGTTAGCCTATATGCATAAACTGAAATACAAGTATAACAAGGTTTGCTTAGGTGAATCAAGATGCAATTCAGCTTAACTATAATGTGAATATATTATGTTCAATTACACAACTTATGAACATACCAAGTTTGTACTTAATTGACATGCATTAGTTTTTAAAAACATAACAGATTATTACTCATATACTGTATGTGTACGGTTCTCGTAATAGTTGAACACAAACTATATCTAGTATATGTGTAACAAGGATACTATAAACCTACAGGACAGCTGATATCACCCAAGAAAATCCCCGGCATATTACGTAGATTAGAAATCGCGTCCTTCTGGTCAGCAGTCCAATATGCTATCCATTCAGGTACACCTCTTGCGTACATACCGATGTATTGGTCTTCGTCTCAGTTTAAACCAGGGTCCAGATAATATAAAAAAAATGCCGAAATGATGTGATCGTCGCGCAACTGTCTGTCTGTCGTCGATTTGTTTGTCCGATTGTAAGCAGGATTTCTCAAAAACTAATGGACGGATTTAGATGAAACTTATTCAGTACCTTCAGTTAGTAACATAATATAATTAATCAACATATGGCCAACATCCGATGATCCACCTACCTCCCGAAACGACCGCCCTCTATAATGACCGTGAGAAGTGTTTGATAGATCTTCACGATACTCACTGTGAGGTATACTGGTTTCCTAGATAAATAGAACATTGAATGGAATTTGTTGACTGAATTCAGTGTTTACCAGCTTATTTTTGGCCAATTCAACCATTAAACCCAATTTTACCATTCAGCCCAATTTGAATATTCAGCCTAAATTTTTCAATCAGCCCAATTTGTTCAGTAAGCCCAATTTGAAGGTTCAGCCCAGTTTGAGCAGTGAGCCCAATTCGTTGAGTGTGACAGATCAGTTTACAGTCGACACCATGGGACTCTACCTGACAGGCTGTCACCGTTAACTGTATTGTTGCTATAGTTATTAATGTCTTGATAACAAACGGCTGCAGGCTAAAACGGCTGCAAACAAAAACGGTCACAACAAAAAATTCGGCCGCAAGCAAAAAGAGCTGCAAACAAAAACGGCCACAAATAATATTGGCTGCAAACTTAAGCGGTCGCAAACAAAAATAAGTAAATAAATATGTATATGTATGTATATACTCAGGCCCAATCCCCACTTTTCCTCTTTGTTTTCCTTTTTTGTTGGGGGGGGGGGGGTAAATAAATATACGGCTGCAATAAAAAAATATATATATATATATATATATATATATGTACTGTATATATATACCGGGTATATATATATATATATAAAGCCACAGACAAAAATAATAATACACATACAAATACAAAATACATAAATAAAAATGATAAAAAAGCCGCGAGCAAAAACAAACACATTACAAAATTGTTCAACATTGGACTGCTTGGTCCACATCAGCCGCAGACCAAAGCGGCCGTAAACAAAGACAACTTTGGAACAAAGCGGTCCACTTCTCTCTCATGCTTAGCCCCATTAGCTTTGAAATATAAAGATGTTCGCTAAATTAATTTGGCACTTTTATGACCTTTGCCCCATTGTTTTGTCAATATTAAGACCTTTCGTGCTATTTAGGTGACATTATTATTCCTGGTGAGCGATACCGAGCATGTAATGTAGGAGGAACCTGCCTTCGGTCGGAATATTTTTCTACCGAAAAATGTACGTACCGGTATTCATCTGGAAGCGGGTCTTGGGGTATTTTGACTTTAACCTTTAACGGGGGTCTAAGAAGCGAACTAAAATCCTCCTCTTAAGGGGGAGGTAGTCGCATTTTCTGGACCCCCTTCTCCCTCATGAATAGCATATTAGTTTTGAGATTTTAAGACGTTCGTTCCATTAGTTTGGTGATGTTGAGAACTTTCACCTTATTTCTTTGTCAATATTAAGACCTATAGCCCAGCTCCTTTCAGTGTTTTGTCTCTTATCCATCCTATGCAGAAAATAACAGTCCCATCCTATATGTTTGCATCCCAACTTAATCCCTATACAATCCCTATATAATGAGTCCCATCCAATGTTTCTATCCATGTTGTTGCATAAAAACCACAACATAGGAAACCGATCCTTCTCCAGCTCCATGCAATTAGTCACTGCCTCATCAAATGTATGAATTACGGGGGAAGGGTATATTTTTTGTCGATTATTTTATAGATATAATATTGTGTTAATTTCCTCCCTAGACCTCCATCAAACTTAAAAAATCATCCATTAGATCCCCCTGCTAGATTTATTTGTACATTTTTCGGTAGAAAAATATTCCGGCCGAAGGCCGGTTCTTCCCAAATTACAGGCTCACTATCGTTCGCTAGGGAAAAAATCGACACCTAAATAGCACGAAAGGTCTTAATATTGACAAAAAAAATGGGGCGAAAGGTCTTAAAATCGACAAACTAATGGGGCAAACATCTTAAAATCTGAAAACAAATGGGGCTACACATGAGGGAGAAGGGGATCTATAAAAAAGCTACCCATATCACCTTAACTACATCGCTTACACAAAATCCCATAAGGCAATAGCCATATCCACCCAGAGAAAAATAACTGGATACAACAGTTTCCCCTGACTCGACTCTATCGCTTACAAAACAAATAACATACAATATACTGTATAGGAGCCCCATCCCCTTTCCATAACATTAAGGGAGCCCACCTCGCTTTTTTACGCTTTCTCTTCCTCTCTCTTTGGCTTGTATCCATTCGGCCCCATTCAGCCTACTGTTTTAAGACGTTACCCCCAACCAGGTGTCAATATTTTCCTGGCGAGCGGTAACGAGCCAGCATATATATTTTTGTTTGTTTTCACGTCAAGCTAAATTTTTACATTTTTCGATAGAAAAATGTCTCCGGCAAAGCCGGATTTCTCCATACAATGCTGGCTCGCTTTTGCTCGCCAGGAGGAAATCGACCTGGATGGGGATGAACGTCTTAAAACAGTTGGCTGAATGGGACCGAATGGATACAAGCCAGGGAAAGAGAGAAAAGGAGAGAAAGATAAAAAAAAAAACGGTAACCCCACTTAAGGAACACCTCCTTCTTGACATTAATCCTCCATTACAAACCCCAATGCACTTGAATAGATTAATTAAAGCATATGATCCTCCCGGGAATCGAACTCGGGACACCACACCCTGAACAAAAGCATCTAAACCATTACACCACCAACACAGGATACAACGCAGGTCCTTCTACTCTCTCTCTCTCTCTCCCCCCCCCCCCACCCTCTATCCCCGCCTCTCCCTCTCGATTAAGGGGAGATGGGTCGTTTTTATAGATTCTCTTCTCCCCCATGTTTAATTCCATTAGTTTTCAGATTGTAAGATGTCTTCCCCATTAATTTGTCGATTTTAAGACCTTACGCCTCATTTCCTTGTCAATAGTAAGACTTTTCATGCTATTTAGGTGTCGAATTTTTCCTGGCGAACTATAGTGAGCCTGTAATTTTTGAAGTTGGCCAGGACATTTTTCTAACGAAAAATGTACAAATTAATCTAGAAGGGGGATCTAATGGATTTTTTTTTTTAAAGTTTGATGGAGGTCTAGGGGGGAAACTAGAAAACTAATTTAATAAATGAAGAAATCGACCAAAAAGTTAACCATCTAACGATGCCAGAAGCAAAACAATACAAAATATAAAAAAACATTCAAAGCCTCCATTCCCTGCCCCTTTTATTGCCCTATCCCTCACATACATATTACAAAATACAAGGTAGTTCCACCCCGTTCTTGTTTCCACTCAATTGCAGACACATCTCAAGATATGAAACGGCTCCTTCTCTATCTCTCCTCAAAGAAATAGCACACAATATTATAAAATCCCTAATCAATCCCCCAAAAACGAAATATCAAAGAGTACAATACAGCTCTTCCTGTCCTATGTATAAACTCTACATCTACACAAAATATCAAAATACAATATACAGCATCCCCATCCCCTTTCTCAATAATCTATTTTTATCCCAGGATACAATGTGGGGTTTTCTAGGCCCTGTCCCCACACTATCCTTCATCCCCACCGTCTTTCTCCTATCCCCGCCTCTCCTCTTCCCCCCTCTTGACTTATCTAAACATGTCAGGAGAAAATTGCTCCAATAACCTGAGCTGAAAGACCCGCTTACCCGCTTAATTGCTTTTTTGCCCCGAGAGCGCCGCGTCGCCCTTCATTTGTTCTAACTTAAGGCGGGCGTCTCGAACCTTTACTCTGGCCTGGGCTTCGGCTGTGCGAGCGTCGGGAGAAAGGTGGTGTTCGTTAGGAATTACTTTAACATATACATTTTAGAATTATGAAGGTTGATTCCACTTTAGGAACTGGAAAATCTATAGTGAATGTCGATATGGTGCTATTAATAACTTGGAAGTTATTCTTACAGTGCATGTATCAGAGGTTCTATAAAATATAGTGATCGATATTTGTTTACAAAGACGCCATATTTTTATTCAATAAATAGTGCAGATAAAAATCCGCTTTCAATAAAATTATTATTGTAAACATAAACTTTGAGAAGTCGATGAAAGTATTATGCAAGGAAGAACATTTCATTTAATAACGTATCCCTTATGGCCATGGTGGCACACTCGTTCAGTTTGGCATGTCAGGTTGAGATCTGCACATGGTAGTTTGAGCTTGTGTGTGAGTGGTTTGACAGTGTGTGCAGATCTGTGATGCTAGTACAAACCACTAAACCAAAACAAACATTCAAACTGGCCTCTTTAGTAAATTACTCATATCGATCTGTCAATCTGAGAATTACACAGGCCAGGTTGAGCTTTTTGAAGGCAAATCTGAGGCCTGTACACATCTTCAAACTACACACACACGTACTAAAGCTGCCTTTCATATTACTCTGACATGTACAACTAATGAGTATGTGTGTCAGCGTTTAGAGGGAAGTTGACAGATAGTAATGTCTGACAGATGTTGAATTCGTTGAATAATAATATAATGGAGAAAACAACCCCCCCCCCCCCCCCCCCCCGAGGGGACAATTTTTTTTTTCACTTAAGACCTATTCTGGCACCCCCTTATTATGGATGCCAAGTGTATACCCTCTCTTGCGGCGAGTGCGAGGCACCCGCCTTTCAACATAGTCCCTCTCCTATTCTGTCCAACTCTCCAACCCAAGAATTGGCCAATTTTCTAAAAAAAAATCTACTCAACTAGTAAACTCTGTAACCCTCTCCCTTCATTAATCTTTCCTTCATCCTATGACTTATTCTGCATTAAACTTCGTGTGCCCAGGCATTTATACCACAACGTCCCTTGAATTTGGCTCTCTGTCACTCTTTTGGCTCTGAGGGAGACAGAATCAAGGTTGGGAACACGAGAGAATACAAGATTGTTGCGCACATGTACGCAACATCCACCTTTGGCTAAAAACTGAGGATAGAGATAGTACGAAGATACAGAGAAGGGTTTGCTGTCAGTAGTCCCAGACAACTGGATTTCGGTGAGAATGAGAAGTTCAGGGTTGGTAGAGGTGTTGCACAGAGTGGAAGTTAGAGCAAAGACCACGAATTTTGCAGATATTTATAGTATGTGCGGGAGGTCGTGGTCCAGTGCATTTCGAAGGGTCAGCATCAGGGGCCAAACCGCTTGGGACATTTCTGCCCCCCGCCCCCCCCCCCCCCACACCCCCTCCCCCCTGGGGTCTCCCAGGCGGGTCGTACGTTCATCATAATTTTTCTTCATTTTGAAAATGTAGTGTAGTATGTAATGTGTTGTGGTATAATTTATTTATAGAAAGAGAAGGTGTTTTGGAGGGCAGACTGGGGTTGTCCTCAATTTTGGTGAGGCACGGACAGGATCAGCAAGGGAGGCCAGATGGTGAAACAGGAGTTCTAGCTGTCCTTATCAGTCATCTGTAGCACTCCCCGGGAGTACCGCCTTTTTCTGCTTGTGCCTACAGTCTCCTCCTCCTAAGTCACTTGTCAGCCTAGTTTAGTATTAATTTATACAAGTAATCTTATTTTATTTTTAATTGTATCTAAAATATAAAATGGGTGTATACTAGGAATATACAATATATTTGTAGCTACGCTTATTTCAATTGTTGTTATTTGTCCTTCACATTATAAATGAGCACATTAGTTAATAGAGGCTCAGTTCATCATATATACTGTAGTTTATTCAGTGTACAAACCTAAGGTATCCTTAATTTTAAGGGTGGCTTTGTGAATTATTGACATCGAACTAACGGACATTTCGTCTGATATTATGTGATTCACAGTTAAAGCTAAGCACATGGTGGCCATCCAGAATTCTCACCAGATCTCATCGTGGTCATTCTAGTCTCTTTCCAGAGTCCATCGATGCCATCTAAAATCCTTACCGTTCCTACTTGTCAATCAAGGAAGGTCTCGATGAGCTCCCGGTAAGCATTTTGGATGACCTCATCGAACACCTGTGCCTAGTTTCAAACGACCCATCACATGATTCGGACACATTTTTCGCCATTGTTAAGGCCTCTACAGAGCACCACAAACGCTCAGACCAGCCCGTCTGGTCACAGGTACTTTAAGCCACTCTCAGGCAAAACTGAGCGTGTGTGAGGCTGATTCAGTAAAAGACATTGCCCGTTCAGGCCAAATATTGGACATAACTAGCCTCCCATTCACTACCATATTATGAAGGTGAACGGAAAGGCTGACTGGGTCGTGTAATGTACTTGGGGCCCTTATTATGCCTCAACCTGTAGCATCCCATAGCCCCACGTTCGAATCCCAAGTCACAGTCGAAGCCAAGACTCTGGGACTCGGCAGTGTTTTTCTCGTGACGGCGCGGCGGCATCGGAACCTTGTTAGCGATTCGTATTAAAGTGAAGCACGCCGGGAAAGAACGGTTAATTTCCACCCCGCTCATTCCCATATTAGACGATTACGAGCACTCAGGATTTTTAAGGAGGCCATTTGTGAGGATTAATGGGTCTTTTAACGCGGGGTGTTCGTTCGTTCGGGAGTGTCAGGGGAAGATGACGAAGGAGAAAGGAGAAGAAGAAGAAGAAGAAGAAGGAGAAAAATAAGAAAATGTAGAAGGAGGAGAAAGATAAGGATGACGATGAAATAGAACAATAAAAAAAGAGGGTGAAGAAGAATTAGGAGTATAAGAATAATAAGAATAAGAAGGGGCTTAAAGCGAAACTGGTGAACTCACATATTTTAATGGATGGTCATCATATCTATAGGGTCATCGATAAGGAGGAGGCATTAGCAGTTGTAGTGGGAGGAGGAGGAGGAGGAGGAGGATGAAGACAAGGAGTAGGATGGCAACACGTAGAACAACTGGAGGAGCAAGATTAGAAGGAGAAGGAAGGAAAAAAGGAGGAAATATGAGGAAAAAGGGAAAGGTGAGAAATATAAGGACGATGACAAGGAAGACACTGAGTAGGATAACAACACGCGGAAAAGTGAAAACAGGAGGAAGAACAAGGAGTGCAGAAAAAAGGAAGAAGAGAAAGAAGAGGAAAAGAGGAGAAGAATAAAGAGCAAGAGGGAAAGATAATGGAGACAAGCTTAGACTATGATAAATTATAAAGACAGTAAATAGAATAATAACAAGAGGCGAAGGAGAAAACACTAAGATAATGGACATGAAGTTTGAATTAAAAGAGCACATCAAATGATATATATACTGCTTTTATATGTGTAACTTGTGTATGTGTAACTTGTGTATGTATAACTCATGTATGTGTAACTTGTGTATGTGTAACTTGTGTATGTGTAACTTGTGTATGTATAACTCATGTATGTGTAACTTGTGTATGTGTAACTTGTGTATGTATAACTCATGTATGTGTAACTTGTGTATGTTTATCGTAACTTGTGTATGTGTAACTTGTGTATGTATAACTTGTGTATGTGTAACTTGTGTATGTCCAACTTGTGTATGTGTAACTTGTGTATGTATAACTTGTGTATGTGTAACTTGTGTATGTCCAACTTGTGTATGTGTAACTTGTGTATGTGTAACTTGTGTATGTCCAACTTGTGTATGTGTAACTTGTGTATGTGTAACTTGTGTATGTGTAACTTCTGTATGTATAACTCATGTATGTGTAACTTGTGTATTTGTATCGTAACTTGTGTATGTGTAACTTGTGTATGTGTAACTTGTGTATGTGTAACTTGTGTATGTGTAACATGTGTATGTGTAACTTCTGTATGTATAACTCATGTATGTGTAACTTGTGTATGTTTATCGTAACTTGTGTATGTGTAACTTGTGTATGTATAACTTGTGTATGTGTAACTTGTGTATGTCCAACTTGTGTATGTGTAACTTGTGTATGTGTAACTTGTGTATGTGTAACTTGTGTATGTGTAACTTGTGTATGCGTAACTTATGTATGTGCAACTTGTGTATGTGTAACTTATGTTTATGTCATATATGTACAACTTCTGTATGTTTAACTTGTCTTGTAACTTATGTATACATAATTCATGCATATGTAACTTATGTATGTGTAACTCATGCATATGCAACTTCTGTATGTGTAACTTCTGTATGCGTGATTTGTGTACGTAGAGTATATGTAACTTATCCAGGTGTAACTTATGCATATGTAACTTCTGTATGCGTAATATATGTATATGTAACTGGTGTGTAAATGTATTGTATGCGTATGTGCGTACCTTTCCGTATGTGTGCCTAGCGTGTACGTGTATAACTCTTTGTAACAGACTAACTCCCCCAATACCCCCCACGGACAGCGCAAGGACCCCCCCCCCCACAATAAGGACAGAACCCCCCCACCCTCCCCAGCTGTTACCATTGCAGCCCATAAGTTCAACACCTCTTTATAAAATCACTTTCACACTTGTTTACGTAATTCGATTTGACTGTGCCTTTTTTCATTATTATTTTGGTCTTTGGTCTTCTTGCTCGTTTTGTTTCTAGTTTTGGTGTTTTGGTCAGGATGGCTTACTGATTGTTTGGTTTTCTTCAACTTTTGTTCACACTATTTGGCATGTTGATATAGCTTCTTCTGCATATACACGCTTGCACAACACACACACACACACACACACACACACACACACACACACACAACACAGGCATGCACTCCTTTCCTCTCTCTCTTACCAATTCACAATCTCTCTATTCTTACCTTCCCATTAATTTACTCACTCGTCTCACCTTTCTCATTCATTAACACTCTCTCATTCATTAACTCACTCACTCATGCTCTCTCTCTCTCTCTCTCCAGGGCAGTAATTCCCTTTCCAATGTTCCCTTACCCACTCTAAACCACTGTTTGGACACTTGATCCTCAGTGTTTTGGAGGACAAGCAACCTAGAAGGGTCACTAGATCTGTTGTTGCTTGATTTCCTTTGTACTCTCTCTCTTTCCGTCAATCAGTGGAGTATAGCCAGCATCTGTTGTTGTGTTGTGGTGTTTGTCAAGGGCGGGGAGACTGGCTACACTGTTTTAAATTGTTTGCACCTTCACACAAATTTAAAGAGAGGGCATGTGTGTGTGTGTGTGTGTGTGTGTGTGTGTGTGTGTGTGTGTGTGTGTGTGTGTGTGTGTGTGTGTGTGTGTGTGTGTGTGTGTGTGTGTGTGTGTGTGTTATGTTGTCTACCTATAGTGGCCATGTATCGTGTAATTGGTACTGCTATAATGACTGCCATTCAGGGTTCTCCTACACCTTGCTTCTTATTTATCCTATTAGTAAACGGCCGTATTAAAATTTTGAAAGAGAACTGTAAATTGCATGGCTTTTACAATTATTACTTATTTTGG
This sequence comes from Paralithodes platypus, assembly GCA_032716605.1. Lineage (NCBI taxonomy): Eukaryota > Metazoa > Arthropoda > Malacostraca > Decapoda > Lithodidae > Paralithodes > Paralithodes platypus. The sequence goes on from CM064487.1 coordinate 858,042, forward strand.
GTTTAATGGATGATACAATTTTGTTGGCAACAAATAGGAATAGAATGATTAGAAAAGTTTCGTTGTATGTCGAGAATACTTGAATGGAAATATCCAGGATAAAACCTATATCGTAATACATGTGTTTATAAAGTGTGCAAGCATGTGTGTGTGTGTGTGTGTGTGTGTGTGTGTGTGTGTGTGTGTGTGTGAATGGCAGGAGAGCTGGCAACTCAATTTATACATCACACAAATCTATTTAAAGGGAGTCGACATGAAAACGTGAGCGGGTGGACTGCAGCGGGCCAAGTATATATTAAGGGGGGTCACCGTTTTTTTTTTTATCTTTCTCTCCTTTTCTCTCTTTCCTTGGCTTGTATCCATTCGGCCCCATTCAGCCAACTGTTTTAAGACGTTTATCCCTACCCGGGTGTCAATTTCTTACTGGCGAGCGATAGCGAGCCAGCTTTGTATGGAGAAATCTGGCTTCGCCGAAGAAATTTTTCTATCGAAAAATGTACAAATTTAATTTGCTGTTAACACACAAATATATATATGCTGGCTCGCTACCGCTCGCCAGGAAAATATTGACATCTGAATGGGGGTAAACGTCTTCAAACAGTAGGCTGAATGGGGCCGAATGGATACAAACTAAAGAGAGAGGGAGAGAAAGATAAAACAAGCGAGGTAGGGTCCCTTAAAATAACAACTGCATAATAACGAAAGAACCAAGACACATAGTCAGAAGATAACACACACAACAAGTCCAAAAATAAATAACAACAAAGAAATAATAAGAAAACAGTGCGAAATACAATCAAAGACATGCATAAGGAACTGTTTGCAATGATATCTTCGACACTTGCGGAATGTTATATCTCGCTGCTTTATGTACAAACTTTCAGATTGATAAACACATATGACAATGGTGGTGTTAAAGGTGGGGGCTCATGGGTTGAGATAAACATGGAATGATAAACGCCAAGCTGTACATAATTATCTTGCAAAATGCAATGGCACTGAAATAATTATTAACAATGGTATAAAGGAGTTTGTGGATAGTCTATACCGGGCCTGTGACGTCACAAGAGTGCAAGTCCACCATCCAGTCTAGGCTAAGGATACTGGTGTGACGTCGCTATGACGTCACAGGCCCGGTATAGACGATCCGCAAAATCCTTTATACCATTGTTAATAATTATTTCAGTGACATTGCATTTTACAAGATAATGATATGCAGGTTGGCGATTATTTTTCCGTGTTTACCTCAACCCATGAGCCCCCACCTTTAAATTGTTTGGTGCTTATTTATATATTACCTATTATTTTGTATTTGTATAGCTTTAGCTAACCCAAAACCGTATATTAGCATAGTTGATGTAGCAAAATAGCAGGAGGGTACTAATAATTTTTGGTAATGTTAGAGTAGGCTTTTGATTAATGTAATGACAATAGAATAACTATTCCTAAAATATGGTCTCCCGTCCACTCACCGATTCTCTACAATCTCTCTCTCTTCGCCGCAATGTTGCATCTCTCTCACTATTCTATCGCTACTACAATAAGCAGTGTTCCTAAGAGCTCTCTCAGTGTATACTATCTCCTCTACGAAGGGTGCGTAATTCCCGTCTTGCAACACAATCTCACCCCTACTCTGTGCAACTCTTCAATCCAAGAGTTAAACGATACTCCCAATCTTTCTTCTATTCAACAGCTGAACTCTGGATCTCGCTCCCTGAATCCATCTTTCCCTCATCCTATGATTTGAATTGTTTCAAAACTCTGTGTGTCCAGACATTTTGGCTCGAACATTCCTTGATTTTGGCCCTGTCACTCTTTCAACTCTGGGAGGCACTCGTTACAGGCAGTTTTGTCTCTTGTATCCCTCATCCACATAAAACAACAAATCAAACTTATAAATTATATATGCTAGTAAATGGTTAATGGAAACATATTGTTAACCCTTTGCCTTCGATAGATTCTTTTGAAGTTGAATAAAATCGTCTGGATTTCGCTTAATTATAAAATATGTAATGCGTCACCGGGATGAAGGGGTTACTTCATGTTTATTTCACTCTCCCCATCACTCTTATTATAACTCTCTCTTACACCAATCCTCATCACCTTAATTAATTTATATATCACACCCCTTCGTCACTCGATCGCTCCTTAATCTATCCTTCACCCTCAACACTCTATCTAGTACTCCCATCACACAATCCCACTCCTACCCACTCCCTCTTTCTCACCTAACCACTCCCTATCCCTCACATACCCAGTACAAAACACACGCACTCCCTCATACACTCACTTACACATGCAGTTACTCTTTTTATCGACACTCTCCCCCTCATTGCCTCTCACACCCCCTGTCCTTAAACACAACTCAACCCCTCTCTCCCCTCAACTAGACATCCTCCCTAATCCCCTCCAACACCCCAATCTCCTCCCTCATCCCCCATCAACATTCCAATCTTCTCCCTCATCCACCATCAACACCCCAATCTAGACATCTCCCCTCATCCCATCAACACCTCAATCTTCTCCCTCATCTAGACATCCTCCCTCAACACCCCAATCTTCTCCCTCATCCCTCCCAACACCCCAATATCCTCCTTCCCAACACCCCAATCTTCTCCCTCATCTAGACGTCCTCCCACCTCCCCCACCCCAATCTTCTCCCTCATCCTCCATCAACACCCTAATCTTCTCCCTCATCTAGACACCCCCCTCATCACCCCTGCCCATTCCTCACCCTCTCGCCCTTTTCTTCCCATCACCCCTCCCTATTCCTCACCCTCTCTCCCTTTCCTTCACCCCTCTCCTTTCTTCACCCTCTCACCCTTTCCTCCCCATCACCCCTCTCCATTCCTCACCCTCTCTCCCTTTCCTTCACCCTTCCCTCCCCATCCCTAACCCTCTCACCCTTTCCTCCCCATCACCCCTCCCCATTCCTAACCCTTTCCTTCCCACCACCCTTCCTATTCCTTACCCACTCTCACCCTTCCCTCCCAATCACCCTCCTTCACCCCTTCCTTCCTATCACCCCTCCCCATCCTTCACCCTTCCCACCCCATCTCTCCTTTGCCCCCCCCCCCCCCCCCCCCCCCTCGCACACCCTGGGGCCCAATCTTTGAGCTCCTGTGTTCTCATCAAGTTTCAATCAAATTTTATTGCATCATTTTCAGGGGCGCAAGCTTCGGCCTAATTATGTTACTTTTACAATAAATGAAGGAGCAGAGGCGGGGATTAAGAAGAGGGGAAGACGAGGAGGAGAGAGATAAGGAGAAAGAGGGGGGGCGCGAGGAGGAGGAGGAAGAAGAGAAAGGGGGAATTAACAAGAAGGGGAACACGAGGAGGAGGATGAGAGGAGGGAGAGGGGGAGAGAACGAGGAGGAGGAGGAAGAAGAGAAAGGGGGAATTAACAAGAAGGGGAAGACGAGGAGGAGGTGGAGAGGAGGAAGAGGAGGGAAAGAAGCAGAGGGGGGAGAACGAGGAGGAGGACGAATAAGAGAAAGGGGGAATTACGAAGAGGGGGAAGAGGAGGAGGAGGAGGAGGGGAGGAAGAAGAGGGAAAGAAGGAGAGGGGGAGAGGACCAGGAGAAGGAAGAAGAAGAGAAAGGGGAAATTAAGAAGAGGGAGCAGAGGAGGAGGATGCGAGGAGGAAGAGGAGGGAAAGAAGGAGAAGAGGGGGGAGGACGAGGAGGAGGAAGAAGAAGAGAAAAGTGAAATTAAGAAGAGGGGAAGATGAGAGGATGGGAGAGGAAGAGGGGAGATTAGAAGGAGAGAATTAATATAATGGGGAAGCGGAGAAAGAGGAAGAAGGGGTAAAGGGAAAGCGAAGACAAATGAGGGAGAAGAAGATGCGAGAGGAAAGAAGGATAGAGGAGAGGGAGGAAGGTAAGAGAAAAAATAACAGGGAAAATGAGGAAAATGAAGAGAAAGAGAAGAAGAAAATGAGTTGTAGAAGGGGGAACTGGAGGAAATAGTGAAGATAACGAGCAAAACAAAGGAAGAGTGAGGGAAATGAGGATAAGGGAAAGAATGGGAAGGAAGGAAGAGGACAAGAAAAGGAGAGGACAAAGAGGAGGGAGCAGAGAAGGAAGAGCAAAAGAGAGAAAGAGGAGATGGGAGGAGAGCAAGAACAAGGGGAAAATGGGGAGGAAGGAGAGAGGAGGGAGAAGAGGTGAAGGAAAACGGATAGGGAAAGTAAGAGGAAGAGAAGAGGTGGGGAAGAGTAGGAACACAAGAGTACAAAGGAGTACAAAAAGAGGAGGAGAAACGAGAACTAGGAATACAAGTTGAGAAAATGGGAGTGGAGAAGAAGACGACGACAAAGAAGAAGACGAAGAAGTCGAAAAAGAAGTACAAGAAGAAGAAGAACAATAATAATAAGAAGATATAATACAGTAATGAGGAAGAAGAGAAGGGAGAGAACAAATGAGGAGGAACTAATTATGATAGGAAAGGAGGAAGGAGAGACAGAATAATGTAGGGACGTACAGAGGGAACGAGAAATAAACGAAGCACAAGAGGTAAGAGGAGGAAAAAGAAGTGAAAGAGGAGAGAGAGAGAGAGAGAGAGAGAGAGAGAGAGAGAGAGAGAGAGAGAGAGAGACTATAGATACATATGAGACATTATGGAGATGCTGAGACGAAAATAATCGATACTACATAAACTTGTCTTTAGTTTCCTAAGCTAAGAAAATACGTCTATAGGTAGACAGTATTCACAATTAAGTGTACCTTCAAAGCCCATGTATCAGCCCCATACATCACTGTTGGCAGAATTATCCCTTGATACATGTCACTTTTAGCTTTCTTTCCGATATTTTTCACCTTCCACATTTTTAAAACACATGTGTATATTATGAACACCGTATACAACAAGCATTTATACACTACAATACTATTTCATATATACTTAAGATTTTAAATAATTAGTCAATCTAACATGTGATTTTATAGTATGATTATATACATTCGAACACTTTCAATTACCCATCTAATAAGTTAACATGCATTTATGCAATACGATTCGTATTATGATGCTTAATTTTAAAAAAATCCTATTCTTGCCCAGTTAGCTACACGACCGTAATATACTTGGATCCATACCTACACAACTATAAACTCTCGAACAGTAAACAATATTGTGGAGGGGTGGTTAGGGTGAGGGAGGTAGGGGGGTAAGAGGGGGTAGAGGGGTGGTTAGGATGAGGGAGGTAGAGGGGTGGTTAGGATAAGGGAGGTAGAGGGGTAGGGGGTTAGAGGGGTGGTTAGGGTGAGGAATGTAGAGGGGGTAGAGAGGGGGTTAGGGAGGGAGGAGGGGTGGTTAGGATGAGGGAGGTAGAGGGGTAGGGGGTTAGAGGGGTGGTTAGGGTGAGGGAGGTAGAGGGGTAGGGAGGTAGAGGGGTGGTTAGGATGAGGGAGGTAGAGGGGGTAGAGGGGTGGTAGGATGAGGGAGGTAGAGGGGTAGGGGTAGAGGGGTGGTTAGGGTGAGGGAGGTAGAGGGGTAGGGAGGTAGAGGGGTGGTTAGGATGAGGGAGGTAGAGGGGGTAGAGGGGTGGTTAGGGTAGAGGGATAGTGGGAAGGGGGCTATGGTGCCACTGATGACGTCATACTATACTAGATGGGTGCCAGAATGGCTTATGGTGCCAGTCTCTCTCTCTCTCACACCTGTTTGGCACCTATACAGCACGTGTCAAAGGATATCACACTTGTTTCCTATCTTCTTGATAAATCATACAGGTATCGCATTCATCTAATTCCTGACGCTTGTTCCGTATCTGCATGGCGCCTCACACTATCACACTCCTTACACTACCACACACTGCATACTACATCACATAAGACTACCACACATTAGCACGCACTGCAATCTATATCACATTTCACACAACAACGCACAACCACACAGTTCACACTACCACACACTTTACACTACCACACACTGCATACTACATCACATAAGACTACCACACACTAGCACGCACTGCAAACCACATCACATTTCGCACTACTACATACAACATACTACATCACACTACCACACAGTTGACACTACTACACACTTCACACTACCACATTATCTTACATTCTATATCACATGCTATCATACCACACTACCACACACTAGTACACTACCACACACTTCACACCACAACACACTACCACACAGTTCACACTACCAAATACAGTATCTTACATACTATCTCACATGCTATCACATCAAACTACTAGTACACTACCACACAACATCACACTACAACACACACACTACCACACACTACCTGGCACCCTTTCTCCTCCTGCCACAACATACTAGGGAGCACGGGGGTATGAGTCAAGGGTGGTAGGTGGTAGTGGGTGGTAGGTGGTGGGCGTGTTTGTCAGTGGTAGTAGTACCTCGCTGTGGCTGGTGCGTGGTGGTTGTGTGGTAAGGTGGCTGTGGTAGTTGTGGTGGTGAGGTAGTTGTGGTGGTAAGGTGGCTGTGGTAGTTGTGGTGGTGAGGTGGTTGTGGAAAATATAGTAGTGTGGTTGCTGTGGTAACGAGGATAGGGTAGTTGTGGTGGTAAGGTGGTTGTTGTGGTAAGGTGGTTGTGGTAGTTGTGGTGGTCAGCTGGTTGTGGATATTATAGTAGTGTGGCTGTTGTGGTGACGAAGATAGGGTGGTTGTGGTGGTGAGGTAGTTGTGGTGGTAAGGTGGCTGTGGTAGTTGTAGGGGAGAGGTGGTTGTGGAAAATATGGTTGCTGTGGTAACGATGATAGGGTGGTTGTGGTAGTTGTGGTGGTAAGGTGGTTGTAGTAATTGGGGGAGTGAGGTGGTTGTAGAAAACATAGATGTGTGGTTGCCTTTTGGTGACGAGGGTAAGGTGGTTGTGGTGATTGGGAGGGGGGGGGTGAGGTGGTTGTGGATGATATAGTAGTGTGGTAGCTGTGGTAACGAGGGTAAGGTGGTTGTGGTGATTGGGAGGGGGGGGGGAGTGAGGTGGTTGTGGATGAAATAGTAATGTGGTAGCTGTGGTAACGAGGGTAAGGTGGTTGTGGTGATTGGGAGGGGGGGGGGGTGAGGTGGTTGTGGTTAAAATAGTAGTGTGGTAGCTGCGGTAACGAGGGTAAGGTGGTTGTGGTGATTGGGAAGCGGGGGGGGGTGAGGGGGTTGGGGATGATATAGTAGTGTGGTAGCTGTGGTAACGAGGGTAAGGTGGTTGTGGTGATTGGGGGGGGGGGGGGGGGGGTGAGGTGGTTGTGGATGATATAGTAGTGTGGTAGCTGTGGTAACGAGGGTAAGGTGGTTGTGGTGATTGGGAAGGGGGGGGGGGGGGGGGGGTGAGGTGGTTGTGGATGAAATAGTAGTGTGGTAGCTGTGGTAACGAGGGTAAGGTGGTTGTGGTGATTGGAGGGGGGGGGTGAGGTGGTTGTGGATGATATAGTAGTGTGGTAGCTGTGGTAACGAAGGTAAGGTGGTTGTGGTGATTGGGAGGGCGGGGGGAGTGAGGTGGTTGTGGATGATATAGTAGTGTGGTAGCTGTGGTAACGAGGGTAAGGTGGTTGTGGTGATTGGGAGGGGGGGGGGGGTGAGGTGGTTGTGGATGATATAGTAGTGTGGTAGCTGTGGTGACAAGGGTAAGGTGGTTGTGGTAGTTGTGGTGGTGATGTGATTATGGTAGTTATGGTGGTAGCTATATTGTGTTGGGTGAGATGGTTGTAAATATAATATAGTAGTGTGGTAATCAAAAGGAAGTCCTATAGGCCCGGCTAATCCCATCTTCTTGTTTAAGGGGGGACAGTAGCAACTGGCAGTGATGTGGAAATAACCATTACCTATTATAGCGGTACACGATCCGAAGACCACTAAAATGGAACTTTAAGGGGGAATGGACGTCTTTATTTGCTTATTTATTTATCTTTTCAATATTTTATTTTAGTTTTCTTCCTAGACCTCCATCAAGCTTAAAAAACACACCTTAAGACCCTCTTTTGTACATTGCTCGATAGAAAATGTCCTGGCCAGAGGCCGGTTACCACTATATTACAGGCTCGCTATTGCTCGCCAGGAAATAAATCGACACTTAAATAGCACGAAAGGTCTTAATATTGACAAAGAAATGGGTTGAAGGTCATAAGATCGCCAAACTAATGGGACGACCGTCATAAAATCTGAAAACTATTGGGGCTGAACATGAGGAAGAAGGGGCGGGGGCCATAACCCCCCCCCCCCCCCCCCCCTTAAGTTGATATTGGGCGAACTCCGACGCAACCCATGTTCGCTATTGGCCGATGTGTTGGATTGATGGCTAGATACGATCCTTAACCCTTTCTGTACCAGCGACGTTTATTTATATTTTATTCTAGCCATATTTAGACGATTTTGTGAAATTTAAGAAGGATTAGTAGTAGTGAAAAGGGTTAAGTGAGATAGTCTGTAGCGCTTTAATGGGTAGACATCCTTCCTCAGCTGAACAAAATCGTCTTATAGTTACCAGAATATAATGAAAAGGAAGTCACCGGTACAGGAGTGGTTAACACTACCTGGTGCAAAGTCTCGGGGGTCATTAGGATACTTTGTTATATTATTACCGAGGGTTTTGATTGCTCTTGCCAATTTCGACCAATTTAATTTAAGTTTTCACCTAGTCTATGAGGAGCGCCTCCCCAGACCCCCTTCAAACTAAAAAAGAAGAAATCAGATTCAAATGGGTGCGTAGGTAATAGAGCTCATGACTGTACATAATTATATACAGTATACCTTCACGAATCATAGTGTCAGTAATTCAGCAAAAAAATCCATTTGTGCAGAGAATCTGAGCCATGGTGTTCACCTTGAGGGAGTACGGCAGCAACTGGCGGACACAGACGGTACTGACCAAGAGACCTGTCAAGAGGGGCGATGTACTGCTCACTGCCAAGCCCTTCTGTATCATGCTGGACTCCAACAAGATCGGCTGTTACTGCGAGTACTGCTTCGTGTCTCACAGGTGGGTCACGTGAAGGTAGTGCTAGTGGGCCTTGTAGAGCACTGTGGCCGGACAACTTGCTTAAGGGGGGTCACCTGTTTTTGTTTGTATCATCTCTCCTTTTCTCTCTTTCTCTGGCTTGTATCCATTCGGCCCCATTCAGCCAACTGTTTTAAGACGTTTATCCCCATCCAGGTGTCGATATCTTCCTGGCGAGCAAAAGCGAGCCAGCATTGTATGGAGAAATCCGGCTTCGCCGGGGACAGTTTTCTATCGAAAAATGTACAAATTTAGCTTGCTCTCAAACAAAACAAACAAATATATATGGTGGCTCGCTACCGCTCACCAGGAAAATATTGACACCTGGATGGGGGTAAACGTCTTAAAACAGTAGGCTGAATGGGGCCGAATAGATAAAAGCCAAAGAGAGAGGGAGAGACAGATAAAAAAAAAAGCGAGGTGGGCTCCCTTAACACCATGATGCTGGTTTGGGGGTTTGCAGCTGTTGATGCCGCTATTATATATAATGTGTCGTTAGTGCCTATTATGGGTTAGAGTTAGCATAATTATCTCCAAAATACCGAGTATCAGGCGTTATTTCAGGCTTCTTACAATACTCGATTAACCATTTTAGAAAGTGCGGTAGGTCCTTATTATACTGGGAGCTTCTGGTAAAAATCTGTGTGTGATAACCCGGGTTCGAATCCCGGCGGATCATATATACTTTAATTAATTTCATTGGGGGTGTTTGGTGTTGTGGTGACATTAATAAAATATAGATTATAATATCATACGAGTTTGATGGATGGTTGAGGTGTGAGACAATAAGGCTGAGTGACACAGAGAACTGAGGTGATTGAGATGACGAAGAAGGGAGAGATATACAATAGTCTATCCGCTTTAAGGGGGGGGTGACCTGTTTTTGTTCTGTCCTTTTCTATCTTTCTCTGGCTTGTATCCATTTGGCCCCAATCAGCCTACTGTTTTAAGACGTTTATCCCCATCCAGGTGTCATTTTTTTACTGGTGAGCGGTAGCGAGCCAGCATATTTTTTTTATTTTTGTTTGACAGCAGGCTAAATTTGTACATTTTTCGATAGAAAAATGTCTCCGGCGAAGCCGGATTTCTTCATATAATGCTGACTCGCTATCGCTCGCCAGGAAGAAATCGACACCTAGATGGGGATAAACGTCTTAAAATAGTTGGCTGAATGGGGCCGAATGGATACAAGCCAGAGAAAGAGAGAAAAGGACAGAAATAACAAAAAGCAGGTCACCCCCCTTAAGTAAGCGAGAAATAATGACCTCTAACCTCTGTAACTCAAAAACTACTAGAGTAATCGAGTCAATCAAAGAACAAATGTGGAAATTTACAGCCAATTTGCTCTAGCCCTTTTTGAGTTACAGAGGTTATAGTTCATGATTTCTCGCCTACTTACAGCGAATAGACTATAACGTAGAACCGGCTGGGGGTGTTAATAATAATAATAATAATAATAATAATAATAATAATAATAGTGTTGATGTAGGAGAACCGGGCATCACAATATAAGCTAAGTACTTGCCAAACCTGAATTAAGATTTTGTCGTGAATAAATATCTAATAAAACAGTTACTATCATGAGTTAGTTATAACATTATATTTAATTTAATAGCTAATATTGATCACAGCATGTCATGGTAGATTTAGTTTACCTGATCTTGTTATAGCTAATCTAGAACTTGCCTATTAGTTAGTTATTTTACCTAACCTGATCTTAAAGCTATTCGAGATTATTTCCTGCCAAGAGTTAGTTATTATGTGTTCTCTAATGTTATAGTTAGTCTACCTTGGCTATCAGGAGTAATAGTATCTTTCTTGGTCATATAATTAATTATTCGTGTTTCTAGTACAATTGAAGTTGACTTAATGCATATAATAACATAACATTAATTCAAAGTTAATAGCGATTTTTAATGAGATATATAATGTATAATGATAATGAGTAAAATGTCGGCAGCTGCTCAAACTTTTTTAACTGGAGCGATTTTAAAGTAGAGGGGTTGGTTATATAAACAGTTGGGTAATATAAACAGTTGGGTTATATAAACAGGTGGGTTATATAAACAGGTGGGTTATATAAACAGGTGGGTTATATAAACAGGTGGGTTATATAAACAGGTGGGTTATATAAACAGGTGGGTTATATAAACATGTGGGTTATATAAACAGTTGGGTAATATAAACAGTTGGGTTATATAAACAGGTGGGTTATATAAACAGGTGGGTTATATAAACAGGTGGGTAATATAAACAGGTGGGTTATATAAACAGGTGGGTAATATAAACAGGTGGGTTATATAAACAGGTGGGTTATATAAACAGGTGGGTAATATAAACAGGTGGGTTATATAAACAGGTGGGTTACATAAACAGGTGGGTTATATAAACAGGTGGGTAATATAAACAGGTGGGTTATATAAACAGTTGGGTAATATAAACAGGTGGGTTATATAAACAGGTGGGTAATATAAACAGGTGGGTTATATAAACAGGTGGGTTATATAAACAGGTGGGTTATATAAACAGGTGGGTAATATAAACAGGTGGGTTATATAAACAGGTGGGTTATATAAACAGGTGGGTTATATAAACAGGTGGGTTATATAAACAGGTGGGTTATATAAACAGGTGGGTTATATAAACAGGTGGGTTATATAAACAGTTGGGTTATATAAACAGTTGGGTTATATAAACAGGTGGGTTATATAAACAGGTGGGTAATATAAACAGGTGGGCTATATAAACAGGTGGGCTATATAAACAGGTGGGTTATATAAACAGGTGGGTTATATAAACAGGTGGGTTATATAAACAGGTGGGTTATATAAACAGGTGGGTTATATAAACAGGTGGGTTATATAAACAGATGGGTTATATAAACAGTTGGGTTATATAAACAGGTGGGTAATATAAACAGGTGGGTTATATAAACAGGTGGGTTATATAAACAGGTGGGTTATATAAACAGTTGGGTTATATAAACAGGTGGGCTATATAAACAGGTGGGTAATATAAACAGGTGGGCTATATAAACAGATGGGTTATATAAACATGTTGGTTATATAAAGAGGTGGGTTATATAAACAGGTGGGTTATATAAACAGGTGGGTAATATAAACAGGTGGGTTATATAAACAGGTGGGTTATATAAACAGATGGGTTATATAAACAGGTGGGTTATATAAACAGGTGGGTTATATAAACAGGTGGGTTATATAAACAGGTGGGTTATATAAACAGGTGGGCTATATAAACAGGTGGGTTATATAAACAGGTGGGTTATATAAACAGGTGGGTTATATAAACAGGTGGGTTATATAAACAGGTGGGATATACAAACAGGTGAGTTATATAAACAGATGGGTTATATAAACAGGTGGGATATACAAACAGGTGAGTTATACAAACAGGTGGGTTATATAAACAGGTGGGTTAAATAACCAGGTGGGTTATATAAACAGGTGGGATATACAAACAGGTGAGTTATATAAACAGGTGGGTTATATAAACAGGTGGGTTAAATAACCAGGTGGGTTATATAAACAGGTGGGTTATATAAACAGGTGGGATATACAAACAGGTGAGTTATATAAACAGGTGAGTTATATAAACAGGTGGGTTATATAAACAGGTGGGTTATATAAACAGGTGGGTTATATAAACAGGTGGGATATACAAACAGGTGAGTTATACAAACAGGTGGGTTATATAAACAGGTGGGTTAAATAACCAGGTGGGTTATCTAAACAGGTGGGATATACAAACAGGTGAGTTATATAAACAGGTGGGTTATATAAACAGGTGGGTTATATAAACAGGTGGGTTAAATAAGCAGGTGGGTTATATAAACAGGTGTACAGTACGTATCCATATGTGTTGATGTCCTCTCAAAAACATATCCACCTATTAATTTTTCCCTGCATGTGTGTGTGTGTGTGTGTGTGTGTGTGTGTGTGTGTGTGTGTATTTACCTATTTGTATTTACCTATTTGTAGTTTACAGGAATTCAGCAGCGCTCGTGTTGTCCTGTCTTAGTTACTTTACAATCAATCCATTTTACTTAGACAAGTATCGTAATGGATATTCCCAGTTCCCAGTATTTTGGACTAACATATCATAACTTATGTTGCCCTATTTCCATATTTACTTTTATCCAACCTAGATTTGAACATGTTAATGTTCCTCGCTCTCACCACCTCCTCCTCCAAGTTGTTCCAAGTCTCTATACTCCTATATGGGAAGCTGAATTTCTTTGTGTCCTTACGACATCTGCCCTTCCTCAGCTTAAACTCGTGCCCTCTTGTCCTTCCATTATCCCTCACGAATAGATCTTCCCTATCTACTCGTTCCAAACTTTTTACTCCCTTGAACATCGTTATTAAGTCGCCTCGTTCCCTTCTCTCTTTCAAGGTAGGCAGTTGTAGTGTCTTAAGTCTTTCCTCATATGTCAACTCCTTCAATCTTGGGATCATCTTCGTTGCTATCCTTTGGACTTTCTCTAATTTGTTTATATGTTTTTTCAAATGTGGTGACCATATCACTGCTGCATATTCTAATCTTGGTCTTATCATAGTCATTATCAATTTTCTTAACATTTCTTCATCCAAATAGTTAAATGCCACTCTCATATTGGTTATTATTCCATATGCTCCTCCAATGATCATGTTAATATGCTTCTCCGGGGATAGATCATCTTGTATTATCACTCCAAGGTCCTTCTCATGCCGTGTTTTGCCGATTATTTCAATTCCTAATTTATACTCCCAGCTTGGCCTTATCTCACTTGTTCCCACTTCCAAAACATGACACTTTTCTGCATTGAAACTCATTTTCCAGGTTTGGCTCCATCTTTGCAACTCATCTAGGTCCTTTTGAAGATCCTGGCAACTTTCTATACAGGTGACCTTCTTCATGATCTTAGCGTCATCCGCAAACATATTCATATGACTATTCAAGTTTTCTGGCATGTCGTTTACATAAAGTAGGAACATTATCGGACCCAACACTGATCCCTGTGGTACTCCGCTCGTCACACTCCTCCACTGTGAATATTCGTCTCGTATCGTGGTCCTCATTTCTCTTCCTATTAACAAGTTTTCCATCCATTTTAACATCCTACCATGTACACCTCCAACAACCTTCAATTTCCACAATAACCTTTTGTGAGGCACCCTGTCAAAGGCCTTTTTCAGGTCCAGGTAAACACAGTCAACCCATCCCTCTCTCTCCTGTGTAACATCTACAACTCTGCTATAAAAGCTTAATAAATTAGATACACAAGATCTCCCTTCCCTGAATCCAAACTGTTTCTCGCTAAGCACCCCGTCCCTCAATAAAGTGTGTCCACTTTTTCCTTATAATTTTCTCACAAATTTTACAAACAATGCTGGTGAGGGATACCGGTCTGTAGTTAAGCGGATTTTCTCTGTCTCCTCCTTTGTAAATTGGTACTATGTTAGCTCTCTTCCATTCCAATGGCAGGTCTCCCTCATTCAGTGAAGATTTGATGATTTCATAGATTGGTTCCACTAACTCTTCCGCACATTCTTTGAGGATCCATCCAGCCACTCCATCTGGTCCCATTGATTTCCTCACGTCCAAATCCTGCATCAATTTCAGAACTTCACTTTTTGTCACTTTCATTTCAGGCATCTGTGGTGTTCTCATTTCTCTATCAGGTTCTATAAACTCCTCCTCTTTTACAAACACTGACTGAAGCTTTTCATTCATAACTTCACACAATTCTTTATCTTTCTCATAGCTGTTTGTTCCAACTCTTAGTCTGACAATACCTTCTTTTGTTTTTATTTTTCCATTTACAAATCTATAAAATAGTTTTGGCTCATTTTTGCACTTCTCTACAATATTCCTTTCATATTTATATTGTTCCTCGCGTCGTATCTTTACGTATTCATTTCTTTTCTCCTTGTACTTATTCCAGTTATTTTCACTATGTCTCTTCCGTGCTATATTCCAGGCTCGGTTTCTTCTATCCTGTGCCTTACTACTTCTTATATTGAACCATTCTTTTTCCTTCTTTACTCCTGATTGGAACCTTGGGACATATTTATGTATCCCTTTTTCATATACTTTCAGAAAAAGTCTATATTTGTCTTGAACCATTTCCAGGCTTTCTAGTTCCTTCCAATTTATACTTTGGAAATAATGTTTCAATGATTTAAAATCAGTTTTAGCATAATTGTATCTATTTATTTTATGTCCTTCATTTCTCTCCTCATTTTTTCCCAAATCCATCTCCATTTCTAATATCTTGTGATCACTTTTTCCCAAGGGACAACGATAATTTATCTTTCTAACATCATGTGGATCACTGGTGAAGACTAGGTCTAGCCTGGATGGTTCATCCATCCCTCTGATTCGTGTGTTTTCTCTAACATGTTGTGTTAACATGTTTTCTGTTACTAGATTCAATAATTTACTGCCCCAAGATTCATTATTATTTCCCGCATCTAACCCTTCCCAATTGACTTCCTTACAATTGAAATCACCTGTTAATAATAATTTATTTCTCCTATTAAAAAGTATTTTTAGTGCATCTAGAGATTCCGTGATTAGTTGATCATATTTATCCCGCTTCCATGCTCTAGTTTGTGGTGGTATATAAGCCACTGTTATATCAGTTGCTTTGTTGTCCTTGTCTTTTATTGTCACTGCTATAATTTCTGATCTATTATTGCCTAGGTTAATCTCACTTGCTTCTATATTTTTGTCAGTCATTATTAACACTCCACCGCCCACTTTTCCTTCTCTATCTTTTCTCCATACATTGTACCCTTCCCATTGTGTGTGTGTGTGTGTGTGTGTGTGTGTGTGTGTGTGTGTGTGTGTGTGTGTGTGTGTGTGTGTGTGTGTGTGTGTGTGTGCGCAACGACACAAATGCTATAGTCCTTCTATTTTATAAAGTCCTTTTGGTTGTGGTTCGCCTGGGACATGAGATAAAAACACAGTTGTTAAGTTTAGGGTAAACAAACCGTTTTGAATGGGACACTATCTCAGGTACACTCGTACCCTAGGTCAGGTCAATCCATTTGGCAATGTCGCGAAAACAACGTTACCATTTTTATACAAATTATTTGCATTTATCCTTTTAAAAAAAAAGTATTCTTAAAACCTAACAGCTATTCTAAAATTAAATCTATACATAGTATTTACAACTCATTTTAAAAGTTGTTAATAGCTTAAAATGTGAGATTTGTTATTAAGAATTTAAGATTTGGCAAGTCTGTCTTTATCAGATTCCTGACCAGACAACGCCCAATCGGCCATTACAAATTAGGACTATAACATATCATCAAAAACATTAAAGAACTGACAATTTCTTTTTTGTGGTGCCATGCCAGGAGCGATAAAGTGTTGAGGCGTTGTGAGTCGTGCAGCGGAGCGTGGTACTGCAGCGCCCGGTGCCAGGAACTAGGGGCACAGCTACACCAGCGGGAGTGTGTCGTCTTCCGCACCAGGCCAGACTATAGACCCAAGGACTTCGCCAGGTTCCTCGCTAGGATCATCTGGAGGCTCAAGGTAAGGGGGGCACACGCACGCATTGAAGGGGACAGTGGCTGGTTTTTTCTGGTCTATTCATGTATTTTTTTTTTTTTTTTTTAGTATCCTCTCTAGATTCCATCAAGCTTAGAAAAACACCCCCTAGACTCCCCTTCAAGATAAATTTGTACATTTTTCAGTAGAAAAATGTTCCGGCCGAATTCGGGTTTCTCTTAAAATTACAGGCTCGCTATCGCTCGCCAGAAAAACAAATCGACACCTAAATGATCTTAAAATTGACAAACAATAGGACGAAAGTAATAATATTTAGTGATGTAAATATTCCCACCTCCTCTAGTATTGATATCCTTGGTGTAACTGAGCTGGACACCTCATGTTAGATCCATTGCTAAAAATGGGACTTCTATACAGATTTCTAGAATTCTTCATTGACGAGCAGTTAGCCATTATATATAAAAGTCATGTTCGTTCTCAGATGGAATAATGTTCACCCTTGTGGAATGGATATGGAGTGGTTGCATTGAGGCAGTTGGACACAATTCAAAATAAAACAATTAAATTAATCAATAACCCTGTAATCAAACAGGATCTTGATAGCGTAATGCATAAATGCGAGGAATTTCGGTATGAGTATCCTAGGTTCGAATCCTTAGAGTGCCACATGTATTTGTTGATTTAATTAATTGAGTTTAGAAGTAAAGTTGGTTGGTGAAAACCTATGAATTCATAAGAAGATATGTTGCATCCCTTGCATTAATCTACAGATATTTTAATGGTACTAGGGCAGCTAGAAATGCCTATGAATTCATTCTCTCTCCTACACAATGCAGAACTCCCGCTTATCAACAATAATTTATCCCTAGAATTTTTACTCTCTGGAATTCACTTCCTTGGAGTTGCTTTCTATAAATTTACAACCCACAACAGCTTAAATCCAATTGTTCTATCTATCTATCTATTGCCTGACGCCGTGATCCCCGAAGGGGTGGCCACGAACGAACCGCCCCCATGCACCTCTGTCCCCAGTCAGTCGACGCCCCTCCCCCCAACCAGCACCGCCTTCGTTCATGTAGTTCCTCACTCCATCCTTCCACCTCATATTCGGTCTACCTCTCCCCCTCCACCTCGCTCTCGTACACCCTCTTAGTCATTCTCTCGCTTTCCATACGTTCCATATGGCCGAACCATCTCAAGTTGTTCCTTTTCACACTTTCCAGCACATCTACCTCCACACCACACCTCCTTCTTACTTCCTCATTAGTCTGTCTATCCCTCCATGTAACTCCGCACGCACTCCTTAAGTAATTCATTTCCACTGCTCTCACTCTTGGTCTGAGTCTCTCAACCAACGTCCATGCTTCGCTTCCGTAAGTCAGTGTCGGGATTACCACACTGTCATGCAAGGACTTCTTCACTTCCATACTGACCACCCTATTTCTTGTTACTTGCTTTTAGCGTTCCTACAACCCTCTTCCCCTGTTGTACCCTCTCCCGCACCTCTTCATCCATAGTCCCATCTTTACTCAACACACTGCCCAGATACTTAAAAGAGTTGACGATCTCCATAGCCTGACCGTTCAGCTTCACCTCACACTCTGTGACTTCACCCCTTTCGAAGACCATAACCTTGCTCTTCCCCGTATTTACCTTCAAATTCCGTTTTTCGCACACTGTTCCAAACTCATTTACCAGACCCTGCAACTCCCATTCATTATCACTCATCAGAACTGTATCATCCGCAAACAGCAGTATAGGTAGCTTCCACTCAATTCTCTCCCTTTTCAGCGATACACCAACATCCACTGCTCTTGATAGTATTTCTTTCATAACTCCATCCATATATACAGTAAACAACCACAGGGACATCACACACCCCTGTTTCAAACCAACATTCAGGTCAAAGAACTCGCTCTGCTCACTCTCCACACGTACTGCCGCCTTTGCACCCTCATACATGCTCTTCACTGCTTTCAGCAACTTGCCCTCTACTCCGTATATTCTAAGTACTTTCCACAAACCTTCTCTATCCACTCTGTCATAGGCCTTCTCCAAGTCCATAAAGGCAACATACACCTTTTGTTTCTTCTCCAGATACTTCTCCACAACACAATTCAGGGTAAAAATCTGATCTACACATCCTCTTCCCTTCCTAAAACCTCCCTGCTCGTCGCCTATCCATTTCTCCGTTCTCACTCTCACTCTCTCAATCACTACCCTACTGTATACCTTCCCTACTACGCTTAGAAGACATATTCCTCAGTGGTTACCACACACTCCTCTTTCCCCTTTGCCCTTATATAGGGGGACTATTATGCCAGTCTTCCAGTCATCGGGTGCACTCCCCTTCTCCCATGCTAGTTTGCACATTTTTCCATACCCATTCTATCACTATCTCACCACCATACCTCAACATTTCCCCACACACTCCATCTGTTCCTGGTGTTTTCCCCAACTTCACTCTTTTCATGGCTTCCCACACTTCTGACCTCCTGATCCCCACCTCCTCCTCCACTACTTCTCTTCTTCTCCCTCCCATACCATATCCAGCTATGTTTGCTGGCTCTTCATTCCTTTCATTTAGCAACTCACTGAAGTACTCCCTCCATCTTTCGACTCTCTCTTGCTTCTCGGCTAGCATTCTCCCATTCTTATCTTTCACACCCTTACTGTTTCCCTTGCTACCTTCCCTAACTTTCTTGACTTCTTTCCAGAACAGTTTCTTACTCTCCCTCCATTTTACACTCAGATTCCTTCCAAATTCCTCATCTACTCTTCTCTTACTTTCCTTCACTACTCTCTTCACCACCCTCTTACTCTCCACGTACCTCGCTCGTTTCTGTCTCTCGGAATCTTCATTCCCTCTACTACCCAACCACTCTCTATATGCTTTCTTCTTTTCTTCCACAGCTATTCTTACCTCTTCTGTCCACCATGCTGTACCTTTCACTCCCCTCCCTCTTCTCCTCACTCCACACACCTCCTCACATGCTGCACAGATCTCATCCTTAAACACCTTGCTCATCTCCTCCACTTCCTCCATAACTTCCAGGTCGAACCCACCTAGTCGTCTTTCCACTGCTCTCCTGTACTCCTCCCTGACTTCCTCCTCCTGCAACCTCTCCACCCTCCTCACCATTCCACCCTCCTCTCGCCTCCCTCCCACTCTCCTCACCCACTTCTTTTGTATCCTAACCTTAGCTACCACTACATAATGATCAGACAGACCCCCTCCAATACCCCTATACACCCTAGCATCCATCACAGATTTCTTCATTCGTTCATCCACACATACATAATCAATCAATGACTTTCGTTCCACCACTGTCTTATCCTTCATCGTCAACATCCGTTTCCACGTGTACCTGTGGATCATTCTGTGTCGGAAGAAGGTGTTGGCTATCCACAGCCTCCTCCCCACACATACGTCCACAAGTGCACTACCATTCCCATTCACCTCTGATGGTACCCCCCACCCTCCCACCACTCCCTCAACTTTCCTATCACCCACCTTACCATTCATATCCCCAATCAGAAATATTCTTTCGTTCTTGTCAAACTTCTCCAGGCACGCCTCCACATTCATCCAGAACTCCTCTTTCTTTCTTTCAAGTATATCCTCTGTCGGGGCATACACGCATACAATCACCCACGTTTGTATTCCTACTTTCATTCTCACCCACACAATCCTTGAACCCACAGACCCATACTCTCTTACACATTCCTTCCATTTGCTACTTACAAACAAACATGCACCTTCTCTCGCTGTTCCTTCACTCACTCCAGCACACACACCCATTCCACACTCCCATTCTCTCACATCTGAACCTTTCCATTTGGTCTCTGTCATTCCACATACATCCAGCCTGGCATTCACTAACACTTCCAGAACCTCTCTCTCTTTTGTGCCATCATTCATGCCACTAACATTCCACGTAGCCATTCTCAGAATGTCCGAAGGCATGTCCTTAGTCGGTCGTGGTTCGTCAACGTTGGTTCCGTCCGCATCCGAGGCTGTTCGTTCGTTTTTCTTTGCTTAGATATTTTTTCCGGGTGGGGGTCGCAAGCCCACCGACCCAACCTCTTTAGTCGCCTCTTACGACACACAGAAGGCACGTTATAAACTCCAATTGTTACAAACATTATATGTATGAAGGATGCCTTTAGGTACATGGATCTTTTTTGTTTTGTCTTTGTGTTTCCTTCGTCTATTTATTATCTCTTAATCAAAACAATATATATATATATATATATATATATATATATATATATATATATACTTTAAAAATAGAGTGGAGAGGGAAGGGATAAAATCTAGGCATCTTCATCAGCGCCTAAAACGTCACCTAAGTGCCCATCTGGTGTTTATTACTGAGCTATTGGTTGAGGGTGGAGGAGGAGGGGGAGGACGGAGAGGAGGAAGCTCACCCCTCCCCCGTAGGGTCTTGCATCAGATTATAACCTGTCACCTATTATAGCCACTCCACCCACACAAGTACACCAAAATACCCATTTACCGGCTCACTATCAATAGTATCAGGGGCCTTTCTTGTCTTAGGAAAAAAAAAAAAAAAAAAAAAAAAATATAGATATATATATATATATATATATATATATATATATATATATATATATATATACCGGTATATATATACTGTATATATACTGTATATATATACTGTATATATATATATATATACCGGTATATATATATATTTAAAGAGAGAGGTGGAGAGCATGCTGGTGTTGAATTAATTTAATCAAAGATATCCGAAACAGAATTGAACATTATGGAAGACAGTTAACATCTGAATACTCAAAGCAAGTTTGTTTGACAGTTTACGTATATAAACAAATGATATACCGGTAGCGTAATGTAATCTAGACATTTAAACAAGAATACTACAAGATCGATATCAAATCTTCGTAAAGCCTCTAACCATCTCGACCTAACACATATAAATATCTGGCACACAATATTAGCTTGGACAGTTGCAGTCGTTTTTCAGGTCCCCCTTCTTCCTCATGTTTAGCCCCATTAGTTTTCAGAAGTTCGGCCCATTAGTTTGGCGATTTTAAGATCTTCCGCCCCATTTCTTTATCAATATTAAGACCTTTCGAGCTATTTAGTTGTCGATTTTTTCCCCCGGCGAATGATACTGGTAGTGAGCCTGTAATTTTTGAAGGCCAGGACATATTTCTACCGAAAAAAATGTACAAACTAATCTAGAAGGGGGACCTAATGGAAGTTTGTTTTAAGTTTGATGGAGGTCTAGGGAGGAAGCTAAAAAATATATATTACATATTTGAAATAATCGACCAAAAAATATACCCTTCCCCCTTAAATCTTCATGGTTCAATTATCTGCCAAGGAATTAAGACAGAGACTTAATTGTTACATTATTAATCAAGGTGTATAAATAGTTACTGTATCGTAGGAGTAATTTGAATATTTGACTGCAACATTATTTTCGTTTACCCCTTCTGTACAGGCGACGTTTTTTAATTATATTGTAGCTATATTTAGACGATATTCTGCAGTTTAAGAAAAGAACTTGTCGTAGAAAATGGGTTAAGTGAGATAGT
Source organism: Paralithodes platypus (assembly GCA_032716605.1). NCBI lineage: Eukaryota > Metazoa > Arthropoda > Malacostraca > Decapoda > Lithodidae > Paralithodes > Paralithodes platypus. The sequence continues at coordinate 880,126 of CM064487.1, forward strand.
GGAAAGGTTGTTAATTGCTGAAACTGAAGAAAATCGTCTTAATATAGCAGGAGTAAAAAAAAAAAAAAAAAAAAATGGTTATACATAATTACAATTGTTTTTATCTTATAATATATTAATTTATCTGTATCAAATTATTATCTCTAATAATTATTATACTTATAGATTTAGTTATTCAAATAACAATGGTAACTAATTTCAAAATCAATTTGAAATTAACATATAATGGTAAGATAATGATATTAAGGGGGGTGACCTGCTTTTGTTCTCTCCTTTTCCCTCTTTCTCTTGCTTGTATCCATTCGGCCCCATTCAGCCTACTGTTTTAAGACGTTTATCCCCATCCAGGTGTCGATTTCTTCCCGGTGAGCGATAGCGAGCCAGCATTGTATGGAGAAATCCGGCGAGAAATTTTCTATCGAACAATTTACAAGTTTAGCCTGCTGTCAAAAAATATAAAATAAAATGCTGGCTCGCTAACGCTCGGCAAAACAAAAAAATCTACACCTGGATGGAGATAAACGTCTTAAAACAGTAGGCTGAATGGGGCCGAATCTATGCAACCCAGAGAGAGAGGGAGAGAGAGAGAAAATAAACGAGGTGGTCCCCTTTAACAAAGGTAGCCTTCCAATACCCAGAGTAAATGAGCGAGGTGCTCCTTTTTTGCTTCAATTCGGCCGACAGGATGGAGGAGATGAAGTTACCGAAAAAATTGACGCTAAGAGAAGTCGACGGTTTAAAGACCTCATGAGTCGTAAGTCTGTCTGTCTGTCTGAGTGTCTGTTTGCCTGTCTGAGAAATGACCTCACTGCTGTACATCACTCGGAAAATTCCTGGATTTACATTTTTCATTATGCAAATATGACTCTCAGTTCTGATTATTTAATGTATTATATATTCTGTAACCAATTCATTATGGTGACACAACTTCAATGTTATTCTGGTTATTGAATACATTATTTTAATCAGCTAAAGAATAATCATTAATAGAAATGGAGTAAATATTTAATAACTGTATTTGTTCAACGATTGAATATCTATTCTGGCTAATACTAGCGATTTTTAAACTGATGAAACACCTAATAGATAAGGGACTGAAACAAATATGAACAACTACCGTACTGTATGTAAAATATACATGCATACGTAAATTATGATAAGCTCATGGAATTTTGTGAGTATTATTACCTTTACCTCTATACCTTCTATTCTATCTTGAGATATTATAGATAAATCTGTATAATATAAATATTGTGAATTTGCTTATGTGATTTAGAATTTCATATCAGCAAATTTAGAGTTAAATTATACACACATTTAACATAGCTCAGTCTATCCCTGTGTGAACTATACTCAATTTTCTTCCAGCTGATGGTAAATTGAATCCCTTAGCAACTGTTTTCTTGATACTTTATGGACAAATATCAAGCTACTATGTCTCTGCATCATATAAATACCAAGGTTTCACAATTAACACCATATCTGGCAGTACAATCTTTGTAATAACTTAGTAGTGAAGATGACAATCTACCCTCAGCTGGCAATACACAGATTATACTCTGTTTTGCATTGCTATGTGCATAATTATATATTTATCTACTTTATATTTATATAGCTGATCAATATAACTCTCCATTTTATTCTATATTTAACCTTTCCTTAGCATAACTCAAATCAGCTCTTTCTTAATCCATCACAGTTTTTCGTATGTCTCTAATCGTATTTAAGATTTACATCTATCCTAAAAATGTCTTTGCCTCCTTGCTCAATAACCAATCCATCTCTTTCTTCTTAACCCTATCTATGCCGAATGGAGGGCCTTTTGAACCTCCCCTGTGTCCCTCCATTATTTTGGAGATTTTATGACGTTTCACACCATTATTTTGACGATAATAAGACGCTTCATCCCATTCAGGTGACTAGATTTTTTTTCCTGGGCGAGCTATAGCAAGCCTGTAACTTTGAAGAAATCGGCCTTAGGCCGGGATATTGTTCTATTAAAAAGGCGTTTTTGTTAGCCATGGGGACAAACTATAACGGACGTCGGACCAGATAGTGTTAATGGCAACCCTATTATCCCGCCAGCACGCTTTAATAACCTGGACTCTTTTATGATGGAGTAGTTTTCTTATTTGATCTGTCCACAGTAACCGATATTTAGCTTACTTAACCCTTTCTTACCGACCGGGATAATCCATAGTGTGTTCTAACGTATCCTACTATCCTTCAGACTATCTATCTATCATCAAGCTACTCTCTACTACTATCTACTATCAACAAACTCTCTCCATAACTATTTGCATAATTAAAGGGAGATGGGCCGTTTTTTTTGTCTATTAATTAATGTATTCCTATACTTCTTAGTTTCCTCGCTAGACCTCCATCAAACTTAGAAAAACACCCCTAGACCCCCCCAGAGAGAGAGAGAGAGAGAGAGAGAGAGAAAGAGAAAGAGAAAGAGAAAGAGAGAGAGAGAGAGAGAGAGTACAAAGGAGTACAAAGGAAATCAAGCAACAACAGATCTAGTGACCCTTCTAGGTTGCTTGTCCTCCAAAACACTGAGGATCAAGTGTCCAAACAGTGGTTTAGAGTGGGTAAGGGAACATTGGAAAGGGAATTACTGCCCTGGAACTAATGTCCGTGGCAGGATTAGGAAGTTAGTAGGGGACAGATGGGTTAGTAACTGAGGGGGGGATAAAATAAATTTATTCATTTACAAACGCAGTCAGTCGCGGGTTTGATGCCGAGATATTTGTCTAGGCGGAGTTTAAATGAATCAACGGTGATGCAGTCTATAACGTTTCGGGGAAGCCCATTCCACAAGTTGACAACTCGATTGAAGAAGAAATTCTTAGATTCGTGTGAGTTAAAAGATTTACCAATAATTTTGCAACCGTTTCCCCGCGTGTAATTAGATTGGTCGATAGTGAAGTACTTACTACAGTTCATATTGTCGATGCCTTTGATGATTTTGAACACTTGAATTAAGTCACCTCTTAATCTGCGCTGGGTTAAAGAAATATATTTAATTCTCTAAGACGCTCTTCGTAGTGTTTGTTCTTTAGGCTAGGTATCATTTTGGTAACTCTACGTTGAACTCGTTCTAGCTTGTTTATATCTTTTTGGTAATAAGGGCACCAGGATTGAAACGCAGTATTCCAGAAGAGGGCGGACTAAGGAATTGTAAAGGGTTAGGATAACTTCTTTGGATTTATGCTCAAATGACCTGCCTATAAAGAGAGACAGAGAGAGCTACATAGAGCTACATAGATACACAGACCACACAGACCTCAAGGTCCTTACTAGTGCTTCCCTGGCCTTACAAACTATAATAATGCATATATGGCATATATACACATACACACGTACATACATATACATTATATATATATACATATATATACACCCTACATATCCACATACCTCCATACACACATATCTATACAGTATATATATACATACTGTACAGTGCACACACATACATATACATACAGTTTTTTTTTTTTTTATTTTTTTTTTGTTATATTTTTTTTTTTTTTTTTTGTTTTCTTCCATTCATATCACCCCAGCCCTCTGCAGATAGAGGTCAAGCCTTCCCTTGAAGGCGTTTATTGTGTCGCCTCTCCACCACTCTCGCTGGTTAGTTTATTCCACTTCTGTCGCCACAAACTGGTAGGTGGAAGAACCTCTTTGTTAACATCTAGTTTGCCTTTTTGGTTTTTAATTTCATTCCATTTCCGCGAGTTTGATTAGTATTTGGTTTAATGTGGAATAGTGCATTTACATTCGACTTTGTCGGGAAACCTTTTAGTATCTTAAAGCACTCAATAAGCTGACCCCTCAACCTCCTCTTTTTTAATGAAACAGGTTCCAACTCGTTTAAGTCTTTCTTCATATGGTTTATTTCTTAATGATGGTCATCATCTTCGTCGCTCTAACGCGATGTACTGACCTCGAGTCCTTACAATGTCCTTGATCAGATAAGGTGACAGAACTGCACACCATATTCAAGGTGGGGCCCCTTCTACCATACTTTTGAACAGTGGCACTATTACGTTTTCATGTTTATAATGAAAATTTTCGTTTAATAAAGGCCCAATGCTATTTTTGCCTTATTTTGGCAGCTGCTATACATTTTGTCGGAAGTTTTTAGGTTTTTGCAGATATTAGTACCCCTAGGTCTTTTACTACCGTTGCGCGGTTTTTTATTTGGTTTTGCCATTCATTTTCGTATTTGTATTCCATATTTCTGCTACCAACCTGCAGCACCTGACATTTAAATCGACATTGGGAAGGGCATCTGCCCATTTTTTTTTTCGACCAATCTGATATCCTTGTTTAAATCAGATTGCACCGCATTTCTATCATCCTTCGTTCAGGTCACTGTATTTCCCTATTTTTGTATCG
>CM064487.1:884632-902132 GCA_032716605.1 Paralithodes platypus
CTTAAGTCCGTCCATACTTTGCGGTTTGTTGAAGTCCGAAACCATTTTCCTGTTGCTTTTACTGAGAATATTTGCTTATAACGTTGAATTTCTTAAGATTTTAGTGATCGACGTTGCCAGATGTTCACCTACATCTCAGGTGTTTTGATAATAGATTTTTCTTGGGGTAGTGATTACGAGGTCTAATTATATTCCTGTCTCGCGTCGGGGCTGTGTTTTACGGTGTTGAGGGTTCACAAAACATTGTCGCTGGATGAAGCTTGTCATTAGGGCGTGACTCAGGCATTTTTTCCGGTCAGCGGTATTTCCAGTCCAATGAGGGGGAGGTTATAGTCACCTAGTAAAACTGTTTCGTCGGAATTAAGGGGTTTCTCATAGTATTTCATAAAAAATTGTATCATACGGCAACAGTTAGTCTCAGGTGGTCGGTACGCTGTAGTGATATTTAAGTTCATGTTTTTTGTATTTATTTTGACGCACACTATTTTCTGCCTTACTTTCGGGGAGAGTCCCACCTCAACTGGGTTTCAGTAGGTTGCAACGTACATTGCAAGCCCCCCCCCCTCTTTGTTTTTCCATTGTTTACGGTCTTATGAAAATATTGATATTGGCTCTATGTGATATTCATGAAGTAGATTCTTTATTTTTTTTAAGGTTCAGATGTGTTTCCGTTATACACAATAACGTCAACTTTCACCATTTAATAACAGACATTTGAGTTCGTCTATTTTGTTTCTTATTGAGTCAGGCATTTATGGCTATGTATTGTTATATCGTTTCTCACAGCATGTGCGGGATTTGTTTTACTTATTTGTGGGGAGGGGTCTGGGGTTGTGACTTGAAGGCACGGCGGGTTGTTCCAAATTCATTTCAGTTGGTTGGGTTGGCTTGGATGGGGTTGGGGTGGGTTTGTGTTAGTTTGTTTGTGGTTCAGGTAGGTAAATTTTCGCAACTTGTGGGCCATTGGGGTTGACGGTTTCGTTTAAATGGTTGTGGTGGACTTGGAAGGGTTGGGCGGGGTTATTTATTTCTCTCACTGTGCGGGTGGAGTTTGATTGGGTGGGTTGTGGGAGGGCTTTTCCGGGGGTAGCGATGTCAATACTCAGAGGAGTCTATTAGCATAGTTATCTCTCGGTCCTGACTGGCGTTGTTTTCATGGGCAATGTAGGGTGCTTGATTTAGGGTGTCACTCATGTGCTGAACGCCTTTTTCTGATAAATGAATGCCATCTCCGCTGTACAGGGACGAGTTCCCTACAAAGGTGGTCCAATTGTCCACATACAGTACCTTCTCTTGTTCGCACATGACCTTGACTGCGTTGTTAATTTCTATGGCTCTATTTTGTCCGTATGAGCTTGTTTTAATCCGGGGTATGACGCCGCTTACCACACATTTCGTGGTCTTCCTTTTCATGACTTTAATTAGGTTCTCGAAATCTTTTTCTATGGTCTTAATTGGGGCCTTACCTCCGTCAAAGCAGTCAGAGAGAGAGAGAGAGAGAGAGAGAGATTCATGTAAATCAACCAATAAGCCAGTCCCCTTTATCATAATTATTATGTTCCTTCCAACAACCAACTATACTCCTAAAATCGATTAATGAAATTTACAAACACATGTGGCAGTCAGTGGATTCGAATCCAGGATGCTCACACCGAAAATCAACACCTTATGCATCGCACCACGTAGACAGTTAAAGAATGGTGGACACTGCCTACGATTTATTATGCAACTTCGAATCCTGCATATCAATCTAAGCATGTACACACATCCCAACTGCAACTCACGTAGGCTATGCATATGTGAATGGAAAGAGCAATTAATGGGGCCTTAACCACTAGGGAAGTCCTCTCGATAAATTACCCCTGAACCAATATCAATTATTATGTTCCTTCCAACAACCAACTATACTCCTAAAATCGATTAATGAAATTTTACAAACACATGTGGCAGTCAGTGGATTCGAATCCAGGATGCTCACACCGAAAATCAACACCTTATGCATCGCACCACGTAGACAGTTAAAGAATGGTGGACACTGCCTACGATTTATTATGCAACTTCGAATCCTGCATATCAATCTAAGCATGTACACACATCCCAACTGCAACTCACGTAGGCTATGCATATGTGAAAACACAGACAAGAGAGTTATTAGACGGGTCCAATAATATAACTTGCCACTCAATCTTAAGGGGAGGTACTCGCTTTTTCGGGACCTCCTTCTCCTCCATGTTTAGCATATTTGTTTTGAGCTTTTAAGACGTTCGTTCCATTACTTTGTTGATTTTAAGACTTTTCGCCCCATTTCTTTGTCAAAATTGAGACCTTTCGTGCCATTTAGGTGTCGATTTTTCCTGGCGAGCGATAACGAGCCTGTAATTTTAAAAAGAACCGGGCAACAAATGTACATATTTATCTTGAAAGGAGGTCTAGGGGTGCTATTTCAAGTTTGATAGAGGTCTAGCGAGAAAAAAACAAAAATACTAAATACATGGACCAAAAAACAAGCACTACCCCCTTAAGTGACAGAGAGTGCTTTCATCCCATACTGCATACCTCCTTTGATTTCTAAAAATAATTAATACCACCTGTTCCTCTCTCTCTCTCTCTCTCTCTCTCTCTCTCTCTCTCTCTCTCTCTCTCAACTCAAACCTAAATAACGACCGTGCGTTTATCCCATACTGCATAGCTCCTTTCACTTTTAAAATAAACTAAACCTCCACCCCCTCTCTTCCTCCTTCTCTCACCCTTTTGGATTTCCTGTATTTATACGAGCTTAATAAAATAATCAAATCAAATCTCTCTCTCTCTCTCTCATACGACCTTGAGTAACTCTAATGACAAACGGTGGGTGTTCTAATCTTCTATACTACATAGCTCTTCTCAGTTATAGAAACACTTAATACATCTCTCTCTCTCTCTCTCTCTCTCTCTCTCAAACACACACACACACACACACACTACACACACATTATCCTCTCATCAATATTATTCAATAATACTATTTGATGTTTCAGTGCTGTCTCCAGCACTCTTCAAATATAAACTTTAGATAATAGTTGTTCAAGCCATCTCTCAACTTATTATTGACCATTCACATTATATATTTGAACAACCAATAAACTTCTGAAAACCTGTAACCATTAAACCCTTTCATTACCGGTGCCATCCTGTTATTTTTACTCTGGTTACTATTAGAAGATTGTATTCAGCTTAAAATGGGTGTCCTGCAATCAACAGGCTAATGGGCCGAACGTCTTAAAATCTCAAAATATATGAGGCTTAACACGAGGGAGAAAGGGGACCAGAAAAACGGCCCATCTCCCCTTAACGTACAGTACAGCACCACAATAATTTTGGTCCACGTTTATTCTCAATTATATTCTCCCTTTTCTAAACTTGCTTTATCATATTTATCTTTCTAAATAACGATCTATCTATCTAGCTATGGAAATATATGAAATGTATTCTTCATATCTAATTTTTGTTTATCTTATCTTATATATCTATCTATAAATCTATCATCTACCTTCTATCTTTCTATTAATGACTGAATGAATGAACTAATCAATTGACCACTTGCGAGTTTCAGGCTATAAGGAAGTTGGAGCCGTAAACATCGATATTAATCAGAAATGTAAGAATAATGCACGTTTCTGATGGATAAATGGTATGTTGAATTGGGTTTTATGTATTTATAAATATACTACGACCGTATTTTAGTTGTAACTTATCTTAAATATCGTTGTCTACAGCTTCAACTTCCTTATAGAACGAAACTCGCAACTCGCCAATTATTTAATCAATCCGTCTATCCCTGCAAATCAAACAATAAAGCACTGACCCCCTTCATCATCACACCACCACTGACAAGACAGGACAGTTACGAGACTGGTCCAGATATAAAGCTTGACTCAAACTCCAATGACAGACAGTGCTTTCATCCATCACTGCATATAGCTTCTCTCGGCTCTAAAAGCAATTAATATCATCTGTATACCCCCCCCCCCCTCTTTCTCTCTATCATTTTATATACTGTATATATCTAACTCTAACTCTCTCTCTCTCTCTCTCGCTGGGATCGTAAGGGCTGTGTGGTCAGTGTATCTATGTAAATCTCTCTCTCTTTCTCACCAAAATTGAATATAAGTAAACATTTCTACAACATAACATCAACTCGTACACAACATCTCTCTCTCTCTCTAAAACAAGAGAGTGCTTTCACCTCATACTGCATAACTCCTTTCAGTTGTAGAAGCAATTAATATCACCTGTTCTCTCTCATTCTCCCTTGTAGTGGGTTAATAGGTTTGACAAAGTAGATTACAGTAATGTTTGCCTCAATATGCACACAACACGCAGTCAAGACTGGTAATTAGAGTTGAAGATGTTCAACAATAGTATATGTGGACATTTCTTTTCACATAGGCTATAGGATCTGTTCTACTTATAACGATCTAGCCTAGGAAATTGTAAGTATCTAGGCAATAGAGACATTCAAGAAGAGAGTAGACAGCATTTTGCGCACTCTGCAATGAGTGCAGTACAATTCAATTTTTTCCCACCTGGAGTATCTTCCCGGAATAGACCGCAAGGACTCTGAAATACTATATATTCTTTGTAAATCCGTGTAACTCTCTCTCTCTCTCACATGAGACATAAACATCTACACCTCCCATCTACACATCTACGCTGCCAGCCGTCCGGCTGGCTCAGTTGATAGCGTGCCTGATTCCCATCTTGCAGGTCTCGCGTTCAATCCCCGCTCAGATTGAAAACGTTTTTCTGGGATATAGCCGGCGGTTACCATCTCCCCATGAGCAAGGGGGATGGGTAATGGTCTTTGGTAGACTAAAGAAAGCCAAGCGCTTGTGAATCCTCGAAGGAGGAGAACGGGCGCTATATAAGTAACCAGAAGATTATTATTATTATTATTATTATTATTATGTGGTAACCCAGGTTCGAATCCCGGTGGATCCCATGCTTGCTTTAATTATTTTTGTTGGTAGGTGTTTGGTGTTGAGAATGAATTAAATCAAAATACAATATAATCTTGTCGCCAACCCAATTGACAGAAGATGCGATCATAACATACTGCATACCTTCTTTCACTTCTAAAAGTAATTAATATCCTCTCTCTCTCTCTCTCTCTCTCTCAGAAAACAAATATCTTGACAACCCAAATTACATGGTTATCTCATCCCATACTGCATAGCTCCTCTCAGTTTAGAGGCAATTAATCCCACCTAACTTTCCTAGTTTCTTGCTCTCTTTAATGTTATCTCTCTATTACACACACACACACACACACACACCTCCACCGAATATTCACTGATAAACTATATAACCATGCTCCTTTATATTTAACCTATCTATTATCTCCCTCTCAGTAAATCTCTCTCTCTCTCTCTCTCTTTCTCACTAATATGCAGAACTAAATGTATTCAGCAGATAATGTTGTTCAAGGAAGACTGTAGCATGTCTTTCATAAATTCATAAAATTAATCCTGGTTAACTGTATTCAATTGCTTTATCAACTACAATACCTTTATATACTAGTGGACTCGTCTCTCCAGTCTGTGGGACAACATTGTACCTCAGAACTCAGCCATTAAGGGGAGATGGGCTGGTTTTTCTGGCCCCTTTCTCCCTCGTATTTAGCCCCATTAGTTTTCAGATTTTAAGTGGTTTGCCACAATAGTTTGTCGATTTAGTACCTTTCGCCCCATTTCTTTGTCAATATCAAAACCTTTCGTGCTATTTAGGTGTCGATCTTATTCCTAGCGAAAGACAGTGAGCCTGTTATTTTGGAAGAACCGGCCTTCGGCCGGGAAAATTTTCTACCGAAAAATGTACATATTTATCTACAAGGAGGATCTAGTGGATGTTTCCTTAACCTTGATGGAGGTCTAGGGAGGAAACTAGAAAACTATTGAATAAATGGAAAAAAATCGATCAAAAAGTGAACCATCCCCCTTAACCTCTGACTCTGTATTCAATTAAGTAAGCCACTTATGGGGTTCGTCAACCACCACCCCTTTGTGAGCCAATTTGCACGGATTAACATATTCCATAATACATCATCGATATTAAGATCTGATTTCGCACAAATAATATCGAGAGTATCTCCACCCATAATGAATACCCATTGGTCAACCTAAGAGAGAGAGAGAGAGAGAGAGAGAGAGAGAGAGAGAGAGAGAGAGAGAGAGAGAGAGAGAGAGAGAGAGAGAGAGAGAGAGAGAGAGAAAAAAGAGAGGGGGTACCATAAATATAGATTCCTAGTTTGGTTATCTTTGGGATATTTGGGATATTTTCTCACTTTATGTTGTCTAGGCTCCAGGGGATCTCGCACAAAAAACAAAACACACACACACACACCTCCCCGTGGCGTAACTGATAGCGCGTCTGGCTCACAACCAGAAGGTCCCGGGTTCGAGACCCGGGCGGGGAAGGGACATTTGGGCAAGTCTCCTAACGGTGTAGCCTCTGTTCACCTAGCAGTATAAATAGGAACCTGGTATAAATGGACGAAGTTGTGACGTCCCATCTGGGGTTGGTGATCGGTTACAAGGTGAGATGGGTATCGTACTGGTCAACCTAAGCTACTGGTCAACCTAAGCCTTCGGGTGAGACTGGTACCGTAGTGAGAATGGTACCGTACAGATTAACCCTAAGCCTTCGTATCCAGATGTCGCCAATTGGCTAAAATACAGACTACACACACATCCACAGCCATTCCAACGATACATAAACACTTAACATACATTTCACGCAATACATTCCCAGTTAAGGAGGCGCAATAATAATGAGCTTAGCTCGCATTGCGTGGATTCCCCTTGACGAACAAGTAACTGAGTAACACCCACACCCACCCACACACACACACTTGCTAACAGACATATACACAGAAAGCCTCACACACATACAGACAGACATATACACAGTCACAGGTCAGTATATTTACTGTACCCTACCTGATCGCTTAGCTAATCTAAAAGATTTTCACCTGACTTGATTCTACATCTAACCCAGAACCATACTAATAATAATATAAAACAATTTGAGGAGGAACAAATTACTGGCAAAGTTTCGCTTAAAGGTTCAGTATGTCAACCATGTCAGTCGATCAATCATTGAAGCTGTAGGCGAAACGTTGTCACGTAATTACTTCTATTAAAATAATGTATATATTAATTCTGTAAAGTTTTCCGAGTATATTTGTGATATCTATAATCTCTGTACCAGATCCTGGTGAACAGTTTCTGCCTGCTAGACGACCACCTGACCCCCATCGGTATGTCCCTGTACCTGGCCGCCTCCATCATGGACCACTCCTGCACCGCCACCGCCTTCGTCACCTTCCTGGGCAACAGGCTGGTGGTCCGGGCCCTCAGGGACTGGCCCAACCTAGACTGGGACAAGGTGAGTCGACTAGGGGAGGGGGGGAGGGGAGGGGAGGGGGGGGGGGGGGGCCCGCTGGGTTAACTGGGGGTATTGAGTGAGAGGGATTATGTTGTTGGTGTTACGGTACTGGAAGGGTGGATGGTATTATGGGACTGGTAGTGTTGATTACAAATAGTTGATAGGTGGTATTATGTGATAGGCATTATGATAGTGGTGTTTAGGGCACTGGAAGGGTGGATGGTATTATGGAACTGGTGGTGTTGATTACGAATAGTTCCATAGGTGGTATTAGGTGAGAGGTATTTGATATTGACAAGTAGAGGAGTTGGCGGTGTTAGGTGGATAGCATTCGGGGTATGTTTTTTTTTTTTTTTTTTTTTTAAGAGACAATGAATGGAGGAAGGAAAAACACAGATAAAACAAAAAGGTCCATGTGCCTAAAGGCATCCTCCATTCATAAAATGTTTGTAACAACTGGATTTAAACATTTGTAGATTGTAAGTTTGTGGAAAGCAATTCGAGGGAAGTGAATTCCAAAGAGTAGTAGTTCTAGGGATAACTGAATTTTGATAAGCAGAAGTTCTGCATTGTGGAGGAGAAAGTGTAAATTCATGGGCGCTCTCAGCTGCCCTAGTTCTACGGGGAAAGATGTGGAGAGGCGGCACAATTGAAGCAAGTTCCGCGGAACAATTGCTGTGAAAATATCTGTAGAATAATGCAAGGGATGCAACGTTTCTTCGTATGGATAATGTAGGAAGGTCCTGTGTGATTGCAGGGTTATTGATTAATCTAATAGCTTTATTTTGAATTTTGTCCAACTGCCTCAATGCAACCACTCCACTTCCACTCCACAGAGGTGAACAGTAATCCATCTGAGAACGCACATGACTTTTATATATTACGGCCAACTGCTCGTCAGTGAAGAATTCTCGAACTCTGTACAGGAGTCCCAGTTTTTAGAGGCATTCTTAGCAATGCTTCTAACATAATGTGTCCAGCTCAAGTTAGTAGTTAATGTTACACCGAGAATGTCAATACTAGGGGAAGTGGGAATATTTACATCATTAAAAAATATATGGGAGTCAGTGAGATTCTGTCGGTTAGAAAATTGAATGTACTTGGTTTTCTGTGCATTAAAGGAAACTAGATTCTTTTGTCCCCATTCTTCAATTCTAGAAAGGTCCTGGTTCAGAGAACCAGGACCTGTGCTTATTTTTGAATTTATAAGATCGGGTTGGGTGAAAGAATTGGTAAATGTGAAGGAACTGTGGAGTGTTGAGTCATCTGCGTAGAAATGTATTGGATTATGAGTGGTAGATATGAGATCATTGATATGAATGAGGAACAGAGTTGGGGCCAAAACTGATCCCTGGGGAACACCAGCATTTATTGAGTGAAATTGAGAATAAAGGCGATCTACCATTACACATATTTTTCTGTTATGAAGATAAGAAGAAATTAGTGGAACTAATGATGCAAGGCCGTAGTGTGACATCTTCGACAATAAGGATTGATGCCAGACTCTATCAAATGCCTTTGATATATCCAGTGCTATTGTATGTGTTTCACCATGTTGGTCTGTAGCTTGGTTGATTTGATGCGTAAGAAGGCAAAGAATGTCTGCAGTTGATCGACATCGTCTAAAACCATATTGCCTATCACTGATTAATTTATTATTCTCAAGATGCTTAATTATGTGATTATTTAATATAATTTCAAAGACTTTACCAAGAGTGGAACTTATAGCTATTGGTCTGTAGTTTGATGGATCTGAAGAGGCACCTTTTTTAGGAACTGGATGGATGTTTGCTTCTTTCCAGGGTACTGGGAAGCATGAGGTATGAGTACACAGACGGAAACATTTTGCCAATACAGGAGCGAGCACCAAGGAGCAATTCTTAAGTACTATTGGAGGAATTTCATCTGGACCAGGAGCCTTATCTACTGAGAGATTCTGCAAAATAGTTTTGACATGTCTGGTGTGGATCTTAAGTGGGGGAATTTCAGGCGAATTAAAATTAAGTACAGGGACATCTTGATTTATTTCATCTAATGTGGTATGTAGACAGCATTTGAAGCTGCATTTCTGACATTAAGTGGGTGTTACTGAGGTGCATTGTGGGTTGCGCTGAACAGCTAGTGTAACCAATGTTATTATAGATTATCTCCACCACAACTTTCATCAACTTCCTGGGCAACAGGCTGGTGGTCCGCGTCCGATCTAGACTGGGACAAGGTGAGTGCTTACATATGACAGTTACTCAAGATGGTCTAATGCAAGCCACAATATAGAAAACATATGGCGCCATCGTACTGAAGGTGTTAAGGAGAGATGGGCCGTTTTTCTGGTCCCCTTTCACCCTCGTGCTAAGCCCCACTTGTTTTGAGATTATAAGACGTTTGGCCCATTAGTTTGGCGATTTTAACACCTTTCGCCCCATTTCGTTGTCAATTTGATAACCATTCGTACCATTTAGGTGTCGATCTTTTCCTGGCGAGCGAAAGCGAGCCTGAAATTTTGAGTAGCTTTGGCCTTAGGCCGGGACATTTTTCTACCGAAAAATTAACAAATTTATCTTGAATGAGGGTCTAGGGGTGTTTTTCTAATCTTGATGGAGGTCTAACGAGGAAACTAAGAAATATAGGAATAACTTAATTAATATACCAAAACAACGGGCCATCTCCCTTTAACAGCTAAGGTGTGTATATCTAATGCGAGACTTCTGGAGGCAAGTTTATCAATATTTCGAATATATTTTCGTGATCCTTGAAACACACAGGATTGCCTTTGTTATCGATTATATGCATGCAATTGTATATAATAACAAGAACCCCAAGGGCTCTTCATAAGGAATACAAAGCAAGACGAACAGCAGCAAACAAATGAGTCCAAACGCGGCTGTTTGTTTATTTTAATTAAATGCAAAATAGCATACACAGGCTGAATATAACCAGCTGGATATATTGTTTTAACATTTGATTTCCCGAGACATCTCCAAAGCTGACTGAAACCGTTTGCTAATAACATCAATAAAGTAAAAACCTCTTCGTGTGATTAAATAAATGAGGGCTAACCAATCCACTATAACCAACAGCCTCACCCAAAATATCTTCTCTCGCCTCTGCCAACACCAGACCAATAAAAGTTCATTAATGTCATCGGTAATATTGTTGGTCACCTTTACTCCTTTCTGTCACTGTCACTTGGGCCAATGTCACTTCGTCCACAAACACTTCGACCAAAGTCACTTTGGCAACAGACTTCATGCATATTTACATCCAACCACACCTAACCTAGCCTACCATTTGGGAAGGGTCAGCCAGGGAATAAGTGTGGAAATTTGCAGCCCGGGCTGGACGGCACTCCTATCAGGGTGATATGGCCAAAAAACGATGCATGTAAACATAGGCATATTTTTTTATTTTAACTGCTAGAGAATTCACACAAATCTCAAAATGTAGCCCTGTTTTGTATCTGTAGACTGGCGTTGCGTAGAGCTCTCTAGATCAACTGGTTCAGGTGTGATGACGATTTCCGTGGAGAGAGTTTTGGCTGTTTTGCCGCAAATTTAGCAATATCGGACACTTTGGGAGACTAGTTTTCACTCTAACTGGTAATGGCGGACAAGGACGGACTTCTCCTTCCTGTTGTTAAGGCTTGGCGGCGCTCCGATTGGCTTTGTTTACAAACGTTTCGCCGCGTGACATTCAAAGCACGCTTAAGGAAGCTTTCAAGCTTACGGATATTAAAAGGACACCCAGGCTCCGGGCCTTCACAAGGTGCGTCCTTTTAAAATGACGCCCGGGCAGGAAGGGTTAAAGGGGTTAGGGTTCGCGATTTCTGGCCCACCTATTTTGAACAGGGCCTAGTTTTCAATAGTAACAGCCTGTACGGTCTTCTGCTGTTCATGTTCACAGCTATTGGTTTACAGTAATGCTTGTGTGTGTTAAGGGCAGTTTTCCACTAGAGGGATTGTTTTTCTGGAACCCTTTCTCCTTCATGTTTAGCCCCATATTTTTTGAGATTTTAAGACGTTCGCCCCATTAGTTTGGCGATTATAAGAACTTTTGCCCCATTTGTCATTTGTAAGACCTTTCGTGCCATTTAGGGGTCGATTTTTTCCTGGCGAGCGAAATCGAGCCTGTAATTTATGAGGAACCGGCCTTCGGCCGGGACATTTTTCTACCGAAAGATTTACAAATTTATCTTGAAAGGGGGCCTAAGTGGTATAATTTTAGCTTGATGGAGGTCTAGGGAACAAACTAAACACCTCCCCTTAATTTAGTAAAGCTGGTTCAAACTGACTGGCACGAAAACAACAACAATGAATAACTATGACCTCTTACCTTCCCTCAGTAATAACACCTCTCTCTCTCTCTCTCACATCCACACACACACACACACAGCCCGTAGCCTAGTAGGTAGAGCTCTCGTCTCACACACGAGGGGTCGGGGGTTCAATCCCGCGCGGAGACAATTGACTTGTCTCCTTTCATGTGTTAGCCTCAGTTCACCTAGCTGTAAATAGGTACCTGGAATAAGTGGACGACGTTGTGACGTCCCATCTGGGGTTGGCAAAAATGGTACAAGGCGAGATGGGTATCATATGGTTCCCCTAAGCTGATGGCTACTAAGCCTTCGGGCGGACGGTACCGTCTATAGTGAGAATGGTACCATACAGATCCACCCTAAGCCTTCGTTCCGTGTCGCCAATTGGCTAAAAATACAGGACTACACACACATCCACAGCCATTCCAACGGTACATATACCACCTACATATAGGAGGCGGGAAATAACGAGCATGCTCACTCCCGCAATACAACTAGAGTAAGTACAACTAGAGTAAGTACACACATACACCATGTCCTCTCTCCCTCTCTCTCTCTCATCCCAGACCATAACTTAATCCAATATATTATAGTGATCGTCATTTTTCAGCTGTCAGGCTACGAATAGTTTGGCTATATTTACTTAGAAGAGGGGAGGGGAAGGAGGTAGGCAGAGGAGGAAGAGGAAGAAGAGGAAGTGGAGGAGGAGGGGGCGGGGGACGAAGAGAAAGAAGAGGAAGAACATGACGAACACGAAGAGAAGGAGGACGTGGGCAGGTAGGTAGGTAGGTAGGTAGGTAGATAGATAGATATATAGAAAGATATATATACATAGATAGATAGAGAGAACACGCACAAATGGTAACCTTCATTCATGCCAATGTTGTTCACCTTTCTTTAACTGTCTTCGTGGTGCAATGCATAAGTGTGTTGATTTTCGGTGTGAGCATCCTAGGTTCGAATCCCCGGACTGCCACATGTTTTGAATTAATCGCGTTTAGGAGGACGTTGGTTGGTGGAGAGAACATAATAATTCATTCAGGTTCAGTAGTAGTTTATCGAGAGGCCTTCCCTAGGGTTAAGTGCCCCATTAATTACTATTTCCATTCACCTATGCACAGCCTATGATATCGCAGTTGGAAAGTGTGTACATGCTTAGATTGATAATTATGCAGGATTCGAAACTGCATAATAAATCGTACTTTCCCTTCTTTACTGTCTCGTGGTGCAATGCATAAGTGTGTTGATTTTCGGTGTGAGCAAGTTCGACTCCCCCGCACTGCCACATGTGTTTGTTAATTCATTATCGAGTTTAGGGTAAAGTTGGTGGAGAGAACATAATAATATATATATATATATATATATATATATATATATATATATATATCCATCGATTGACATACACAATGCCCAATAAATTAAATGACAAATACATAAATATTAATCAATTGCATTGTATACGAAGTCACCATTTATGTTTATTTTGGCTCTCTTAAGAGACTTTCTTCAGGTTAGGAAGAACCTATCGGAAACAAAATGAATGAATTTTGCCTTTTAACTACGAGCGATAGAAAGGGTTACGCAAACGGTAGTCATTTCTTCAGAGTATATTTTCAATAACATGAAGATCAAACCCACTTTCTTGGAAGAAACTTTCGTAGACTTAATTCTATTATGATCCAAGACGTCTGGAGGCCTTATTAACCCCTTCCGTACCGACAAAGTCTTCTTAGTATTATTCTATCTATATACGGTACGGTATAGATGATTTTGTGTAGTTTAAGAATAATTGTTGGTAGTAATAAGGGTTAAGTGAGATAGTTTGAAACCTGTTAATTGCTGGAGGCCGTCTCTAAACTTAATACAATCGTCTAATAGTTGCTAGAAAATAATGAAAAGGATGTCGCCGGTACTGAATGGGCTAAAGGTGCGATTTACCCTGGCCACTACTAGCCATAAATGTCCAGAAGATATTTATAGCAATAATTATATAGTTAATAGAGATTGGACATTGAATATGTACAGTATACTATATTATACTGTACAGGTATCCAATGAAAAAGCATCTTCAATTCATTTGACAACCGTCACTATAAACTTATGGAATTGGCAACGTAGCAATGTCAATGGTTCTTGCATTGTCCAAATAGTCTATCTATCTATCTATCGAGAGAGAGAGAAAGAGAAAGAGAGAAGAGAGAGAGAGCCCAAGCTAGTAACTAATTAGATAAACAAATAGATAGAGGTAGAGAGCCCTGCCATAGGTGCTTGCCCTCATCCCGCTGCCTGGGTTCAGTAGTGTAGGGATGCCAACACCTGACATATGAATGACAGGTGAGAGGGAGCGGAGGGGGGGGGGGTTTAATGGGAGGAGTGAACATATGGTGAGTTACTGACAGGTGATGGGGGGGGGGGGTAGAGGTGATGAACGGGAGGAGTAAATATGGGTAAGGTGAGGGAGGTAAGACAGGTGAAGCGGAGAGTGAACATGGGTAAGGTGAGGGAGGTACTGACAGGTGAAGGGAGTGGGGGGGAGGAGTGAACATGGGTAAGGTGAGGGAGGTACTGACAGGTACAAAGGAAATCAAGCAACAACAGGTCTAGTGACCCTTCTAGGCTGCTTGTCCTCCAAAACACTGAGGATCAAGTGTCCAAACAGTGGTTAAGAGTGGGTAAGGGAACATTGGAAAGGAAACTACTGCCCTGGAACTAATGTCCGTGGCAGGACTAGGATGTTAGTAGGGGACGTATGGGTTAGTAACTGAGGGGAGGATAAAATAAAGTTATTCATTTAGAAACGCAGTCACTCGCGGGTTTGATGCGAGATATTTGTCTAGGCGGAGTTTAAATGAATCAACGGTGCTGCAGTCTATAACGTCTCGGGGAAGCCCATTCCACAAGTTGACAACTCGATTGAAGAAGAAATTCTTAGATTCGTGTGAGTTAAAAGATTTACCAATAATTTTGCAACCGTTTCCCCGCGTGTAATTAGATTGGTCGATAGTGAAGTACTTACTACAGTTATATTGTCGATGCCTTTGATGATTTTGAACACTTGAATTAAGTCACCTCTTAATCTGCGCTGGGTTAAAGGAAATAGATTTAATTCTCTAAGACGCTCTTCGTATGGTTTGTTCTTTAGGCTAGGTATCATTTTGGTAACTCTACGTTGAACTCATTCTAGCTTGTTTATGTCTTTTTGGTAATAAGGGCACCAGCATTGAACGCCGTATTCCAGAAGAGGGCGGACTAAGGAATTGTAAAGGGTTAGGATAACGTCTTTGGATTTATGCTCAAATGACCTGCCTATAAAGCCAATTATTTTTGTTTGCCTTCTTAACAACTTCTGAACATTGTTGACTCGGTTTTAGGTTACTCGATATTGTTACTCCCAGATCGGTTTCTCGGTTTACATTCTTAAGCTGAGTGCCATTCATCGAATAGTTTGCTTTTTCATTTAGGTATCCGATATGTAGTACTTTACATTTATCCGCATTGAAACTCATTTGCCAAATTTGGGCCCAATGTGACAATATATCTAGATTGTGTTGCATATCGTCAACTTGATCTTTTGAGAGTACGCTATTTGCAATTTTTGTATCGTCAGCAAATTTTGAGATTGTACAGGTGAGACCCTCATCTATGTCGTTGATGTAAATTAGAAAGATAATTGGTCCTAGTACCGATCGCTGGGGTACCCCGCTACTTACATTGGTCCATTTAGATGCCTTACCGTTTATGACTACTCTTTGCTTTCTGTCGCTGAGCCAATTTTCTATCCATTTCAACACACCGTCTTGTATTCCATGCGCTTTTAGTTTTAGCAGTAAACGTTTGTGAGGAACTTTGTCAAAGGCCTTTTGAGAATCAAGGTATATAATATCTACAGCTTTACTCTCATCGTAGAGGTTGAGGATATCGTGGAAGAAGTACTTCCTAAGAGGTTTGTTAAACAGGAACGTTTTTTACGAAAGCCGTGTTGAGTATCTTTAAATATGTTATTTTCCTCTAAGTGATTTACGAGTCTGTCTCTTATGACCGTTTCTAGCATTTTACATACAACTGAGGTTAAGCTAATTGGACGATAGTTACTGGGTAGGGGTTTGCTGCCTTTTTTGAAAATCGGTGTTACGTAGGCTATCTTCCACTGATCCGGCATAGTACCAGACTGCAAGGATTTATTGAATCGTAATGTCAGTGGTTTGGAGAGCTCATCCTTAGCTTCCTTTAGAACGCTAGGCGAGATTGTATCAGGTCCAGGCGTTTCATTTACCTTGAGTTTATCTAAACAATTCAATACTTCTCTCTCTGTACAGGTGATATTGCTTAGAACATATGAATTATCAATCTGAATCGGCGTATGGTGTAGGGATATCACTGAGGTCTTCTGTTGTAAAAACTGATGCAAAGAAGGTATTGAGGGCATTACGCATGTGTACTTCGTCTTTGGTGTATTCTCCTTTTTCATCGACTAACGGTCCAACAGTTGAAGTAACTACTTTTTTCTTTCTGATATAACTATAGAATTCTTTCGGGTTTGTTTTACTTTGATTCGCAATATGTAACTCTAGGGGTCTTTCTTACTTTGCTTAATTAACTTTTTGGCTTTGCGTCGTAGCTCTACAAATTTCACCGTTCTTCGTCATTTTGTGAGGATTTTAATCTATCATTAGCAAATTTTTTAGCAAGCAGGCAGTTTGAAATAATCTTTATTCCACCATTTGGGCTTATTATTGGCCTGGACGCCGTATTTTCGATGGTATGCAGTCTTGCACTGCTTTTAGGTGAAGTGGTTTCGAATAACTTCCAAGATGTATTTATGTCGTTATTGTTAATTAAAAAGCTCCAGTCAGTTCTTTAAACATAGCTCTAAGTTTATGAAAGTTTGCTTTCTGGAAATTAGGGACTTTTTCGATGCTACTATTTGGTTCGTTACTAGTAAAGTTTAAAGTGAAAGTTATCGTACGATGGTCGCTGTTACTGAATTCATCACCAACATTCAAATTATCTATTAATTCTTCTTTTGTTGCAAGTACAATGTCAAGAACGTTATTACCACGGGTCGGTGTTCGAACAAATTGATAAAGCGAACTCTCTTGCAAGTTCGTATACAAGTCATGTCCGGAGTGTGAAGTAAGAGTATCGCCCCACTTGGTCACAGGTAAATTAAAGTCGCCAATAAATACGGTATCTTGTGAGTTACTTACATCTGCAATTTGTTCATAAATTTCTCGGTCAGTTTGCACTGATTGAGCTGGAGGTCTGTATATTAATGCAAGTATTATTTTTGTACCTTTATTAATCTTTATTAGCACAAAAGATGTGTCGACGTTCACAATTTGAGGTTTTGACAAGAGGGTTGGGTTAAGACTTTCTTTGATATAAAATAAAACGCCACCTCCATTTTTATTTATTCGGCTTTTCTCAAACATTACATAACCGGGTGAAGGGAGTGGGGGGGGGAGGAGTGAACATGGGTAAGGTGAGGGAGGTACTGACAGGTGAAGGGAGTGGGGGGGAGGAGTGAACATGGGTAAGGTGAGGGAGTTACTGACAAGTGAAGGTTGGGGGGGGGGGCAAGGTGGCAGGGGAGGGTAGGGAGGTGTAAGTATGGGTGAGCTTAGTTTGGGGTCAAAAGGGGTAAGTAAGGTAGGGGAGGTAATGAAAGGATAGGGATGGGGTCACGGGAGAAAGGGGTTGGGTAGAAGAGTAAAGATATGTGTATAGTTTAGGTGAACAAGGTGAATAAACACTCACTCTCTC
>CM064487.1:907132-965286 GCA_032716605.1 Paralithodes platypus
AACATCACGTACCTTATATCCGGAGCAACTAAGGATCCTACACTGAAAGATACGGAAAACATGTATTAGTTACCATATTTGTGAATGATTATAATTTTCTTGGTTGTGGCTGGCCTAGGCCTACGTGTTTGGAAAGAGCATGCACCTTGCAAGTACAGTCATGAGCCATAATACCCGCACACCCA
Source organism: Paralithodes platypus (assembly GCA_032716605.1). NCBI lineage: Eukaryota > Metazoa > Arthropoda > Malacostraca > Decapoda > Lithodidae > Paralithodes > Paralithodes platypus. The sequence goes on from CM064487.1 coordinate 907,318, forward strand.
TAAGAATCTTCCAATTTTAAAGCCAAGTTGTGAAGCCGATGGGATATAGCAGAACATAGGATTGTCTCGCTTGGGTTCGATGTAGATTGTGATGGGCACCTACTTGTAGGGCAATATAATTATACCCCTTGGATCTGTTGCGGACTCCATCCCTGTATGCATAAATATATGGTACTTATTTAAAGGAGCCCATCTCGCTTTTTTTCTCTTTCTCTCCTTCTCTCTTTGGCTTGTATCCACTCGGCCCCATTCAGCCTACTGTTTTAAAACGTTTACCCCCACCCAGGTGTCAATATTTTCCTGGCGAGCGGTAGCGAGCCAGCATATACTGTATATATATTTTTGTTTTGACAGCAAGCTAAATTTGTACATTTTTCGATAGAAAAATTTCTCCGGCGAAGCCGGATTTCTCCATACAATGCTGGCTCGCTATCGCTCGCCAGGAAGAAATTGGCACCTGGATGGGGATAAACGTCATAAAACAGTTGGCTGAATATGGATACAAGCCAGGGAAAGAGAGAAAAGGAGAGAAAGATAAACAAAAAAGCCGGTGACCCCCCTTAACCATCCTCTTCTTCGAGTAATGTTCTCGCTTCTGTGAACTTGGGGAAATATAGACAACAGATAATATAATTATACAATAACTAAAACAAACATTTATCAATCCATGCACACTTTGTCTATCTACTGTATCTCTGACTCATGGTTATCTATATGACTTATTCATTTAACTTGTTTCTATGCGGTGCTAATAATATTCCTCTTACCACAGATGTAGTGGCTTAGAAGGAGGCAGTACACATGAATGGTAATAATTATACTACACCCCCAGCTCTTCCATTAAACTCTCTTTCCCCACAAACATTAGTACCATGGAAGGAGGTGGTGGACACTCGGGGTAATACACTATATCACCTTTACTTTGGTGGACACTCAAGGTAAAACACTCCATCACCTTTACTTTGGTGGACACTCGGGGTAATACACGCCATGACCTTTACTTCTCCATATCTTCTAGTAACCTCCCCTCTCCCCACAGATTTAATAGCCTGGAAGGAGGTGGTGGACATGCAGGGTAATATACTACACCCCTTGAACGTGTTACGGGCTCGATCCCTGGACTCTCTACTCACAGCCACCATCAATTGTAGGGGCTGGCACTCAGCTTGGGGCCTCGCAGTACGGAACCAACAGGCCATCAAGTAAGTTTGAGGGGGGATGGGCCGGTTTTCTGGACCACTCTCTCCCTCACGTTTAGCCCCATTAGTTTTCAGATGTTAAGATGTTTGCCCCATTAGTTAGTAGATTTTAAGACCTTTCGCCCCATATCTTCGTCAATATTTAAAAATTTCGTGCTATTTAGGAGTCGATTTTTCCCCCTGACGAACGATAGTGAGCCTGTAATGTTGGAAGAACCGTCCTTCGGCCGGGACATTTTTCTACCGAAAAATGTACAAATTAATCTAGAAGGGGGATCTAATGAATGATTTTTTTTTAATCTTGATGGAGGGCTAGGGAGGAAACTATAAAAATAATGAATACATGCAAAAATCGTCCAAAAAGTGAACCATCCCCCCCTTAATTAATACCCTGTGCGTAGTTGTCAAAGCACAAGGCACAGTTTCCCTCTATGGGATTGTGTGGGTGCGTGTTCGGAAAATGTGGCGTTTTTTATTCATATTTTTCCAGTAAGTATCGATAAATCAATTACTAAGGGATTCAATTTACCATCAGCTGAAATGAAACCGACTATAGTAACATTGATGGTTAGGTATGCTTCTGACTGCTGGTATTACGGTAATATGTTGGCAATATTACTGCCTGGCCTGTGACCCTAACCCTTTCTGTACCGGTCATGTCTTTCTATATTTGATTTCAGCTACATTTATGAAGTTCAGTATAGATATATGGTAGCTAAAGGGATACACTGAGATAGTCTGCAGCCCTTTAATGTGTAGACGACGTCCTTCCTAAACTGAGTAAAATAGTCTAATAGTTGCCAAAATATGATGAAAAGGACATCACCGGTACTGAATGGGTTAAAATATAGGACTATTTTTAACAGCGTACCTTTTCTCTCGTTCAGGCATTATTATGGAGCCAAACACCCCACCTACGGCTTGTACCTCATGAAGCTGGGCAGGATAGAACTCAACAACATGGCCTCCTCTATTGCCCTAGAGCATCTTCGGGAAGCCGAGGAGATCATGGAGGCCGGCTTAGGGTCCAATCATCCACTGGTGTACAATGATCTGGCTTGGCTCATGATCCAGGCCACCGAGGAGACTAAAGTGGAGATACAGCGATCCATCTTGTACGGAGACCGCCACCCGCCGCCTTATGCACAGGCATTGGCATCCATTAAGGCTATGGAAGCAGCCTCTGTTAAACTCAATGCTCAGGTAGTTACTCAGGGTTTCCTTTCTAGGTCTTCTAAAGCTTCCAACAATGGCTCTGTTACTGTTAATGGGCAAGTTTCCATCAATGACACTGCTTCTCGAAATTGCCACTCTTCCACCCATAAATCTGCTACGCAGGCAGAACGTTCTACTTATGTACAATCCTCTGCCAACAATCGTATGCCTTCCCATCCTACCAAAAATGGCACGAAAACGGTTACTTCTCGCATCCATACAAACACTACTATCCATTCCCCAGGTCTTGGTAAATCTTCCACTAGTGACAATGCTCAATCTAATGGTCCTACCCAGAAATACAGATGCACCACACTCACCAGTTGTACTTCCTCTAATAGTGCACCCACCGGTAGTCTTACTTCGCCAACCAACCAAAGCTCAACTTACATTCGTCCATATATCCAAAAAAATACAACTTCCATTAACAACAATAGTTCCACCAAAAATAGCTCTTGCCCAGACAGAATCCCCAAAAGATCTTTGGCAACCTCCAATATCGACAACTGTCCTTCATCACAAGACAGCACCTCCACCAGAATCTCAACAAACTCCTCTGAAGTCTCCACTAAGAGCATCACATCTGCATATATTCGTCCCTCACGCCGAGATCGTACTTCCAAGCAACCATCATCAAACCTCAATAACTTGGATATTTCCAGTTACATTCGTCCATATATCCAAAAACGCACATCCAACAGACCTTCAAAAACAACCGGTAATGATAATGCATCAAACTACAGTCGTCCCTCATCAGAAGACCATTCCTCTAGCCAGCTCTTAACAACCTCCACTAACAACAACACGTCCAGCTACAACCATCCTTCCTCACCAGATCTAACCTCCAGCGGACCTTCTGATATTACCAATAATAATAACAACAATTCAAGCTCCAACCATCCCTCATCTGAAGACCATACCCCCAACAAACCTTCATCATCTTCCGTTAACGACAACAAATCAATCTGCAATTGTCCCTCATCCCGTTCAACAACCACCAATAACAGTATTCGTTCCTCTTCCGAAGACCATACCTCTATCAAATCCTCAAATACTTCTGATGACAATAGTAAAAGCAATAACCATTTATCATCTGAAGATTGTATCTCCAATGAACCCTCATCATCCACCAACGACAACACATCCAGCTGCAATTGTCCCCACGCCCAGGATGTGACATCCAACAGAATCTCTACAAACGCTAATAACATCAGCAGCTCAGGCCAAAACCATCCCTCATCTGAAGACCATTCTACCAGCGGACCGTCGGTTCTCATCCCTCGTCATGCCCACATCCAGGTTCTGCCCCACGATCCAATCCCAGTCCATGCCCAGGTGATAGTCCAGGAGAGTTCGAATCACCTTCACTCACCCATCACGGCTCGTCCCAACATCGTGAACAATGCCCACGTAAGGACCCAGGTCCAGGACTCCCTTATGAAGCACGCACACGAACCCACCCACGCTGATTCACGTGGCAGGAGTTGAGGGGCACGGGTTATCTCTTTCAATCAAATGGCGATTTTGTTTTTCAGTATATCTAGTTCTAGCTACCTTCAGACGACTATATTCAAACTGTGAAAGAACATAACCCTGTTAAAATATCAAGCTGCGTGTTTTGAGAGGGACCTTTCTTACTTGAATGAATTCGTTTAGTAGAAGCTAGATGCAATATATAAAGTCGTCATCAACTTGAAAGGGTTAATTGAGATATTTGTTAGACTTCCAACATGAGATATGTTTCCTAAGTTGGATATAATCGTGCTAGACTGAGATATGAAAATCGGGTTTGCTTAGTGATATGAGTCACTTGCAAAACAAGACCTGTTTCTTGTTCATGCAGTTTTGGTTTAATCGATTCTACTCTGAGAGATTTCTTCTTAAGTTCGACATTAGAAAATTATTGTCGGGCAGTGTGAGATGAAAGAGTTGCATTTGCTTAGCGACATGAGTCACTCGCAGAAGAATGCTTGTTGTTTTTCAGTGATGTTTGTAATCTTTAGACTAAAACAGGTATCTTTAAACTAAAAAAAAATGGTGTGGAGATAGCTAGGCAAAATTATGAAATCTAGTTATCAGGATTATTATTTAGAGGATTATTCACTTGTTAAAAATAATTTCCGCTAGAGATGAGTGCTTCGCAGTTTTGATTTACAGCTTCAGCATTCTTAAAGGAGTTCTGGACCCCTTCTTCCTCATGTCTAGCCCCATTAGTTTTGACATTTTAAGACATTCACCTATTTGTTTGGCAATTTTAAGATCTTTCATGACATTTACGTATGGATTTATTTCTGGCGAGCGATAGCGAGCCTGTAATTTAAGAGGAACCGTCCGGGACATATTTCTACCGCAAAATGCGCAAATCTATCTTGAAGGCGTCCTTGGGATATTTTTTAAATCTTGATAGAAGTCTATGGAGGAAATTAAAACAATAATTACTAAAAAAAAAAAAAAAAAAAAAAAAATATATATATATATACTGTATATATCTTCCCTTAAATCTGACTCAAGATGTTTAATATATTATAGGACTGGAGACGCTTAAGGGATTTTTTTTTTCTGGACCCCCTTATGCATAATGTCAGCCTCATTAGTTTTGAGATTTTAAGACATTCGCTCCATTAGTTGGGAGCTTTTAAGATCTTTTGTGCCATTTAGGTGTCAATATTTCCTATCGAGCAATAGCGAGCCTGTAATTTAGGAGGAACCAGCCTTTGGCCGGGATTTTTTTTGTTTACCAAAAAACATACAAATTCATCTCGATGAGGGGTCTTGGGGGTATGTTTTATGCTTGATGGAGGTCTTGGGAGGAAACTAAAGAAAATATTATACAGTATATATAAATAAATTAACAAATAAATAGAAGTCTCCCCTTAAGGGGGAAGGGTTTATTTCGATAATTCAATATATTTATTATTATTTTATAGTTTCCTTCCTCAACCTCCATTAAATGTAAATAAACATCCATTAGACACCCTTCTACATTAATTTGTACATTTTTTTTTCGGTAGAAAAATGCCCCGGCCAAAAGCCGCTTCTTCCAAAATTACAGGCTCACTGTCGATCGCCAGGAAAAAATAATCGACACCTAAATAGCACGAAATGTCTAAATATTGACAAATAAATGGGGCGAAAGGTCTTAAAATCGCCAATTTTGTTTAAAGCTTGATGGATGTCAAGTGAGGAAACTAAAGACATAATATCAAGATAAATGAATAAGCAAATAAGTACGCCCCTCCTCTCTTAAGTACCTTTTGAGTTATGAGAGGTTTTGGGGTTTGGGATTTCTAGACTCGTATTATGAATAAGCACTGCCATAGAGACTGGATGAAGGGAATGGTCATTAACCCCTTCTGTACCGGCGATGTCTCTTTTAGTATTTTATAGCTAAATTTAGACGATTTTTTGCAGTTTAAGAAAGATCTGTGGTGGTAAAACGGGTTAAATGACATAGTTCGAAGCCTGTTAATTTCTGGAGGCCCTTTTGAAAGCGAAAACAATCGTCTAATAGTAGCCAAAATATTATTTTTTCTGTGCAGTTTAAGAAGGATCTGTGGTGGTAAAAAGGGTTAAAGGACATAGTTCGAAGCCTGTTGATTGCTGGAGGCCCTTTTGAAAGTGAAAACATCGTCTAACAGTCGCCAGAATATTGTTAACAAGACATCGCCGGTATAGAAGGGGTTATGCAGAATATTGTTAACAAGACATCGCCGGTATAGAAGGGGTTATGCAGAATATTGTTAACAAGACATCGCCGGTATAGAAGGGGTTATGCAGAATATTGTTAACAAGACATCGCCGGTATAGAAGGGGTTATGCAGAATATTGTTAACAAGACATCGCCGGTATAGAAGGGGTTATGCAGAATATTGTTAACAAGACATCGCCGGTATAGAAGGGGTTATGCAGAATATTGTTAACAAGACATCGCCGGTATAGAAGGGGTTATGCAGAATCGAATCCTTTCACCAAACGTTGAGGGACATAAGCTCAAACGTGGTTTTATACCTGCTAAATCCAGGCGATTTTATACAGCTTAGGAGAGAGTTTAAGGGGAAGGTAGTCGCTTTTTCTGGTCCCCCTTCTCTCTCATGTTTAGCATAATAGTTTTTAGATTTTAAGACGTTCGTTCCGTTAGTTCAATTTTGAGAATTTTCGCCTAATTTTTTTGTCAATATTACGACCTTTCGTGCCATTCAAGGGTGAGATTTTTTCCTGGCGAGCGATAGCGAGCCTGTAATTATATAAGGAACCGACCTTCGACCGGGACATTTTTCTACCGAAATTTAAAAAATATATATATTTAAATGGGGTCTCGGGGGTATTTTTTAAAGCTTGATGAAGGTCTGGCGAGGAAACTCAAAAATATATTAGTAAATAAATATATAAACCACAAAGGAAGCACTACCCCCTTAAAACCTTCGATTTCTTACTTCGAGTGGTTCTTCTTGAGTTGAATAAAGTTGCCTGTCGGTAGCCAGACTAACATGTATAGTCAGCTGATTAACCCTTTCAAGATTGTCACGCATTTTGACAGTATATTCTGGCTATCATTAGACGATTTTATACAGTTTAAAAAGGATCTGTCGGAATCTAGATTAATTAGCTGACTTCCATATGCCATTCCTAATCTGAATAAAATCGTCTAATAATAGCCGGGCAACAGAAATAAAATTGCGTATTGCACCTTGAAAGGATTAAGGCCCCCTCACACATTCACGACTTGAACGGCGAAATGGCCTGACTTTTGTCTCGTGAAGATGTCTTAATTAAATACGTGACGTCTCTTTCCATGTCTGCCAGTCTCGCGTGTTGTCGTCGAAGACCGCGACATTTGAGTGTGGACACTAAAATATCGTGTGGAGTCGTGACCTGACTTTTTGTCGTTGCATGTAGTTGAAAGTACATACTGAATTTTGTCATTACTGTGTGGCGTCTAGGTGGCGTCGTGGCATGTCATTGGAAGTCGGATCCCGCAACATCACCACGAGAAAAAACATACGACTTGTGAGAGAGACCAGCTCATAGTCATCATGTAACGTTAGGTAGCGAAACCGAACACCACGTACCCACACAGACTATATCCGGATATCACACCAACATTTCTCGACCCAGTGACGACATATGACATTGTCTCACAAAATTAGTACGTAAACACACAGAACACAGAACGTACATGGCGAAACCATCCAGACAAGTGAAGAAACCAATGTGCACGAGCACGAGACGCGGCAGACACTAGGAAGAGGTGGCACCACTGTAATGCAACATGGCAACGCAGGGTGACGACGCATGGATGTAATCAGCACGTCCCCGGTCCAACACATACAGGGGAGGGGTACGTTGTAGGTATGTTGTAATGTTTTGTTGTTTCTTGTTAGTGTCGCATGCTTCGAGCTGGCATCGCCCACGTGTCTGAGTGAAGTCGCGATGCCTCGTATTGGGTACGTTCTGTCTTCGGTTTCAGTACATGCATACTCGTTCTGGGTACGAGATGGCCTCGTGAGAGCCTCTTATCTTAATTTGTCGTGCTCCAACTCCCCGACTTTTTCGCCAAACTCAATACGTGCCATGTCGCCGTCCAAGTCGTGAATGTGTGAGGGGACCATTAAGGGGAGATGGGTCGTTTTTTCTGGTCCCCTTTCTCCCTCGTGTTACACCCAATTTGTTTTGAGATTATAAGACCTTCGGCCCATTAGTTTGGCGATTTTAACACCTTTCGCCCCATTTCGTTGTCAATTTTAAGACCTTTTGTGCCATTTAGATGTTGATTTTTTTCTGGCGAGCGATAGTGAGTCTGAAATTTTTGGCCAGGACCTTTTTCTACCGAAAAATGTACAAATTTATCTTGAAGGGGGGATTAGGGGGTGTTTTTCTAAGTTTGATGGAGGTCTAACGAGGAAACTAAGTAATAAGTGAGTAAATGAATTAATAGACATAAAAAAAGAAAAAAAAAAAAAAAAAAAAAAGAAAACACGGCTTCTCTCCCCTTGATGTCTACAGGTTATGCTATCAACTTGAGCATTGAGTCAAGCCGGCGTTACATGAGCAACTTTATCGTCTAATACTATTGGAGTGACTCTGCATGTTATTATGGAGGGCTTACTTTATGCACGGAAGAATTACACTACAAGATATATAATACAAACATATAAAAAGTTAACATTGTAATATAATACGTGTTAAAGAAAGTTAAAATTGTAATGTAATACTTGTTAATGAAAGTTAAAATTGTAAAATAATACGTGTTAAAGAAAGTTAAAATTGTAAAATAATACGTGTTAAAGAAAGTTAAAATTGTAAAATAATACGTGTTAAAGAAAGTTAAAATTGTAAAATAATACGTCGTGTTAAAGAAAGTTAAAATTGTAAAGAAATACTTTTTAAGAAAGTTAAAATTGGAAAAAATAGTTGTTTTGGTACATATTAACCCTCTCCGACATATGACGCGATTTTGAGCCTATTGGGGATACTTTAAAGCCTTTGTTACCATCAGGGGTATTTAGAAACCTTTAGTTTAGTTACTTCAACCTCTGCAGTTGTCTTTGAGTTAGCTGTGGGCATAAAACTAATTTTGGAGAGGTGAGAGAACTTATTTTTTATTGCTAATCTGGCAACCTCTGCGTCATAAATGCGTGAAAGGGTTAAACTCCGGTATACTGACTCTGATAATGTCAGCCGGTGGAGTGCTCGCGTAACGCCAAGCTAAAGATGCACAACGCTTATACCACTACTTTTGTCTGTGATATCTGAGTATTAAAACTAAGTTGGTATTTAGCAAAATAACTGTGACGTCGTGTACCAATAATATACACATATTTGGACCATGTATTATACCAATAACATACTGTACACACACTTTTACCATGTACTGTACCAGTAACATACACATACTTGCACCATGTACTGTACCAATGTACCATGTACCAATAACATATACATACCTTTTGACCAGCAATGTGCGATATTTTGTTGACTGTTCTTAATGTGATGTTGTTGAACCTAGTTATGCCATTTGTTAGGCAATCTAGAATATTGTATTGTGAGCATTGGCTTTCTTCTGGTAAATATAATGTATGTAGCTGCCTATAATACTGGTTTATATTTACATTTCCCTTGTGTTAAAAGTTCTTATATATAGTTATATGTGACAATCAATCTCGTTACGATCAATATACTTGATGTTGACTATTCACTGCAGCTGATAGAAATATCTACGACAGGGCGCATTTTATCATGTTATTTTAGCTATATATCTGCATATTATTAAAATACACAACCACAGGATTACACCGATTACACATACACACACTTCAATACAAGCAGATACATACATATAAAGTTACAAACATAATCACACATACACACAGATAGTCACAGAAACACATATACATGAAATACGAGCAGAAACACACACCAGTATACACACTCACACTCAGACGTGCATATATGAGAATTACACATACATACACACACACACACTCTCTCTCTCACACACACACACACACACACACACACACACACACACACACACACACACACACAGAGTTTTACTAATATTTTACCCTTGGGAATGTGCACCAGCCGTGATTGAAAAACGGCAGCTTTGATACCGACAAAATATGGAAAATAGAAACGACATTCGGACGCAGGTAGAAAAAAAAAAAGTAAATTAAGTCGAACAAAATATCGTAGCAAAGTGGATATAGCAATAATTGCAATGGGAACCAAACATGCTGAAACGTGTTCAAACGTGTTCACCGTGATAGGAATGGGAATGGGGGCACAGGAGGAGAAGGATAAAGGAGCAATAGCGAACAGGGGGGGATAGGAAAAGTGGGAAAAGAGAAACAGAGGAAAGGAGAATAATAAACAAAAAATGGAACAGAGATATTTGGCATGGTAAAATAAGAGTACGGTCACGCTATTAAGTCATGTCTCAGCTGTCATTACTATTGGCTCTCTCTGTGCTGTATTAATGTCTGTCAGATGTTGAATAGGGCGAGTTAATGTAGGAACAGGTTCGTATATCTCATTCGCAAGGAATACATCAACTTTAGATACTGCTGATACCAATTATGGATCAAAATATACTTGGTGCCGAGATATCACTTATTTGGCCGACTGTACACAAGGAGAGGAGACAACAGGAAGGGAGATAATTAGAATGAGGAAGCAGGAAAAGATAAACAGAGACAAGAGGACAAAATATGAATAATAGACGAACGGAGAAAAGACGATACGGGAAAGGGGAGAAGAAAATGTAGAAGAGGGAAAATGAATGAATGAGGGAGGTAAGGGAGAGGACTGAAGAAAAAGAAGGATGGGAAGAGAGAGAGAGAGAGAGAGTACAAAGGAGTACAAAGGAAATCAAGCATCAACAGATCTAGTGACCCTTCTAGGTTGCTTGTCCTCCAAAACACTGAGGATCAAGTGTCCAAACAGTGGTTTAGAGTGGGTAAGGGAACATTGGAAAGGGAACTACTGCCCTGGAACTAATGTCCGTGGCAGGATTAGGAAGTTAGTAGAGGACAGATGGGTTAGTAACTGAGGGGGGGATAAAATAAAGTTATTCATTTACAAACGCAGTCAGTCGCGGGTTTGATGAGAGATATTTGTCTAGGCGGAGTTTAAATGAATCAACGGTGATGCAGTCTATAACATTTCGGGGAAGCCCATTCCACAAGTTGACAACTCGATTGAAGAAGAAATTCTTAGATTCGTGCGAGTTAAAAGATTTTCCAATAATTTTGCAACCGTTTCCCCGCGTGTAATTAGATTGGTCGATAGTGAAGTACTTACTACAGTTCATATTGTCGATGCCTTTGATGATTTTGAACACTTGAATTAAGTCACCTCTTAATCTGCGCTGGGTTAAAGGAAATAGATTTAATTCTCTAAGACGCTCTTCGTATGGTTTGTTCTTTAGGCTAGGTATCATTTTGGTAACTCTACGTTGAACTCGTTCTAGCTTGTTTATATCTTTTTGGTAATAAGGGCACCAGGATTGAACGCAGTATTCCAGAAGAGGGCGGACTAAGGAATTGTAAAGGGTTAGGATAACTTCTTTGGATTTATGCTCAAATGACCTGCCTATAAAACCAATTATTTTGTTTGCCTTCTTAACAACTTCTGAACATTGTTGACTCGGTTTTAGGTTACTCGATATTGTTACTCCCAGATCGGTTTCTCTGTTTACATTCTTAAGCTGAGTGCCATTCATCGAATAGTTTGCTTTCTCATTTAGGTATCCGACATGTAGTACTTTACATTTATCCGCATTGAAACTCATTTGCCAAATTTGGGCCCAACCATGACAATTTATCTAGATTGTGTTGCATATCGTCAACTTGTTCTTTTGAGAGTACGCTATTTGCAATTTTTGTATCATCAGCAAATTTTGAGATTGTACAGGTGAGACCCTCATCTATGTCGTTGATGTAAATTAGAAAGATAATTGGTCCTAGTACCGATCCATGGGGTACCCCGCTACTTACATTGGTCCATTTAGATGCCTTCCCGTTTATGACTACCCTTTGCTTTCTGTTGCTGAGCCAATTTTCTATCCATTTCAACACACCGTCTTGTATTCCATGCGCTTTTAGTTTTAGCAGTAAACGTTTGTGGGGAACTTTGTCAAAGGCCTTTCGTAAATCAAGGTATATAATATCTACAGCTTTACTCTCATCGTAGAGGTTGAGGATATCGTAGAAGTCTAAGAGGTTTGTTAAACAGGAACGTTTTTTACGAAAGCCGTGTTGAGTATCTTTAAGTATGTTATTTTCCTCTAAGTGATTTACGAGTCTGTCTCGTATGACCGTTTCTAGCATTTTACATACAACCGAGGTTAAGCTAATTGGACGATAGTTACTGGGTAGGGATTTGCTGCCTTTTTTGAATATCGGTGTTACGTTGGCTAGCTTCCACTCATCAGGCATAGTTCCAGACTGCAAGGATTTATTGAATAGTAATGTCAGTGGTTTGGAGAGCTCATCCTTAGCTTCCTTTAGAACTCTAGGCGAGATTGTATCAGGTCCTGGCGTTTTATTTACCTTGAGTTTATCTAAACAATTCAATACTTCTCTCTCTGTAACGGTGATATTGCTTAGAACATCTGAATTATCAATCTGAATCGGCGATGGTGTAGGGATATCACTGAGGTCTTCTGTTGTAAAAACTGATGCAAAGAAGGTATTGAGGGCATTACTCATTTGTACTTCGTCTTTGGTGTATTCTCCATTTTCATCAACTAACGGTCCAACAGTTGAAGTAACTACTTTTTTCTTTCTGATATAACTATAGAATTCTTTCGGGTTTGTTTTACTTTGATTCGCAATATGTAATTCTAAGGTCTTTTTACTTTGCTTAATTAACTTTTTGGCTTTGCGTCGTAGCTCTACAAATTTCACCCGTTCTTCGTCATTTTGTGAGGATTTTAATCTATCATTAGCAAATTTTTTAGCAAGCAGGCAGTTTGAAATATCTTTATTCCACCATTTGGGCTTATTATTATGGCCTGGACGCCGTATTTTCGATGGTATGCAGTCTTGCACTGCTTTTAGGTAAGTGGTTTCGAATAACTTCCAAGATGTATTTATGTCGTTATTGTTAATTAAAAAGCTCCAGTCAGTTTCTTTAAACATAGCTCTAAGTTTATGGAAGTTTGCTTTCTTGAAATTAGGGACTTTTTCGATGCTACTATTTGGTTCGTTACTAGTAAAGTTTAAAGTGAAAGTTATCGTACGATGGTCGCTGTTACTGAATTCATCACCAACATTCAAATTCTCTATCAATTCTTCTTTTGTTGCAAGTACAATGTCAAGAACGTTATTACCACGGGTCGGCGTTCGAACAAATTGATAAAGCGAACTCTCTTGCAAGTTCGTATACAAGTCATGTCCGGAGTGTGAAGTAAGAGTATCGCCCCACTTGGTCACAAGTAAATTAAAGTCGCCAAAAATTACGGTATCTTGTGAGTTACTTACATCTGCAATTTGTTCGTAAATTTCTCGGTCAGTTTGCACTGATTGAGCTGGAGGTCTGTATATTAACGCAAGTATTATTTGTGTACCTTTATTATTCTTTATTAGCACAAAAGATGTGTCAATGTTCACAATTTGAGGTTTTGACACGAGGGTCGGGTTAAGACTTTCTTTGATATAAAATAAAACGCCACCTCCATTTTTATTTATTCGGCTGTTCTCAAACATTACATAACCGGGAAGTGAATACTCTGCTAAAAAGTCTCTATCTTCTGTATTGAGCCAAGATTCTGTTATGCCAATCACATCATAATTTTCTGTAAACACTAGTTCCTCTAAATCTGAAAATTGATTGCGTATGCTACGAGCGTTTGCATAGAAAACCTTTAAAGTTGCGGTTTTAGAACTCACAGAACGTTCTTTTATCGAATTTTTGGTTCTGGTCGGATCTACATTTACATTCATGGCTGTCCTCGGTCCTCGGTCGATATCCCTGGCGGTTTTGAATTTGGGTCGTGTTGGTGGAGCTTTATCCAAATTCGCGGTTCTTGATGGATTAGTATTTAATTCCTTTGTAGGTTGCCGTCCTCGCTGTCTTCGGTCCTCCTTCCTGGTTGTCCTGTGCTGAGTCGATTTCTTCTCCGAAAATCCTTCACCGCATCGTTGACAAGACGCCCAAAACGTGCTGCTCCCACCTGGTTCAGATGAACTCCATCGTCCGAAAACAAATAGTCATCGTAGTAGAAATTGTCCCAGGTGTCGACGAATCCCACGTTCTCCTTCCTGCAGAGGTTTGCTAGACAACGATTTGTGCTGGTGGCTATGTTGTAAAATCGGCTCTCTACACCGAGCCGCGGGACGATTCCTGAGACGATGATCCTTGATGACTTCTCCTTAAACGACTTGATCAGCTGCTGGTACTTTAAAAGCAAATCTTCCGACCGGGTTCGCTGTACATCGTTGGATCCAACGTGGATGACGTACATTGTTTTAACAGGGGCCAGCTTTGATACTTCGTCAACTGCTGCAACTACGTCGTCCACACCACCACCAGGGATACAAAAACGCTTCCTGGTCTTAGGTGCCCTGGCGCAAAACTCTGTGAGCTGACCACGTATCATTGAGTCTCCCACGAACCGGACTTCTTCTATTTCCTCTTCGTCATCTGAGTCTGTGAGTATCTGGAAACGGTTTTGACACTCGGTAATCGGTATGTGTTTCCTGGTCTTGGGGCAAACGTTGTTCCTCACGACACAGAAGTTGTCTTGAGGGGGAAGAGAGTCACTATTTGTATCTTGAGTATCGGAAACATCAGCTGAAGTGGCTACTGTAGGCGTTGAATTGTTGGCAGTTGACGTTGGGGCGTTGGTGGCAGCTGGAGTTGCGGTGACAATTGAAGTTTGTGGTACTCCAACGTTGAGTGTTACAAACTCTTGGAGTGATTCCAGCTTCATGGTGAGGACGTTGATCTTGTTGTAGGCTTCATCTAATTTCACTGTAAAATTCTCTCGTTGCTGGCAGAGCCGGCAGACTTGAAGATCGACAGTAGCAAACATGGACTCACCAAACCTACCGGCGCAGTTCGCACAAGCGCGAGGCATGGTGACAGTCACTTTCTTCAGATCACTTCACTCACTTAAAAAACACTTCACTCACTTTAAAACACTTCACTCACTTTAAAAACACCTTCAATCACTTCAACCGAAAACAAATATGCTGAAATACGCAGAAATAGGTTATCAGGGGTGATAGAGAGAGAGAGAGAGAGAGAGAGAGAGAGAGAGAGAAAGAAAGAGAGAGAGAGAGTACAAAGGAGTACAAAGGAAATCAAGCAACAACAGATCTAGTGACCCTTCTAGGTTGCTTGACCTCCAAAACACTGAGGATCAAGTGTCCAAACAGTGGTTTAGAGTGGGTAAGGGAACATTGGAAAGGGAACTACTGCCCTGGAACTAATGTACGTGGCAGGATTAGGAAGTTAGTAGGGGACAGACTGGTTAGTAACTGAGGGGGGGATCAAATAAAGTTATTAATTTACAAACGCAGTCAGTCGCGGGTTTGATGCGAGATATTTGTCTAGGCGGAGTTTAAATGAATCAACGGTGATGCAGTCTATAACGCTTCGGGGAAGCCCATTCCACAAGTTGACAACTCGATTGAAGAAGAAATTCTTAGATTCGTGTGAGTTAAAAGATTTACCAATAATTTTGCAACCGTTTCCCCGCGTGTAATTAGCTTGGTCGATAGTGAAGTACTTACTACAGTTCATATTGTCGATGCCTTTGATGATTTTGAACACTTGAATTAAGTCACCTCTTAATCTGCGCTGGGTTAAAGGAAATAGATTTAATTCTCTAAGACGCTCTTCGTATGGTTTGTTCTTTAGGCTAGGTATCATTTTGGTGCCATTCATCGAATAGTTTGCTTTCTCATTTAGGTATCCGATATGTAGTACTTTACATTTATCCGCATTGAAACTCATTTGCCAAATTTGGGCCCAACATGACAATTTATCTAGATTGTGTTGCATATCGTCAACTTGTTCTTTTGAGAGTACGCTATTTGCAATTTTTATATCGTCAGCAAATTTTGAGATTGTACAGGTGAGACCCTCATCTATGTCGTTGATGTAAATTAGAAAGAGAATTGGTCCTAGTACCGATCCCTGGGGTACCCCGCTACTTACATTGGTCCATTTAGATGCCTTACCGTTTATGACTACTCTTTGCTTTCTGTCGCTAAGCCAATTTTCTATCTATTTCAACACACCGTCTTGTATTCCATGAGAGAGAGAGAGAGAGAGAGAGAGAGAGAGAGAGAGAGAGAGAGAGAGAGAGAAGATGCAAGTTAAGGGATTTAATCCCTTTACCACCATTACGTAATTGTCATCACATTCTGGTTACCATTAGACGATTTTCTTCAGTTTCTAATCTACCTCCACGACTCAAGTGGGTAAATACGATCTCAATAAATCCTCTTCATAACATAGATCCTTCTTAAACTGCATACAATCGTCTCATTTTAGTCGGAAGCAAAGGTGAATAAGCGTCATGGTGCTGAAGGAGTTAAGGGGAGATGGGTCGTTTTTTCTGGGCTTAAAACAGTATAGGCGTAACGGGGCCGAATAGATGCAGGCCAGAGAAAGAGAGAAAAGGAAAAAAGAAAAAAAGCAGGTCACCCCCCTTAAAGAAAACAGACATACAGAACACGAGAGCTACATGAACGAGACTGGGAGTAAATTAAGGGGGAGATGAGCCGTTTTTCTGGTTCCCCTTCTCCCTCATGTTTAGCCCCATTAGTTTTCAGATTATAAGACGTTTATCCCATTAGTTTGGCGATTTTAAGACGTTTCGCCAAATGTCCTTGTCAATATTAAGACTTTTCGTGTCATTTAGCTGTCTAAATGTTTCCTGGAGAAGCGATAGCGAGCCTGTAATCTAAGAGAAACCGGCCTTTGGCCGGAAATTTTTTCTATCGAAAAATGTACAAATATATCTTGAGGGAGGGTACGAGAGACATTGAAAACGTGCTTCCCAATAATGTCCCTCCCTCCCTCCCCTCCCCTCCCCTCCACTCCCCTATTCTGCAACATTTCTCTGGCCTTAATGACATAGCACCTCTACGAAGATTAGATTCATCGTCAGCGGCCGGACACTCGGATCAAACGTCAGCACCATTTGACTTTGTCCATCTAGTAATAATATATTCTGGAGAGAGAGAGCGACGGACTTCCATTAAGGCTTTTGGGAGGGAAAATGGCAATCTGCTCTGCGCCAATCATGAGGGAGAGGGGGGAGGAATAGATAGGTGAATGAGGAGATAGATAGATAGATAAACAGGTAAGCAAGGAGGTAAATAATGTATCATCAGTTCTTTAACCCCTTCAGCACCATGACCACTTTTTGCCTTTGAGTCTGGCTAAAATTAGACGACTTTAGGACGTTTAAGAAGGACCTATGTTATTCAGAGGGTTTATTGAGAACGTAATTACCCATTTGAGTCCTAGAGGTTAATTATAGGGTAAAGAAACTAATCTGATGGTAACCAGAATATGATTAAAATTACGTGAAAGGGTTAATATACCATACGTGAACTTACAATCTTGACTAGTACGAGTCATTTATTGTACCATACCTGATCTTATAGCTAATTACAGGTGTTAATTGTTCGCTTTGGGCTCGTGTAGGTAACTTGGATTCTTACCTTTCATGATTCAGTTAAGGGGAGATAGGTCGTGTTTCTGGACCCCTTTCTCCCTCGTGTTTAGCCCAATTAGTTTTGAGATTTTAAGACGTTCGGCCCATTAGTTTGGCGATTTTAAAACCTTTCGCCCCTTTTTTGTTGTCAATTTTTAGACCTTTCGTGCCATTTAGGTGTCGAATTTTAAGAACTTTCGTGCCATTTAGGTGTCGATTTTTTCCTGGCGAGCGATAGCGAGCCTGTAATTTGAAGGCAAACAGGCCTTAGGCCGGTACATTTTTCTACCGAAAAATGTACAAATAGACCAAAAAAAAACCGGCCATTATGTCCTTAATTGTTCATGTTCTGCTCCTGTAGTTAACTTATAATCAGAAGTCAAGATTGCCTATTTCTGCCCCTCCCCCTTCTCTCCCCCCCCTTCCCCTCCCCTTCTCTCCCCCCCCCCCTCCCCCTTCTCCCCTATCAGACCCCCACTGGCTCCCGGGACAACATTCAAATACTCCAGATCGCCCAGGATATTAGGCATTACGTGACTTTATGCGTAACTTCCAGAATTACGTATCGCTAGTTTAAGCCGGTATCACACGAGCGCTTTCTTTTTCCCTGAATATTTATCCTGAACACTGGTCTGGCATCTAAAGTGGCAACTTTTGTATACAATAATGTCAGCTCCATTAATCTATCTTTAGAATAGTTCCCGATTTCAGTCCAAGCGATCCCTGAAATGTTACCATAAAATGTTGACCATCGCAAATTGACGGTGAAATAATCTCGTGTGTTATCCACTTTGGTCATTTTGCCATACAGAAAACTGTCTTGACGGTGTAATGGTAAGAACGTTTAAAATCTGTGTGTGATAACCCAGGTTCGAATCCCGGTGGATCACATGCTTGCATTAATTTTGTTGGGAGGTGTTTGGCGTTGGAGTGAAATTAATAAAATTAAATACCTGATCCTACTGTATAGGTAACTTATATTCTTACCTCTCTTGGGTTAAATATCACATCTTACCTATTATCATACATTACCTGATCACATAGCTAACTCTAATGCTTACCTATCATGGATTGGCTATAATAACATAACCTTAAAGGGGGTGCCCTGCTTTGTTTTTTTCTCTTTCTTGGCTGTATCCATTCGGCCCCGTTCAGCCTACTGTTTTAAGACATTTATCCCCATCCAGGTGTCGATTTTTTTCTGGCGAGCGACAGCGAGCCAGCATTTCATGGAGAAATCCGGCTTCGCCGGAGTAATTTTGCTATACAAAAATGTACAAATTTAGCCAGCTGTCTAACTCATTATCCAAAATATGGTGGCTCGCTATCGCTCGCCAAGTATATATCGACACTTGGCTGGGGATAAACGTCTTAAAACAGTAGGCTGAATGGGGCCGAATGGATACAACCCAGAGACCCCCTTAAAGCTAGACTATATTCTCAAGAATCCCTGGGGAGATTGTAGACACCAATCAAACAGAGGAGGCCTAATAGGTATGTCATAAAGACTTGCTGGAACTCCTGTATCATTTGTCTGGCCTCCCTCACTGTTCGTGTTTGTGTCTCACCTACACAGCAAGTAATCCGGCTAGCTCTCACAAACACATCCTATTCATTTCACTACACTAAACAAACACACCACCATTATTTCCAATACACCAACAAAACAAGTATCGCTCTTTCAACTCTGGGGGGGGGGGGGGGGGGGACACTTGTTGCAGGCTGCTTTGCCTTTTGTCTCCTTCATACAGGTACAAAAAAAAAAAAATATATATATAAAAGAAAATTGTTTATAATTAATCTTACGTATTCATATAGCAAACTCAGATTTTAACCTAACTTGAGTCATCATATTTTGTCTTATCTGTTTCCGTACTTAACTTTGGTTCTTGCCTATCACTTCAAAACGCTCGTGATGAGAGGCCAGAGCACACGTATCTTCTAATTGGGGCAGATATACCCTTGTTGCTTTCAATGCTTCCCAAACTCAATATCTCCATCTATCTACCCATGACAATCTTCCACACGGCTTATACAGACTAATAACACACATAACAGAGCCACTCCAACAGCTTCCTCTCTCTCCTTTTTCTGGCCTTTTTTGATTTTTTTTTTTTTTATCACTCTTGCTAAAACAGCTTCTCATAAGTTAGGTGTGTTTAACTGTCTACGTGGGTTCTTTAGCCCCACACAGTTTCTTGCTCTGTGTAGGAGTACTATGCGCCCATGTGCCGAGTATTGTTCGTATGTATGGGAAGGTCCCACTCATACCGCACTTCTCTAAAGGGCAGAGTCAAGAGATTAAACTCGCCTCTTTTGGCTTTGGGGGAGACGTACGGTTTGTGTTCTCTGTGTATATATGTAACATTATGTAAATATATCTCTTTACCCTCCCTCTCTCTCTTACCCTCACTAACTCACTCTCCCCTCATTCCCTCTCCATCTCACTCACTCACTCCCACTCTCTCCCCTTCGAACCCCACGCAAAAGTCCAATCGTCCGGAACAGCGGGGGAGCTAGCGAGCCAGCGAGTCAACCGAACCACCGAACCCAAACCGGACAGGCTGCTCTCTTACTCTCACTCTCACTCTCTCTCTCGCTCTCTCTCTCTCTCTTCCTCTCCCTCTTTCCCCCCTCTCTCTCTCCTCCCCCCCTCTCCCTCTCACTCCTCCCCTCTCTCTCCCTCCCTCTCTCCTACTCCACCGGTCCACTAGTCCTCCCGTTGGCCGTCAAACGTCCGGATAATTGAGCCATGAGATTGGCTATTACGGCTGTCAGAACGGACCTGCTGCAGCCGGATGATTGGATAATGGAGAAGGAATCTTTAGCCAAGGCTCTCCCTGGCTAGTAGTTTCCTTTCCGCCAGATGACTTGATACAGAGTCGAGTCAGTCAGTTAGTTATGTAATTAGTTAGTTAGTTAGTTAGGTAGGTAGGTACTAGGTTGGTTGGTTGGTTGGTAGTTAATCAGTTAGTTAGTTAGTTAGTTAGTTAGTTAGTTAGTTAGTTTGTCAGTCTGTTAGTCTGTTGGTTGGTTAGTTAGTTAGTTAGTTAGTCTGTTAGTCTGTTGGTTAGTTAGTTAGTAAGTTAGTAAGCTATTTAGTTGGTTAGTAAGCTATTTAGTTGGTTAGTCAGTACGTAAATGAGTTAGTGAGTTAGTTGGTTACTTAGGTTGCCAGTTAGTCACTTTGTTACTTAGTCAGTCACTTAGTTCGTTCGTTAGGTAGTTAGTCAGTGAGCTAGCTACTTAGTGAGCCAATTGGTTAGCTAGTTAGTTAGTCAGTCAGTCAGTTCGTTAGGTAGTTCGCTATCTAACTTAACCCTATTTATTACCACAGATCCTTCTCAAGCTGCACAAAATCGTATAATCGATAAAAAAGACGTTGCCGGTACAGAAAGGGTTAATCCCAGTATACCTCTATAAGGCTATATTATTGTGGCTACACTGATCTGGCAGCTTGTGAGGTCCACTTTGTAAGGGAGGTTATAGGATATTTCTGGACCCCCTTCTCCCTCATCTTTGGCCCCATTAGTTTTGGGAGTGTTAGACGTTCGTTCCATTAGTTTGGCGATTTTAGAACTCTTAGCCCCATTTCTTGGTCCATATTAAGACCTCTTGTGCCATTCAGCTGTCTACTTATTCCTGGCGAGCAATGGCGAGTCTATAATTTAGGAGGAACTAGCCTTCGGCCGGGAAATGTTTCTACCGAAAAATATACAAATTTATCTCGAAGTGGGGTGTTGGGAGTGCATTTTTTAAAGCTTGATGGAGGTTTGGCGTGGAAACTAAAAATAAATAGATAAATAAATAGACCAAACAAATCATCCCTACCCCCCTTAACAACATTCCGTCCTGTAATACATCCATATCGTCAGTTTAGTGTCCGATACCAGCGCTAATGATCCTGGAAATATTGCCGGAGAAAAAGGGTGACCAGCGAAAATTGACGATAAAAACTTTCGTGTGATACCCCTTAAGTCACTCACTCACTCTCACTCACTCACTCACTCTGTCTCTCTCACACACTCTGCTCTCTCTCTCTTTCTCTCTCTCTCTCTCTCTCTTTAATGTTCAGCCAACACCATACTACAGTCGCGCTAATAAGTGATGTCTCGGCACCAAGTATATTTTGATCAATAATTGGTATCAGCTGTATCTAAGCTTCATTTCTTCATATCGAGTGAAATATACAAACATGTTCCTACACTTACCCACCCTATTCAACATCTGACAGACATTAATACAGCACAGAGCAAGCCAAACATAATGACAGCTGGGGCATGACTTATTAGCGCGACCGTACTCATAGTCGTTTACTATAGTATTGTTTTTTCCACCAACCAACTTCACATCTAAACTCAATTAATGAAATCAACAAATACATGTGGCACTCCAAGGACTCGAACCTAGGATACTCACATCGAAATTCCGCGCACTTATGCATTACACTATCAAGACAGTTATTCGAGATTCCAAGATTAACTATGAGTATTTGAGGACGCTTACATTTATTTTATTCTGGCTATTATTAGACGATTATATTCAGTGTAGAAAGAAGTTGTGAGAGTCTGAGATCATTCTTTTCTCTTTTGATTACTAAAAACCCTTTCAAAGCTGTCTAAACTGTTTCCAATAATAGACCAAACTATTATTAAGAAAGGCATCCTGATACTGTGTATTAAATATATCTAATATTATCAATAAAGGAAAACCACTTCACTAGAAAAACGCGTCTCAATTAAACTCAAAATCTCTCCCAAAAATAATAATACACAAAATATATAATAACAAAATGTATAAATATATTAATAAAAATCTCAAATGGCTTATAAAAATAGCACTTTAAATGTTTTGGTTCTTGTCTCCGAAGTCCTGATGTGTAAAAGATTAAATGCACTGGTAAAAACTGTAATACAAATGCCGAACACCCTAATCTTCTGCTTTCCTAAGGGTGGTGCTGGACAAGGGAATTTTCATTTATATATAATTATTCACTCCAATTCTTTATACATTTGCCATCATCATCATCATAAACACACACACACACACACACACACACACACACACACACACACACACACACACACACACAGGCTGTGAAATTGTATGTGCTGTCACAAACACAAATATAATAATGTGTCTTCAAAATAGTTATCGATACCAATGACAAAGAGACCAAAATGTTGGACAAAACTTGTAAATATGGGCTCTCTGCGAGAGGGCTGGTTATCCCATAGAAGAGCATGTCTCTTCAACAAATTCCCGCGGCGAGTAAGAGACATGAGAGGCGTCTCGTTAGACAGCTTCAAGAGAGCTCTCGATGTCGAACTACAAAAAGTGCCAGACGAGCCCATCTTCGCAGGGGAGCGCTCCGCCCTTCGAATAGTCTGCTGCACCAATTCTCAAACAACGAAGGGTTGTGCGCTCCTCGGTGCCACTAGCAAGAGTGGCAAACTCCACATAGGTGAAAATAGGTAGGTAGGTATGAAAAATATCGAAATAATACATTATTTACACACACACATACACACATATCAAAATAAATAATGATTTACTCACAAAAATACACACACATTATTTACACACACACATACACACATCAAAATAATGAATGATTCACACACAAAAATACACACACATTATTTACACACACACATATACACACATATCAAAATAATGAATGATTCACACACAAAAATACACACAATACACAATTCAGGGTGGAAGTTGGATGGGTGTCATTGGATGTTAGCAAATCTGAATAATCTATATTTTTATTAATGTCACCACAAACTAATAGGTACCGACGAAGTTTAAAACAAAATCTGTCTATTATATTTTGAGAAAGCCGGCTGACTAAAAAGATCACACGAGAGCTTATATAGTTAACATTCGATAATCAAAATTTGTATGGCAACATTTCAGGAATATTTTGCACTGGTATCGGAAACTATACATATGATAGATGAATTTAGGTAACCGAAAAAACATTATATGCTGACCTTAGAAGCTGCCAGACCAGTGTTGAGGATAAATATTGAGGGAAAAGGCCCTCCTGTGATACCGGTTTAAGACGCACAAACAAACAGACAGAGAGACAGACGACCATGACCACATAATCTCCGCCAACGTTTTATGGGTGAGATAATAATTTTAAGGGGATATGGGCCGGTTTTCTGGACCACTTTCTCCCTCATGTTTAGCCCCATTAGTTTTCAGATGTTAAGATGTTTGCCCCATTATTAGTCGATTTTAAGACCTTTCGCCCTATTTTTACGTCAATATTTAGACCTTTCGTGCTATTTAGGTGTCGATTTTTCCCTGGCGAACGATATTGAGCCTATAACGTTGGAAGAACCGGCCTTCGGCCGGTACATTTTTCTACCGAAAGATGTACAAATTAATCTAGAAGGGGGATCTAATGGATGTTTTTTAAAATTTGATGGGAGGTGTAGGGAGGAAACTAGAAAAATAAAGAATACATGCAAAAATCGTCCAAAAAGTTAACCATTCCCCCCCCCCATCCCCCCCTTAATACACACTACTGGCGGCGGACAGGTTAAGGGGATAGCGTTTATTTTTTGGTCGATTATTTCATATATATATATATATTATTTTTTAGCTTCCTCCCTAGACCTCCATCAAACTTAACAAAAAACATCCATTACATCCCCTTTCTAGATTAATTTGTACATTTTTCGGTAGTTCTTCCATAATTGCAGGCTCACTATCGTTCGCCAGGAAAATAATTACAGCTATAGCAAGAAAGGTTTTAATAGTGACATATAGATGGGGCGAAAGGTCTTAAAGTCGACAAACTAATGGGGCAAACGTCTTAAAATATCCAAACTAATGGGGATAAGCATGCGGGAGAAGGGGGACCAGAAAAACAGCCCATCTCCCCTTAAAAAATTTGCCTTCTAATCAGCCACCAGATTCATATAATTTTTCGCCGGGTGTTAAAGGGAGATAGGTCGTATTTATGGTCCGCTTTCTTCCTCATGTTTAGCCCCATTAGTTTTCAGATTTAAAGACATTCGGCCCATTAATTTGGCGATTTTAAGACATTTCGCCCCACTGTTTTGTCAATATTAAGACTTTTCGTGTCATTCAGATTCAAAAAATTTCCTGGCGCACGATAGCGAGCCCGTTTTTTAAGAGGAACCGGCTTTTGGCCGGGAAATTTTTCTATCGAAAAATGTAAACATTTGTCTTGAAAGAGGATCTTGGGCGGATGTCTTTTTAAGCTTAATGGAGGTCTAGGGAGAAAACTAATAAAACTATTAAAAAGATACATAAACGAGCCAATAAATACGGCCATCCCCCCTTAATGAATGTGTGCGTAACTTGGACTAATTTGCCCTCACACTAATTCCACCTGCATAATTATCCAACCACCCAATCAAATTACGGGCCCAGGCAAGAGAGGACCACATTAAAAAGCTTGCTAATTAGGGGCTGCGAACGAGGACTTTTTTATATAAGACTCCCCTGGTAATTCATCAAGAACTTTGGGAGCCGGAAAAGTTGTTATTGAATTAGACTGCGTTATGCGAGATGATTAATTTTGGGCGATATTTTTAATCGCCATCCGCGGGTTTTATCGTGGCTCATTAGATTGCGTTTTGCTATGATTACCAAGTTATTAATACCATCTTGTGATTTAAGGGGAGTGACCTTTTTTTTTTTCTCTTTCCTGGTTGTACCCATTCGGCCCCATTCAGCCTACTGTTTTAAGATATTTATCCCCATCCAGGTGTTGATTTTTTCCTGGCGAGCAATAGAGAACCAGCATAATATGGAGAAATCCGGGTTCTCCGGAAACATATTTCTATCGAAAAATGTATAAATTTAGCCAGCTGTCTAACTCATTATCCAAAATATAGTAGCTCGCTATCACTTGCCAGGTATAAATCGACACCTGGATGGGGATAAACGTCTCAAAACAGTAGGCTGAATGGGGCTAATGGATACAACCCAAAGCAGAGAGATAAAAAGAGCAGGTCACCCCCCTTAATCATTGTCACTTGATTACATTGTTTAAATATTTTCTGATTATCAATGTCATCCCTGGTTTCTTCAACAGCTTGTAATAACTAAATTACTAGGTTGCTTGAAATATTACTGACAATAGGACACATACAATTGAACTTATGGAACTGAAATTTTGGCTATAGCTTCTTTATAAACCTGAAGAAGCTTGAACAAACAAAACATATTATAATTAACCCATTCGGTGCGGGTCCTTTTCATTATATGCTGGCAAATCTTAGATGATTTTATTCAGCTTAGGAAGGACCTGTAACACTTAAAAAGGTTACAGACGATCTCATTTAATCCTTTTAGC
This sequence comes from Paralithodes platypus, assembly GCA_032716605.1. Classification (NCBI taxonomy): domain Eukaryota; kingdom Metazoa; phylum Arthropoda; class Malacostraca; order Decapoda; family Lithodidae; genus Paralithodes; species Paralithodes platypus. The sequence goes on from CM064487.1 coordinate 933,257, forward strand.
TAGCACAGATCCTTCCTAAGCTGAATAAAATCGTCTAATTGTAGCCAGATTATGACTAACAGGACGTCACCGGTACTGCATGGGGTAAGGACTAAAATGCAAGATAAATTATGTATGAAAAAAGACCCTGTTTTATCAAGTGTTGTTCAGGGGTGTCGAGAGCGGCTTTACACAGTCATCTTTGCTCAATACATGTGTTTATATATTTTTTTTAATTATAAAGAGGCCTATGTATTTTTTTTCTTCTATGTGGATGAGGGAGACAAAAGGCAAAACTGCCTGTGACGAGTGCCTCCCCCAAAAAGAGTGACAGGGCCAAAATCGAGGAACAGTCGAGCCAAAATGCCTGGACACACGGAGTTTGAAGCAATTTAAGTCATAGGATGAGGGAAACGTGGATTAAGGGAGAGAGTTCCAGAGCTCAGCTGTTGAATAGAAGAAAGATTGGGAGTATCGTTTCACTCTTGAGTTGGAGAGTTGCACAGAGTAGGGGTGGGATTGTGTTGCAAGACGGGTACTACGTACCCTAGGTAGAGGAGGTGATATACACAGAGAGCTCTGAGGAACACTGATTATTGTGGTAGCTATATAATAGCGAGAGAGATTCAACATTGCGGCGAAGAGAGAGAAATTGCAGAGTCGGTGAGTGGACGGGAGTTAAATGATACGAAAGGCTTTTCTTTCTACTTTGTCTGGAAGTGCGGTGTGAGAGGATCCTCCCCACACATGAGAATAATACTCAATACAAGGACGCACTGTGCCCCAATACAGAGCAAGAAGCTGAACAGGGGTAAAGAACCCCTTGAAGTGGTTGAGCACACCCAGCTTCTGAGAGGCTGCCTTAGACTGGTAATATGATCCTTCCAAGAGAGATCAGAAGAGAAAGATACCGAGAATACTGAGAGAAGATATATATATATATATATATATATATATATATATATATATATACAGGGTGTTCCATGAGTTTCGTCAAATACTTCCAGAAATGAAAGATTAAGTCTTTCTGAGTAAAAAAAAGGTTCCATACACATAGGCTTTTGGGGGCATTGTTTTACAGCTATGGTTCATTATAGTAAACATATGTGTGTTTTTCGCCATTTTTAAAGTACTGTAGATTTCCCTCTAATAATATGGCACAGAGATGAAAAAAATGAGTGTGGGCCTATGATAATTTTATCATATCAACTCTCCATAAAAACATCAACAAATATATAAGGAGGAAAGGCTGGAAGGAAGGGAAAGAAGAAGGAAGAAAGCAAGGAAGGAAACAAGGAAGCAAGGAAGAAAACAAGGAAGAAAAGCTCGAATAAAAAAAAGAAGAATGGAAGAAAGCAGGGAAGGAAGAAAGCAAGGAAGGAAACAAGGAAGCAAGCAAACAAAGATCGAATAAGAAAAGAAAGGAAGGATGGAAGGAAGGGAAGAAAGAAGGAAGAAAGCAAGGAAGGAAAAAATGAGGGAGGGAAGGAAGGAAGGAAGGAAGGAGATCTAAAGCAGAGAAACAAAATATATAAATACATACAATACAATTTATAAATACAATATAGACGGAACAAAGGAAGGAAGAAATGAATGAATGAATGAATGAATGAATGAATGAATGAAGGAAGGAAGGAAGGAAGGAAGACTATGTCGATCCATATAAAAATATATAAAAGTCATGTGCGTTCTCAGATGGATTACTGTTCACCTCTGTGGAGTGGAAGTGGAGTGGTTGCATTGAGACAGTTAGACAAAATTCAAAATAAAGCTATTAGATTAATCAATAACCCTGCAATCACACAGGACCTTCCTACATTATCCATACGAAGAAACGTTGCATCCCTTGCATTATTCTACAGATATTTTTACAGCAATTGTTCCGAGGAACTTGCTTCAATTGTGCCGCCTCTCCACATCTTTCCCCGTAGAACTAGGGCAGCTGAGAGCACCCATGAATTTACACTTTCTCCTCCACAATGCAGAACTTCTGCTTATCAAAATTCATTTATCCCTAGAACTACTACTCTTTGGAATTCACTTCCCTCGAATTGCTTTCCACAAACTTACAATCTATAAATGTTTAAATCCAGTTGTTACAAACATTTTATGAATGGAGGATGCCTTTAGGCACATGTACCTTTTTGTTTTATCTGTGTTTTTCCTTCCTCCGTTCATTGTCTCTTTAAAAAAAAAAAAAAATAGCTTCCATAATACCAAACGAAATTCAGGCAGAAAATAATGACTGACAAAAGAACACAATGGAACGAAAGACGGACAAAAAACAGGAAAGAGAAAACAAAGAAATGCAATAAAGATAAATAGAAGGGAACGAAGAAGCAAAGGCACCAATGATGAACAAAATAAATTAATAAAATAAAGTAAAATAAACGACAATCCCCCCCCCCCCCCCGGCATAATGAACGAACAAACTCGGACAAAACAATAAAATAAAAAAATAAAAATAACGCAATGAATGAGTGTAGGAAGGACGGAAGGAAGGAATATGTGCAGTAGGAATTATAGTACGAAAGAAGGAAGGAAGAAAGAAGGGAAGGAAGTAAAGATTGAATGAAGGAAGTAAAGTAGGAATTATGGTACGAAAGAAGGAAGGAAGGAAGGAAGGAAGTGCAGTAGGAATTATATTACGAAAGAAGGAAGGAGGGAAGGTCGAAGATAAGGAAGTAAATATTGAATGAATTAATGGAAGGAAGGAAGTAAAGTGGGAATTATGGTACGAAAGAAGTCATGAAGGAAGAAGGGAAGGAATTAAAGAATGAAGGAAGGAAGTAAAGTAGGAATTATGGTACTAAAGAAGGAAGGAAGGTGGTACTGTAAAGTAGAAATTATGGTATTAAAGAAGGAATGGAGAAAGAAGGGAAGGAATTAAAGAAGGAAGGAAGTAAAGTAGGAATTATGGTACGAAATAATAAGGGAAAGACGTAGGGAATGAATGAATGAGGGAAGTGAGGAAGGAAGGGAGGGCGGAAGGAAAGAAGAAAGGAAGGAAACTAAGGGAATGAAGAATAGAAAGGAGTAAAGAATGGACGAAGGAAGAAACATGAAACAACGCAGACAATAAGTCAAACATTAAGAAACTAGTCAATAAAGGAAGGAAGAAGGAAAGGGAGAATGACATAAGATAACAAAGGAATAAGGAAAGCAGAGTGATAGAATAATATAAACAAAAGGAAGGAGGAAAGCAAGAAATAACGCAATATTAAATTTAAATACAATAAAGAGACAAAGAAATGAGTGAACGAAAGAAAGGCAGAACGTAAATATATTATATCAAATGAAGGTAGAAAGCAACGCAAATATGAAACGAAAACGGAAGGATATAATAGACGAAAACAAGAAGAAAGGAAGGAAGGAAGACAGCCCCAAAAGCAACGGAAATATGAAACAAAAACGAAGGCAGGAAGGAAGGGAGGAAGGAAAGAACGAAATAAATAAATAAAGAAAGAAAAAAATAAAGAAACAAAGAAAGAAAAAGAAAGAAAGAAAGAAGGAAGGAAGGAAGACAGCCCCGAGAGCAACGCAAATATGAAACAAAAACGAAAAAAGATGACAAACGAAGGAAGGAAGGAAGGAAGACAGCCCCGAGAGCAACGCAAATATGAAGCAAAAACGAAAACAGATGACAAACGAAGGAAGGAAGGAAAAGGGGAAGGAAGGAAACAAGGAAGGAATGAAGGAAGGAAGGAAGTAAATAAGTAAGTAAGGAATGAATGAAGTAAGGAAGGAAGAAAGGAAAAGGAGATGGAAGTAAGGAAGGAAGGAAAAGGGGAAGGAAGGAAGGAAGGAAGGAAGGAAGGCAGGAAGGAATGAAGGAAGGAAGGCAGCCCCGATCCAATTAGCTGCCAAAATACCTCCCCGGGCTTTGTGCAGTCGGGAAGCGCTAAATCCTATTACCCCTAACAAGCTGACTGTCGGGTGAGGGGATTCCGGAACTTTTCAGGACGCGCCCAATCCTCCTTATGCAGCCAAACCCATACGGCGTTCTGGTGTCTATAATATTATTTACGAGTCGGGTGTAAGTATGAGTGTTTATTGTTCTTCTTGGAGGTTTAGGAGTGTCTTTAGTGTGTGTATTTGTGCCATTTTATTGCACTGGTTATGTGGAATAAATGGTAAATCAATAAGGTCTTTCGGGGTTCGAACGCCTATACAATGTAGGAGTGTGATGTCAATACAAATTATAAAGTATCCTTTTTTGCTTATTCGTCGTTTGTTTATTGATATATTTCGATTTAAGCACAGCAGACTGGAAAATAATGCATTTGGGCATCTATACAATTTTAGATTATGATGTAAATAAGGGTGGTTTTTTGTTTGGTGTTATTGTATATTTTGAAGACTGAAGGGTGTTGGTATTGTCTATATGTGTTTGTATTGTTGCTATTTTTCTTAGCCTTATACAAACAAACCCCATTCGAAGTTCTGGAGTCTATAGAATCTTACGAGTTGGATGTAAACAAAGCTACAGTGGGATTAATGGGGGATATCCCGGTTTTTCTGGCCCCCTTCCCCCTCGTGTTTAGCCCCATTGGTTTTGAGATTATAAGACGTTCCCTCTATTAGCTTAGCGATTTTAAGACTTTTCACCCTATTTCTTTGTCAATATTATGACCTTTCGTGCCATTTAGGTGTCGATTTTTTCCTGGCGAGCGATAACGAGCCTGTAATTTTATGAGTAACCGGCCTTCGGCCAGGACATTTTCTACCGAAAAATTTAAAAAATTATCTTGAATGGGGTTCTAGGGGGTGTTTTTTTTTTTTACACCTTGATGGAGGTCTAGGGAGGAAACTAAAAAATAATACATAGATAAAATAATAAGCAAATAAAAACGACCCATCTCCCCTTAATGTTATTCTTGAAGGCTAAGGACTGTCTGTGATTTTGTGTATTTATTGTCATTTTGCTAGAGTAAAATGGTAAAAATTAGCCTATCTGGCGTTCGTAAATTAAAGTCAGATGTAAATAATAATAGTTTGTTTTTCAGGCTGTAAGCTACCTTTTTTGTATCGTTTCTTCTTTTTCTTTAGTGATATTTTGCTATTGAAAAACTACAAAAAGAAAATAGGTCTTATATTAATTATTATGTTACCTCCACCAACCGACTTTACTCCTAAACTCAATTAATGAAATCAACAAATACATGTGGCAGTCCAGGGATTCGAGCCTAGGATGCTCACACCGAAATTCAGTGCATTTATCCATTGCGCTACGAAGACAGTTAGAAGAGGGTTATTTGGTTAGTGTTTGTGATAAGATAAGCCTGAAAACGTCCTGTTGAGGTCAAGTTGCTCTCTCTGATCCCTTTCAAACTTAATAAAATCGTCTAATAACTGCCAAAAGAAAATTAATCTATTGGGTTAACTCGTTCAAAAGAATGACTTCTTCACATTCTATCAAGTAGTCAGGCGATTCTCTTCAGCTTAGGAAAGCATCTTTCTCTCAAACAAAAAAAAGTATCTTCATTAATTCTTTCAGTTAGATGGCTTGATAATCTTGTAAAAACTATCATAAAACGATTTGTTTTCGCAAAAAAATAATGAAGTATGCTGAAAAAAAGACAGAAGAAACAATAAAGTATGATACAAATAAATTATAAAAAGACAACAGGGAAGAATCAAAGACGAAGCTAGATAATAATAACAGATGTGAAAAGAAAATAATAAAAACATGAAAAAATAAGGAAGAAAATAAGAACAAATAACAAGTTATATCTCTGTGTTATATTTTTGAGGACTGGAGAGCGAGGGGAAACAATAGAAATGTAGCGTAGGAAAAATATAACTTTTAAATCGGATTTTTCATTTTTTAGAATAATAGCGAAAGTTGTTAATTGAAAGCCAATTAATACGGTTCTCCAATCTATATAATAAAGCCGATGTACTCGCGCGCTCTTTTTGTATTTATTTAGATATTTTGTATTTATTTTTACCCCATTTTTTTAAGCAATATATATATATATATATATATATATATATATATATATATATATATATATATATATATATATATATATATATATACAGTATATATATATATATGTTTTAAATATATGATAATAGATAACTTACACCATCGTTATTACTGTATGTTATATAACTGTCTTGATAGCGTAATGCATACATGCGCGGAATTTCGGTGTGAGTATCCAAGGTTCGAGTCCTTGGACTGCCACATGTATTTGTTAATTTCATTAATTGAGTTTAGAAGTAAAGTTGGTTGGTGAAAAAATATGAATTATGTACATTTTTGGTAGGCTTCCTTATAGATTGCGTTAAATATGTTTTGGATACTATATACCTAATATTACTTTCACAAATGCACTATAAAATAATCCAAGCAGACAAACTCTTAAGCTGGATTTCTATTCAAAGTTACAGAGAAGCTCTTAATAATAATAACATAAAATAATATACATTATAATAACATTAATGACAAGATGAATGATAATAATAAGGTATATATTATAATACACACCTACAGTCTACACAAACTGTAAAACACATCTTCAAGATCCCCCTTCTTGATATATTTGTACATTGTTCGTTGGAAATGTACTGGCCCCTCTCTCTCTCTCTCTCTCTCTCTCTCTCTCTCTCTCTCTCTCTCTCTCTCTCTCTCTCTCTCTCTCTCTCTCTCTCTCTCTCTCTCTCTCTCTATATATATATATATATATATATATATATATATATATATATATATATATATATATATATATTCTCTTTTAAACAGACGAGGTTAAAGGCAACAGCAGTTTCAGCATTCAGTATTTTATTGTTACAGCTTTCAATAGTTCTAACAATTTTCCTCTGGGGTTCATCTCTGAACCCCAGAGGAAAATTGTTAGAACTATTGAAAGCTGTAACAATAAAATACTGAATGCTGAAACTGCTGTTGCCTTTAACCTCGTCTGTTTAAAAGAGAATCTATTACCTGGCTATACTAACATATATATATATATATATATATATATATATATATATATATACAGTATATATACTGTGTAAATATATATATATACCGGTATATATAATGTATATAGCGTGGGTTTCCAGTAATTATTTTATATTTTTACCATAGCAGTACACAACGTTGAACTTATAAGATAGAACGTGACTTTTGATTTGCCCAGTACAAGAGGTAAATCTTTTACCTAATATAATTATCTTGCGGTTACAAGAATATCGTAATAACATGGTGATAGGCTTAACAGGTATTACTACAGAGATATAAGGGGACAACTTTATAAATAAGAGTTTTTAATTCGTCTTACGTTTCGATCTAATGACAAACTATCTTGATGCGGAGAAGGCCTTAATTTGAGTCTAGTTTTTGTTGGGTGAGGTGCTACATAGGAAATTCTGGTGTCACATAGGATTCAATGCATTATCTATCCATCTATATATCTATCTATCTATTTATAAAGTTTCATAGTATGTTTGTTCGTCCATTGGTGTCGCACTAGCCCCAACACCCATGGGACTATTGAGAAAGGACTTGTAGGTGGTCCCAGAAAAGGTTCTTAGCGATTTATTTAACCATAGGACAACGAACGTTTTTCTGGTCCCCCTTCTTCCTCATGTTTAGCCCTATTAGTTTTCAGATTATATGACGTTCGGCCCATTAGTTTGGCAATTTTAATACCTTTTGCCCTATTTCATTGTCAATTTTAAGTCCTTTCGTGCCATTTAGGTGTCGATTATTTTCCTGGCGAGCGATAACGAGCCTGTCATTTTAAGAGTTATCGGCTTTAGGCCGGGAAATGTTTCTACCGAAAAATTTACAAATTTATCTTGAAGGGGGATCTAGGGGTATTTTTTCTAAGCTTGATGGGGGTCTAACGAGGAAACAAAAATAAATAAATAAATACATGAATTAATAGACCAAAATGCCGGCCACTAGTCCGTTAACCCATACAATTCTGGTGACAACTTTTTCATCATATTCTGGTAATTATTAGACGATTAGCTTAGAAAGGATGTCTACCAATTAAAAGGGTACAAACTGTTCAAATACTCCTTCTAGCTACTATATATCCCTCCTAAGCTGCACACAATCATATAACTATAGCTAGAATACAATTAAAAAGACGTCGCCGGTACAGAAGGGGTTAAACCGGCGCTACGGGAGGGTTTATGATCCCCGTAGAGTTTACTATCATAGTGCAGCCCTCTCGGGATTTCGGGACTACTCTTTAGCCCGCACATGTAGTGGGTACCTCGACTAGTTAGTAGGACACACAGTTACAAGCAGCTCTACTTGAATATAATACGATCGCTTATTATAAATGGTGACAGGTCAGTTGAACCAGTGCCACTTCAACCAGTGACACTTTAACCAATGCTAACTCAACCAGTGGCCACTTCAACCAGTGACCATTTCAACCAGTGACCATTTTAACCAGTAGGTTAGGTTAGGTTACTGGTTAAAATGGTCACTGGTTGAAATGGTCACTGGTTGAAGTGGCCACTGGTTGAGTTAGCACTGGTTAAAGTGGCACTGGTTGAAGTGGCACTGGTTCAACTGACATGGAACCATTATAAATAATGCAGTACAAAGGAGAACAAAGGAAAAGGACTATCCCTTATTCTTCAACAATACAAACATTAATCCTTCATCTTCTCTCAATATTCTTGGTGTCTCTTTTTCTTCTGCTCTCACTTGGAAGGACCATATTACCAGTCTTGCTAAGGCAGCCTCCCAGAAGTTGGGTGTGCTCAACCGCCTCAAGGGGTTCTTTACCCCTGCACAACTTCTTGCTCTGTACAGGGGCACAGTGCGTCCTTGTATTGAGTATTGTTCACATGTGTGGGGAGGATCCCCTCACACTGCACTCCTAGACAAAGTAGATAGGAAGGTCTTTCGTATCATTAACTCCCGTCCACTCACCAACTCTCTGCTATTTCTCTCTCTTCGCCGCAATGTTACATCTCTCTCGCTATTCTATCGCTACTACAATAATCAGTGTTCCTCAGAGCTCTCCCAGTGTATACCACCTCCTCTTCGTAGAGCACGTAGCAACCGTCTTGCAACACAATCCCACCCCTACTCTGTGCAACTCTCCCACCCAAGAGTGAAACGTTACTCTCAGACTTTCTTCTATTCAACAGCTGAACTCAGGAACTCTCTCCCAGAATCAGTCTTTCCCTCTTCTTATAACTTAAATTGCTTCAAACTACGTGTGTCCAGGCATTTTGGCTCGAACGTCCCTTGATTTTGGCCCTGTCACTCTTTCAACTCTGGGGGAGGCACTCGCTACAGGCAGTTCTGCCTTTTGTCTCCCTCACTCACATAGACAAAATAAACTGAACAAAACAAGAACACGTCAGGTATTTACTTTCTTTTGAAATCCTAGGTAATACTGGTATATTGCGAATCTGGCTTGAGCAAATTCAATAGCCTACAAAACTAGTTTGTTTTATTTTTTTTATTTTTTTATTGATATATTATTATCAATATTATTATCATACCGTAGCAGCTTAGGAGGGCTCTCTCGACGTTAAACTGAAATACGCAAAAATGTACGCTGTAAAATAATGTTTTCAAAAAGTAATAACAAAAGTAATTATACACACAATAAGTGATTTAATAGTTTACTCTACAAATTAGCACACATAAACTACTGAAACACTTTTAATGTATTGTTAAATATTTTACAATTGTACACACAATGTTCACAGTATACAGAAACTCACGCCAAAACAGAGAAACAATGATACAAACACACCAAAACAAACAGACGACACTTATACAAACGCACACCAATAAATAGAAACAACAATAAGAAAAAAAAACAAGCCACACCATACTATGACTATTGAGGAGCCAATCTGAAGCAATGTGATAAATACCTGGCGCAGAATATTACACAATGGTCCTGGCACCTCTATTGTACCTGTCTAGTAGCTCCCTCTGTCTCTTTGTCTGTCGTCTCTCTTATTATTATGGCAAGGGCTGATTACAGCTAAAAGAGCTGTATTTTTTTAGAGATGATCCGGACATTTGAGTGGGGAAATCAACAGTGAGACGATGAACTATTTAGTAGATCATCAAATTCCTTCTGGACAAGGTACTGGTTCAAATCACCTGCTAGGGGCACATTGGAACATCGATATTCGAGCATCAACTGATCTTGCTGTTATTGAAGATATGTTAAAGGTTCGCTCCCTTACCATTGTGGCTTATAGCAGGCAATGATCAGTATGTTGTCAGTGACATTAATAATGAATTTGAAGAATCTGATTCCGAAGCGTTAGGGAATATTAGGTGACAAGGCTTGATTATGAAGTTCAGTTCTATGACACACAGCAACTCCTCGTGTATTTTGTCAATGCCTCCAATACCTGAGTGTGAAACACACACACACACACACTCTCTCTCTTTCTCTCTCAAAAGAAAACAGACGACTATTGAGCAGCCAATCGCGGGGCTAATCTGAAGCACGGGGCTAATTACCTGACGCGGATTATTACACATGGGTCCTGGTACCTCTACTACCTACACACACACACTCTCTCTCCCACTCACTCTCTATATATCTATCTTCACCCCCTCTCTCTCTCTTACTCTCAACCTCTCTCTCACCCACTCGCTCTCTCTCTCTCTCTCTCTGTTTCTGCGGCACATATTTCTAAACATGTAGCCACCTTTCCCTTAGGTTTAGTGCCATTAGTTTTGAGATTATAAGACACTCGCCCCATTAGCTTGGCGATTTTAAGATCTTCCGTGTCATTTAAGTGTCGATGTTTTCTTGGGGAGCGATAGCGAGCCTGCAATTTATGAAGAGCCGGCCTTTGGCCGGGGCACAAAATGATCTCGAAGGGGAGTAAACGGATTAAAACCACAAGTACATTATATCATACTCTTTATTTAATATTTAACCCCTTGAGGATCATGACACGTTTTGGCAGTTTATTTTGGCTAGTATTAAACGGTTATATACAGCTTAAGAAGGACACATGGAAGTTAGGGGGTTGATTGAGACCGTATTTACCTTTTTAGCTCCCATATATCCTTCCTAAGCTGTATAAAATCGTCTTATAGTGGATCAAATAAACTGTTACAATGCGTCACAATCCTAGAAAACGTAATGGTAAACATTAACCAAAAAGTACATTTTTAAAGAATACGTATGTACAATTTATCCGCAACCAATAAATAAGTAATGTCTTGAATTTTGAAATACAACACTTTTGGCCGTTTTGCACTACTAATGACTCAAACTTATCTCTCTCTCTCTCTCTCTCTCTCTCTCTCTCTCTCTCTCTCTCTCTCTCTCTCTCTCTCTCTCTCTCTCTCTCTCTCTCTCTCTCTCTCTCTCTCTCTCTCTCTCCTCTCTCTCTCTCTCTCTCTCTCTCTCTCTCTCTCTCTCTCTCTCTCTCTCTCTATCTCTCTCTATCTCTCTCTCTCTCTCTCTCTCTCTCTCTCTCTCTCTCTCTCTCTCTCTCTCTCTCTCTCTCTCTCTCTCTCTCTCTCCCCTTAAGCTGACATCAGCTAATTGGCTACAATATAAACTACTATTAAACTAATTCACTCTTATATATAAATTGTGTGTGAGAGAGAGAGAGAGAGAGAGAGAGAGAGAGAGAGAGAGAGAGAGAGAGAGAGAGAGAGAGAGAGAGAGAGAGAGAGAGAATTAGGAGTACATTCGAGTACAAAGGGAATTAAGCAGAAGCAGATCTACGAAAAAAAAAAAAAAAATCCATGGAGCATGGCAAAACCGACACACAAAATCAAATATTTTGAAAAGATAAGTAAATCACGAAATCACAGAAAAGGGAAAAAGGAGGCGGATGAAAAAAGAAGAAGAACAAGTAAGAGGGAGGAGGAGGAGAAGAAAGAATAAGAGCAAAATTAAGAGGAAAAGGGAAGGAGGAGGAGGAGAAAGAAGAAGAAAACAAAGCAGAGGAAAGAGGATAAACCAAAAGAAAACTCAGATGAAGGAGGAGAAGGAGAAAGAAGAAGAATCAAATAAGGAGGAGGAGGAGAAAGAAGAAGAATAAAAGAAGAGGAAAGTGGTGGATGAAGGAGGAGAGGAGAGAGCAGAGGAACCAAAGAAGGGGAAAGAGGATGATGATGAGAATGAAGAACACAAAGCAGAAGAAATAGGGAGTAGGAGGAATAGAAAGAAGAACAAAATGAAGAGGAAAGATGACGTAGGAGGAATAGAAAGAACAAAAAGAAGAGGAAAGAGGAGGAGGAGAAAGAAGAACAAAAAGAAGATAAAGTAAGAGGAGGAAACGGAAGATAAACACAAGCAAGGGTCGTAATGGCTTAAGGGGAGATTTCCATTTGAGGGATTTTTTTCTTGATTCCTTTCTCCCTCATGTTTAGCCTCATTGTTTTTCTAATTTTAAGAAGTTTGCCCCATTATTTTGACGATTTTAAGAACTTTCAACCCATTTCTGTCAATTTTAAGACCTTTCGTGCCATTTGGTGTCGATTTTATCCTGGCGAGCTAGCGAGTCTGTAATTTAAGAGGAACCGGCTTTCAGCCGGGACATTTTTCTACCGAAAAATGTACAAATTTATCTTGAAAGGGGCTCAAGGAGGTGTAATATTAAGCTTGAAGGATATCTAGGGACAACACTAAAAACCTCCCCTTAAAGATGAATGGAAGACAAATAATGAATACAATAAAACAAGATAATGATACAAAAAAAAAAAAACATTGGAAAAAAAAAAAAAAAAAAAAGAGCCATAACATATATAAAGGATAATGACGATATAAACAAAACAAAACAAACACACACACATAGATAAACTGGAGAGAATACAGCGAAGAGTGACACAAATTATCCCTAGACTGAGAAAAAAGTCATATGAAGAGCGTCTAAAGGAGTTACATATGTTCAGTTTAACAAAGAGGGGACCTAATTTAAGTGTTTGAAAATTATGAAAGGTATTGACAAAAATATGGATGTCAACAAATACTTCACAATCGATCATTCGAATTACACTAGAGGAAATGGTTGCAAGATAATCGGAGAACATTTTTAACTCCCATGAGGCAAAGCATTTCTTTTTCAATCGAGTCGTAAACCTATGGAATGGACTAGCCAGTCATGTCATTGATGAAGTTCTGTTGGAACTTTCAAAATACGCCTAGATAAATATCTCGCTCTTAATCCACGATTAACTGCTTAAACGAATAGCATCACTTTTTAATGAGCTACCATTATCTTTTTCTGACATAGGTTAGGTAGTTTAGCTACAAGCAGCCCCGAAAGGATCAATATATCTGCTGTTGCTTGTTTTCCTTTGTACACACATTGGCAAAAGGAAAAATAACCAACAGACGGGAAGAATGCCAGACCCGCGCTTGTAATAATGACCAGGTGTATAATATAATATAAGACAGGACCACCCCATGAAGGAAGGAAGGTATGAAGGAATGCAGGCCACTCACACAAGAAGAATAACACAACAGACAATGAGGCCTAAGATGAAGAAGAGTGAGAACAAGAAGAAGAAGAGTGAGAACAAGAAGAAGAAGAGTGAGTGAGCAGAAAAAGAAGAAGAGTGAGAAGAAAAAGAACAATAATAATAAGCAGAAGAGTGAGAAGGAGAAGAAGAGTGAGAAGAAGAGTAAGAACAAGACGAAGAGTGAGAAGGAGAAAAAGAAGAGTGAGAAGAAGAATGAGAAGAAGAAGAGTTAGAAGGAAAAGAAGAAGAGTGAGGAGAAGAAGAAGAAGAAGTGGAAGTGGAAGAAGGAGAAGAATAAGAAGAAGGATGAAAACAAAAGAAACAGTAAAAGGAGAAGAATAAGAAAAAGAAGAAGGAAACAGAAAAAATATAGAAGGAAAAAAGAAGACTAATACGAACAAAAGTAGAAGATGAAGACGAAGAAGGCCAATCATCACTAAGGAATTTGTTCACGTCTTCGGCAAGAAAGGGCCAAGGAGAAGAAAAAAGAGAGAGAAGGGGGGGGGGGGGGGTAGGAAAATGAAGTATGGGCGGCCGAGAGAGAGAGAGAGAGAGAGGAAGAGAGAGAGAGAGAGAGAGAGACAGAGACATAATTATAACTCCAGGTATCCTATATGTATTGGAACTTGTTCATGTTCAGTTCATCCCTCCAAAGGCTCAAGCGGAGTTTTGAAAGTGTGACATATACATACAAACATACAGTCCATACACATATATACAGTATATTATTCTTTTCAAACACCCCCTTTGGTGGAATTATAAGTTTTTGTTCTATTTATTAATTTTAGTATTCCGTAGTAAAAACTGTGTGCTGAAATGTAAACAAAAAATTCATATAATAAGTATTTCAATAGATTGTGTGTAATAATTTTAACAGATAAACCGACTGTTACTTATTCATAATTATGTGCTGAAACGATTTTGTTACTTCAGATAGTCTTTAATCTGCAGTTCTAAAATGTTTGAACCATCATTGAATACTAAGAATGCATAATAGTATTAATTTCTAGGGATATTTACACTTGATGTTAATGGATATAATTAAATTCCAATTAATACGTGAGTACATATTTCATTACACAACATTAATGTGTGTAGGCCTATGTGTGTGTGTGTGTGTGTGTGTGTGTGTGTGTGTGTGTGTGTGTGTGTGTTTTTTTTTTTTTTTTTTTTTTTTTTTTACTACGCTATATCTTCCTAGCGATTCGGGGCTTTCTAATATATATATTTTTTTTTGGGACCTCCATGGGGTTATGCAGAAGATTTATGATATACGGTGCGCTATGTTAAGATTCAATTAGTCGTATCTTAATTATAATCTACTCAGCCTAAGGAGATCACCCAACCTAGGGAGTGCATAAACCGCCCAGGGAAAAGCATCCTAAGAAGAGATCAAATAACTTAGGATAAAACAACCTAAGAATAGCCTAATTAGCCTAGAGATACATAGCTTATAAATAGTTTAGAGGGAAGGATAGATGGGATTATTTATTTGCTCATTTATGTATCTTTTTACTATTTTCTAGTTTCCTCCCTAGACCTCCATCAAACTTATAAAAAACATCCACTAGATTAATCTGTACATTTTTCGGTAAACATTTCCCGGCCAAAGGCCGGTTCTCCCAAAATTACAGGCTCACTATCGTTCGCCAGGAAAAGAATCGACACCTAAATAGAAAAAAAGGTCTTAATATTGACAAAGAAATGGCGCGAAAGGTCTTAAATCGACAAACCAATGGGGCAAACATGAGCGAGAAGGGGGTCCAGAAAAACGACCCATCTCCCCTTAATCATCCTAGGGATACATAGCTTATAAATAGCTTAAACAGACTAAAGGATGTATCACACGAGAGCTTGTATGGTCTTCAACGGTCAACATTTCTCCGGCACTATTCCCGGGATATTTTGCACCGGTATCGGAAACTAGACTGACAATAGCTTAGGAACAACATAAACAGACTAGGGAAACACAGCGTAAGAAGAACATAAATCACCCAAGGAAAAGGAGCCAAGGTTTTTAAAAGTATAAATTGCCTAGGAAAACACTGTCTAGGAAGAGTATAGACAGCTAAAAGACACATAAAGAAGCCTAGGAAAACATAAACAGTATAGGAAAAGAACACAGGCCAAGATCAAAAATAGTTTAAGAAGAATACAAGAATGTACTGGATGAAATGGATAGAAAATTGGCTTAGTGACAGAAAGCAAAGAGTAGTCATAAACGGTAAAGCATCCACATGGATCAATGGAAGTAGCGGGGTACCCCAGGGATCGGTACTAGGGCCAGTTCTCTTCCTAATACACATTAACGACTTAGATGAGGGTCTCACCTGTACAATCTCAAAGTTTGCTGACGATACAAAAATCGCAAATAGCGCACTCTCAAATGAACATGTTAAAGATATGCAACATAATCTAGATAAGTTGTCACATTGGGATCAAATTTGTCAAATGTGTTTCAATGCGGATAAATGTATAGTACTCCATATCGGAAACCGAAATGAGAAAGCAAACTATTCAATGACTGGCACCCCTCTTAAGAGTGTAGACAGAGAAACTGATTTGGGAGTAACAATATCGTGTAACCTAAAACCGAGTCAACAATGTTCAGAAGTTGTTTAGAAGGCAAACAAAATAATTGGCTTTGTAGGCAGGTCATTCGAGCATAACTCCAATGATATAATCCTAACTCTGTACAGTTCCTTAGTCCGCCCTCTCCTGGAATATTGTGTTCAATCCTGGTGCCCTTACTACCAAAAAGATATAGACAAGCTAGAACGAGTTCAACGTAGAGTTACCAAAATGATACCTTGCCTAAAGAACAAACCATACGAGGAGCGTCTTACATAATTAAATACATCACCTTTAACCCAGCGCAGATTAAGAGGCGACTTAATTCAAGTGTTCAAAATCATCAAAAGCATTGACAATATGAACTGTAATAAATATTTCACTATCGACCCATCAAATTACATGCGGGAGAACGATTGCAAAATTATTGGTAAATCTTATAACTCACACGAGTCTAGGAATTTATTCTTAAAACGAGTTGTCAACTTGTGGAATGGGCTTCCCCGAGATGTCATAGATTGCAGCACCGTTGACTCTTTTAAACTTCGCCTAGACAAACACCTTGCCTTAAATCCACGACTGACTGCATTTGTAAATGAATAAAATATGTTTTTCCCTCTATTATATTACTAACAACTGTCCCCCTACTAACATCTCCTAATCCTGCTACGGACATTTGTCCCAGGGCAGTCTTCCCTTTCTACTTTTCCCTTACCCACTCTAAACTACTGTTTGGACAAATGACCATCAGGTGTTTTGGAGGGCAAGCAACCTTGGGGGTCGCTGGATATGTTGTTGTTTGATTTCCTTTGTACTAAGAATAAAAACAGTTTAACGAGAGCATAAACAATCTATGGACAGCATAACAATCTTGCATGCAACAGAGTGAGGACATTCAGGGTAGAGAGACCACCTGCAGTAGATTATATGTAAGGATCTCAGTAGAATACTTAATCTAAGTACAACCCTGAGTCAAGAATGACAATTCAGACACTAAGAATAACACTTAGGTAAAAAAACAGGAAGAAAAACACTCAGCTTGAGTACAACACCCAATATAGAGAAAACCTCTTGCTTAAAACAACACGACACAAAAGGTAACCAGTATAACAGTGTATAATAAGAGCGTTCATACCAGGTACCCAAACTCACTCCCCCCACTCCCTCATTCCCATGGTATCTCCACTCGCGGTTGCCCACTATTGTTAAAACCCCGCTGCCCGGCTGATGTTCATTTGTTTGGACGCGGCAACAAAATGGAAGGCACCCAGATAACACGCGCTACGATGCACACGGACGCTTGGGACTTGGGGTAGAGTATTTTTTTTTTTAGCAATATTTCGTGATTCTTTTCCATTAGTATAGGCAATAAATCTGAAGATTGATTATGTTAGGAGCTTGGATTCTGCTAAAACTTAAATTATGAAGGGGCCAAACCAAAATTGCCGGAAAAAGCGCTCGTGTAACATCGCCTCTCGTTCGCTAGGATGCACACGGCGCTCGTTTTCTATCTCGCTCGTTTTCTTTCTCGCTCGTTTTCTTTCCCATTTGTTTACTCGGGCGATGGAAGGGAGACTCGCGTGTGAAAACCCTCTCTTGCCTCATTATAACTATGATTATTATTATTATGGCGCGTTTCGGAGCATTAAGGGGAGATGGGTTATTTTTCTGGACGCCCTTCTCCCTCATGTTTAGCCCTATTAGTTTTCAAGACGTTTGCCCCATTAGTTTGGCGATTTTAAGACCTTTCGCCCCATTTCTTTGTCAATATTAAGACCTTTCGTGCTAGTTAGGTGTCGATTTGTTTCCCCTGGCGAACGATAGTAAGCCTGTAATTTTGAAAGAATCGACCTTCGGCCGGGACATTTTTCTACCGAAAAATGTACAAATTTATCTACAAAGGGATCTAATACATGTCTTTTTTTTTAAAGTTTGATGGAAGTCTAGGGAGGAAACTAGAAAAATAATAAATAAATGCAAAAAAACTACCAAAAAGTGAACCATCCCCCTAAATGTGTGTGTTGGTTTGGGCAGAGTGTGTTTGTTTTTTTCTTATGGTGTTTGGTGTGTAGTGGGTTTGTTGGTCGTGGGAGTGGTTGGTTGGTTGGTTGGTCGGATGGTTGATTGGTTGGTTGGTTGGATGGATGGTTGGTTGGTTGGGGTAGTAGTGGTATGTTTGGGTAGGATTTGTTTGAATAGTTGGGTGGTTGGTTGACTGGTTGGATATGTGAATGGTTGATTGGTTGCTTGGATGAATGGTTAGTTGGTTGGATGTATGGTTAGTTGGTTTGTTAAATGGGTGATTCCTTGCGTGATTGGTTGGCTGGATTGATTAGTGCGAGTGAAATTGGTTGGTTGTTTGATTAGATGGTTGGTTGATTGATTGGATGGTTGGGTGGTTGAGGTTGGAGAAATTGTTCCGGTGGGGTTGGTTGGATGGTTGATTGATTGATTGATTGGTTGGTTGTTTGGTTGATTGATTGATTGGTTGGTTGATTGATTGGTTGGTTGGTTGGTTGGTTGATTGATTGGTTGATTGATTGGTTGGTTGATTGGTTGATTGATTGGTTGGTTGATTGATTGATTGGTTGGTTGATTGATTGGTTGTTTAGTGGATTGATTGGTTGGCTGAAAGTGGTATGTTAGATGGTGGATTGATTATTTGTTTGGGATATGAGTGGTTAATCAAGGTGGGATTGATTGGTTGGATAGCTGGTTGGAGTGTAGATGGTGTAATTGTGATACTACTATTCCTAATCTGAATAAAATAGCCAGATACCGAAATGCGTAATCGGATCTTGAAAGTGTTAATTACATACAATATTAACGCTTGCATTCTTAAATAATTCTTCCCATTTGCAGCGTCTCATACCGAACGAATATTGTGGGAATGAGCGTTGTTTACAGAGATAAGACGGATTAGCATTCACATTTCTGAAGGTAACGTCATTTTTCCAGTAATTTCGTCCATCACCGGTGCTGCGAAGGGAAAGAATGGTTCAAGTACCGGTATACAAGCGTGAGAAATCTTAAAGCACGGCTTAAATGTAAAAAGAGAGAAAAAAAGAAGCCACAAATACCTAAATAACACCTAATAAGATGAGACACAAATATAAACAAAATCAAGCAAAAGTTAATGAAGAAACTGAAAGAACGCCAAGCTATCATCAAAGAACGCCAAAATAACATAACAAAACGCTCAATTAACATCAATGAACGCCCAAATAACATAAAAAACGCCAACTAACATTAAAGAACGCCCAAATACCCCCAAAGAACGCCCGAATAACGTCAAAGAACGCCCAAATAACACCCAAGGAACGGGTGGTCAGTGGAGAGAGAGAGAGAGAGAGAGAGAGAGAGAGAGAGAGAGAGAGAGAGAGAGAGAGAGAGAGAGAGAGAGAGAGAGAAAAAGAGAGAGAGAGAGAGAGAGCGCGAGCAAGAGAGAGAGAGAGCGAGCGAGAGAGAAGAAAGAAAGAGAGAAAGATGGGTCAGGAGATTGCAAAACTGAACACCGAGATAGAGACTCACTTAATTCCGGATTAATTGTATACACGAGACAAACTGGTCCCATAATTGGATATTCGAGACGGGTTGCCAACTCCCATCACCGAGATTTGCATATTGCTTGTTTGTAGAGACTTAAGGGGAGATGGGCTGTTTTTTTGGTCTATTCTTCTCGATACTATTTGAAAAAAATCACACAGACAGGAGGCTAGGAATCCTCCTCCCCTTGTAAACTTCTCCTACTCAACAAGATAGAGAAAGAGGCGTGGGAACGCGAAAGTGGTCCCGGACCCTAAGAATTGGAACTTTATAGGTTTCTGTTCGGGCTCTGTCTCGAGTCGGCCACCCCTAGCAAAGGGGTATGTGCCTGAGTATATACATAAATACATACATACACAGACACATACACTTGGGCTACGCACGCCTCCAGCAGTGCGCAAGGTAATCATTATAGTTATCTTGAAGGAACTGGGTGATATGAAGTTATATTTCACATAACAATTAATGACTTAGTGTTAGGTCGATATGGGAGAGACAACGCCATTCCTATACGCTTCAGAATACAGACGTTAATTATTGCGGTAACAAGGCAGAGAGTTAGTTAGTTACAGAGTTATTTAGTTAGTTAGGTAGTTAGTACTAAGAGATGGTCGTGGTGGGGTCTCTCTCTCTCTCTCTCTCTCTCTCTCTCTCTCTCTCTCTCTCTCTCTCTCTACATGAATGGTAACAGGCGACAAATAGTCTGAGACATGACAAATGACAATACACTTAGAGAAGTGCAAGGTGATGCATATTAGCCTTAGCATATCATATTAGTCTTGCTAAGGCAGCCTCCCAGAAGCTGGGTGTGCTCAACCGCCTTAGGGGGTTCTTTTCCCCTGCACAGCTTCTTGCTCTGTACAGGGGCATAGTGCGCCCTTGTATTGAGTATTGTTCACATGTGTGGGGAGGTTCCTCTCACACCGCTCTCCTAGACAAAGTTGAAAGGAAGGCCTTTCGTATCATTAACTCCCGTCCACTCACCAACTCTCTGCAATCTCTCTCTCTCCGCCGCAATGTTGCATCTCTCTCGCTATTCTATCGCTACTATAATAATCAGTGTTCCTCAGCTATCCCAGTGCATACCACCTCCTTTACGTAGGGCACGTGGTACCCGTCTTGCAACTCAATCCCACCCCTACTCTGTGCAACTCTCCAACCCAAGAGTGAAACGTTACTCTCAAACTTTCTTCTACTCAATATCTGAGCTCTGGAACTCTCTCCCAGAATCAGTCTTTCCCTCTTCCTATGACTTAAATTGCTTCAAACTCCGTGTGTCCAGGCATTTTGGCTCGAACGTCCCTTGATTTTGGCCCTGTCACTCTTTCAACTATGGGGGAGGCACTCGCTATAGGCAGTTATGCCTTTTGCCTCCCTCAATCACATAGAAAAAAAAAGAAAAAAGAAAAAAGATAGACTATTATATATTGGGATTTTTTTTTGGAAATAATTAATATGGACAAGGATTTAGGAGTTCTAAATACCAGTGACCTCAAGTTTTCCAAACAGTGCATTGACATAGGGACAAAAGACTAAATTATTAAGATATATTAAGATACAAATTTCAATACAGAAATTAGGAAATAGTCCTCGCAATTTACAACGCTCTGATACAGCCTCTCCTGGAGTATGCTGTTCAATTCTGGTCTCCATCACTCAGGGAAGATATAGAGCGACTGGAAAGAGTACAAGCTAGGGCTACAAAGTTTATTCCATCGATTAGAAGCCTGAGCTATGAGGACCGGTGAGAGCTCTTGATCCCTTTCCGTTGGAAACACGCAGACTACGAGGTCAGCTCATTGAAGTTTTTAAAATACTTAATGGGTGTGACAATGTGGATTATAGCAAAATGTTTAGCCTAAATATGAATACAACACGCGACCATGGCTGAAAGTTGAAATTGAAAAGGTTTAATGCCAGTATTTGTGGAAATTGTTTTCACATATAAGATCTATTCTACCTGGAACAAACCTCCCTCAGAATTTGAGAACAGTTCTTCAGTAGAGCAGTTCAAGAAGAGAGTAGATAGTATTTTGCACACTCTGTAATGAGTGTAGTGCACTAAACAATCTCTCTCCTTCCACTACGAGTATTTCCCCAGAATGAACTGCAAGGTCTCTGAGATATTTACTATTTCTTGTAACTCCCACCCCCACCTCTCTCTCTCTCTCTCTCTCTCTCTCTCTCTCTCTCTCTCTCTCTCTCCAAATTTGTTTTCGTTAGTTCAACGAATACTTGAAGTTAGGTAAAAGGCTACCAAGAATGGGTGATTGTGTGAATATTGTGATTATGTGTCTAGTTGTGAGTTCAAGTTGGGCTTGTGTATGTACGGTTGTGTGATACGTGTGATATATGTGATGTGGTGTGTGTGTGTGATATGTGTGATGAGTGGTATGCGTGTGTGTGTGTGTGTGTGTGTGTGTGTGTGTGTGTGTGTGTGTGTGTGTAATAATGGACAGTGATGGGAGGGTAAGATAAGGACATCGTATATCCATCATTTGTCGACCCACCTACCTCACTCACTCACTCACTCACTCACTCACTCACTCACTCACACTCTCTCTCTCTCTCTCTCTCTCTCGGCTGGTCCGGCCCTAATAAATTAAACTGGTCAGGGCATTAAACTATTAAGGATATAAAAAATGGTGTACAAAAGGTATATAAAACAATTGAGCATATTAGTGATTTACTATTTTATCCTTATATCATTAGATGGGTATTTGTACTACCAATATACCTTTAAAGGGCAGATTATTATTGACACCTTAACGGGGGATGGGTGTATTTATTTCCTCTTTTATATATATTTTTATTATTATTATAGTTTGCCCCCTAAACCTCCATCATGCTTAGAAAATCACCCCCAAGACCCTCCTTCAAGATAAATGTGTAAATTTTTCGATAGAAAAACGCGAGGGCCAAAGGCAGGTTCCTCTTAAATTACAGGCTCGCTATCGCTCGCCAGGAAAAAAATTGATGCCTAAAAAAAAAAAAAAAAAAAAATGCACGAAAGTTCCTAATATTGACAAAGAAATAGGGCGAAAGGTCTTAAAATCGCCAAACTAATTGACCGACCGCCTAAAAATCACAAAACTGATGGGGGTTACACATGAGGGAGCATGGGGACAAAAAAAAAAATAAATAAATAAAAAAAAAAAAAAACGACCCATCTTTCCTTAAATACCCTTTCCAACCCATAATTGTGTGCAGTGTATTTAGAGGGCATATTAGCCAATCCCAGGTGCTGCTTCAATAATTGTCAACACTTTCTACCGTTTCTCCATCTTCTTCCTTTCTTCCATCCGTCGTTTCCTACTCATCTACCATTCCCTTTTGTCCACCTTCCTACTTTTCCGCCCTTCCCTCCTTCCCTTCTCGCTCCTCTTTCCTCTACCTCACTCTTATCTTCCTCATTCACTCCCATATCTCTTGCACTCCTCTCTATATTTCTTCACCATCATTCTCCCTTCCTTCATCTTTCTCCTTCCTTGTCCCCCTTCTTCCCCCCCCCCCTCTCTCTCTCTCTCTCTCTCTCTCTCTCTCATTCCTTGCCCCCCATCCCCCTTCTCACACTCTCTCTCTCTCTCTCTCTCTCTCTCTCTTTCTCTCACAAATGGACCTGATCAACCCTGAGGAGACCTATATGGAAGAGACATTGGCCAAATCGCGAGGGGATGGACATTGGGTGCGAGGGCTGTTCCCGGGCTTATCTAGAAACGAGTGGAGAAAAATGGTATGTATTTTATATCATGTATCAATATGTAGGAGAATAGAGGAAAATGGTATGTATTATCTATCTATGTATCTATCTGTAAGAGAGTAGAGTACAGTGGCATGTTCTATCTATCTATATATCTACCGGTATCTATAAGAGAGTGGAGTGAAATGGTATGCATTATCTATCTATCTATTGTCTGAATCTACTGTATATACTGTATAGGCTATATACTGTATATATATATACAGTACCGTGTATATATATATACATTATAATTATTTTGAATAGTTTAAGATACACTCGACACTCACTTGAATCATTGAACGTTTAAACCCAAACCTTAAAGCATCTGGACATGTTCTATCATTAATATAGCTTGTTAGGGTTCGATATAGATTTAAATGGTTCCATGAAAATTATTGTGAACAAATGAATCATATAGCAACAAATACAAGGATATTATATGATTGTATTCATAATCGCAGAGAAGGGCCACTATCTATCTATTTATTTATCTATCTATCTATCTATCTATCTATCTATCTAATAGTAATAATAATAATAGTCAACAGAGATGAATAGCAAATATACAAATATTAAGAAGCCCTAGGATACGAAAACACATCAGTATAATTATGAACCATATAGTGCAAAGGAACGTAATTATAATAAATAAACCAATTAATAAAGAGGTCAAGAGGTTGGCCAAAAAATACCTGAGCTGTCGTGGCCATCTCATCAAAATCAAAAGGTGTATGTTTTGACAGGGGTATCGAGCTGGGTGATCAGTGGGGGAGGGGGAGTACAAAGGAGTACAAAGGAAATCAAGCAACAACAGATCCAGTGACCCTTCTAGGTTGCTTGTCCTCCAAAACACTGAGGATCAAGTGTCCAAACAGTGGTTTAGAGTGGGTAAGGGAACATTGGAAAGGGAATTACTGCCCTGGAACTAATGTCCGTGGCAGGATTAGGAAGTTAGTAGGGGACAGATGGGTTAGTTACTGAGGGGGGATAAAATAAAGTTATTCATTTACAAACGCAGTCAGTCGCGGGTTTGATGCGAGATATTTGTCTAGGCGGAGTTTAAATGAATCAACGGTGATGCAGTCTATAACGTTTCGGGGAAGCCCATTCCACAAGTTGACAACTCGATTGAAGAAGAAATTCTTAGATTCGTGCGAGTTAAAAGATTTACCAATAATTTTGCAACCGTTTTCCCCGCGTGTAATTAGATTGGTCGATAGTGAAGTACTTACTACAGTTCATATTGTCGATGCCTTTGATGATTTTGAACACTTGAATTAAGTCGCTCTTAATCTGCGCTGGGTTAAAGGAAATAGATTTAATTCTCTAAGACGCTCTTCGTATGGTTTGTTCTTTAGGCTAGGTATCATTTTGGTAACTCTACGTTGAACTCGTTCTAGCTTGTTTATATCTTTTTGGTAATAAGGGCACCAGGATTGAACGCAGTATTCCAGAAGAGGGCGGACTAAGGAATTGTAAAGGGTTAGGATAACTTCTTTGGATTTATGCTCAAATGACCTGCCTATAAAGCCAATTATTTTGTTTGCCTTCTTAACAACTTCTGAACATTGTTGACTCGGTTTTAGGTTACTCGATATTGTTACTCCCAGATCGGTTTCTCTGTTTACATTCTTAAGCTGAGTGCCATTCATCGAATAGTTTGCTTTCTCATTTAGGTATCCGATATGTAGTACTTTACATTTATCCGCATTGAAACTCATTTGCCAAATTTGGGCCCAACATGACAATTTATCTAGATTGTGTTGCATATCGTCAACTTGTTCTTTCGAGAGTACGCTATTTGCAATTTTTGTATCGTCAGCAAATTTTGAGATTGTACAGGTGAGACCCTCATCTATGTCGTTGATGTAAATTAGAAAGAGAATTGGTCCTAGTACCGATCCCTGGGGTACCCCGCTACTTACATTGGTCCATTTTGATGCCTTACCGTTTATGACTACTCTTTGCTTTCTGTCGCTGAGCCAATTTTCTATCCATTTCAACACACCGTCTTGTATTCCATGCGCTTTTAGTTTTAGCAGTAAACGTTTGTGGGGAACTTTGTCAAAGGCCTTTTGAAAATCAAGGTATATAATATCTACAGCTTTACTCTCATCGTAGAGGTTGAGGATATCGTGGAAGAAGTCTAAGAGGTTTGTTAAACAGGAACGTTTTTACGAAAGCCGTGTTGAGTATCTTTAAGTATGTATTTTCCTCTAAGTGATTTACGAGTCTGTCTCGTATGACAGTTTCTAGCATTTTACATACAACTGAGGTTAAGCTAATTGGACGATAGTTACTGGATAGGGATTTGCTGCCTTTTTTGAATATCGGTGTTACGTTGGCTAGCTTCCACTGATCGGGCATAGTTCCAGACTGCAAGGATTTATTGGATAGTAATGTCAGTGGTTTAGTGAGCTCATCCTTAGCTTCCTTTAGAACTCTAGGCGAGATTGTATCAGGTCCAGGCGTTTTATTTACCTTGAGTTTATCTAAACAATTCAATACTTCTCTCTCTGTAACGGTGATATTGCTTAAACATCTGAATTATCAATCTGAATCGGCGATGGTGTAGGGATATCACTGAGGTCTTCTGTTGTAAAAACTGATGCAAAGAAGGTATTGAGGGCATTACTCATTTGTTCTTCATCTTTGGTGTATTCTCCATTTTCATCGACTAACGGTCCAACAGTTGAAGTAACTACTTTTTTCTTTCTGATATAACTATAGAATTCTTTCGGGTTTGTTTTACTTTGATTCGCAATATGTAACTCTAAGGTCTTTTTACTTTGCTTAATTAACTTTTTGGCTTTGCGTCGTAGCTCTACAAATTTCAGCCGTTCTTCGTCATTTTGTGAGGATTTTAATCATCATTAGCAAATTTTTTTAGCAAGCAGGCAGTTTGAAATATCTTTATTCCACCATTTGGGCTTATTATTATGGCCTGGACGCCGAGTTTTCGATGGTATGCAGTCTTGCACTGCTTTTAGGTAAGTGGCTTCGAATAACTTCCAAGATGTATTTATGTCGTTATTGTGAATTAAAAAGCTCCAGTCAGTTTCTTTAAACATAGCTCTAAGTTTATGGAAGTTTGCTTTCTTGAAATTAGGGACTTTTTCGATGCTACTATTTGGTTCGTTACTAGTAAACTTTAAAGTGAAAGTTATCGTATGATGGTCGCTGTTACTGAATTCATCACCAACATTCAAATTCTCTATTAATCCTTCTTCTTTTGTTGCAAGTACAATGTCAAGAACGTTATTACCACGGGTCGGCGTTCCAACAAATTGATAAAGCGAACTCTCTTGCAAGTTCGTATACAAGTCATGTACGGAGTGTGAAGTAAGAGTATCGCCCCACTTGGTCACAGGTAAATTAAAGTCACCAAAAATTACGGAATCTCGCGAGTTACTTATATCTGCAATTTGTTCGTAAATTTCTCGGTCAGTTTGCACTGATTGAGCTGGAGGTCTGTATATTAATGCAAGTATTATTTTTGTACCTGTACCTTTATTATTCTTTATTAGCACAAAAGATGCGTCGACGTTCACAATTGAGGTTTTGACAAGAGGGTAGGGTTAAGACTTTCTTTGATATAAAGTAAAACGCCACCTCCATTTCGATTTATTCGGCTTTTCTCAAACATTACATAACCGGGAAGTGAATACTCTGCTAAAAAGTCTCTATCTTCTGTATTGAGCCAAGATTCTGTTATGCCAATCACATCATAATTTTCTGTAAACACTAGCTCCTCTAAATCTGAAAATTTATTGCGTATGCTACGAGCGTTTGCATAGAAAACCTTTAAATTTGTTATTTTAGAACTCACGGAACGCGCTTCAATAATATTTTTGGTTCTTGTCGGATCTACATTTATGTTCATGGCTGTCCTCGGTCCTCGCTGTCTCCGGTCCTTATCGCTGGTGGTCCTCGGTTGCCTCTGTTTTTTTCTTGGCGTTGGATGATTTATGTCACTGCTGCTTCTTCTCGGATGGCGTTTTTTGATCCATGGCGGCGGACTGCTTCGTGTAGGAGACGACCCATGCGTGCTGAACCCACAGGGTTTAGATGAGTGCCATCCTTGCGGAACAGAGTAGGCTGGTTGTAGAAGTTGTCCCAGAGGTTGATGAATTCAACTTCTTCCCTCAGACACAAATGTTTTAGTCGGCTATTTGTGCTGAAGGCCTTGTCGTAGAATTTGTCAGGTGCGTCGATCTTGGGGAGAATGCCTGAGATGATGATATTCCTTGACTTGTTTTTGTAGTGCTGGATCATCTTGCGATATTTATCCATCAACTCTTCGGATCTGGTGCGCATGACGTCATTTGAACCAGCATGGATGACAAAAAGGGTATTTTCATTTGCATCCTTTGTGGTATCTTCGAAGGCTTCCACAATGTCGTCCAGTCCAGCTCCTGGGATGCAAAATCTTTTTCGTTGAAAAAGGTGGCAAGGTGGCAAAGGTGGCGGGGAGGTGGGCAATAGCATGGGAAAGAATGAGGAGGAGGAGGAGGAGGAGGAGAAGAAGCATCAGAAGGAGAATGAGGAGGAGGAAAATAATGAAAACAAACTGACATTAAATTTCAGATAGGATAGGATGAAAGGAGATTAAGTAATAGTCTATGCTAATTCTAAATCTGAGAGTAGAAGAATGAGGAGGAGAAGAAGTAGCAGGAGAATGAGGAGAAGAATGAGGAGGAGGAGGAGAAAAAGAATGAGTAGGAGATGAATGAGAAGCAGTGGGGAGGGACAATATATGGCATATGGAAGAAGGAGGAGAAGCAAAATAGAAAATAAATTATACAGTCCCTGTCTTTTCAGCTAATGGTAAACTGCCATGTCCTCTCCATATTTACTCGGTTATTACGAAGATAATGTGCAGGTCCAGTATGAACATTTTGTTTTATTAGGACACAGAGACACGGTAGTTTCATATTTTTCCCAGTAACTATCGAGAAAATCAGCAACACGGATTCGATTTATCCTCAGGTGAAAACAATGTAAATACAAATATATAAATAAATACAAACATACTATCATACTCTCTGTAACTAGGTAATTAATCTTGACCCCTAATCCCTTATATGTAAAGAAGGAAGAGAACTATTGAGCTGACATTTCTACTATTTGGGAAGAATCAATCAGGAAATCAGTTTGGGCATTTAGTCCGTTGGGTATAGTCATTTATTGAGGCATAAGAGGCGAGGAGTGTAGAGTTATGGCCTAGGTATAGTGACCAGAGTATAGTTGTTAATACCACCCAGACCACCTTCAAAGTAAATATGTGTATTTATTGGTAGGCTTGCTATCGCTCGCCCAGAAAAAATCGACACCTGCATGGAGGGAGATTAAGAAGACACAAACGAAGGAAAATGTGTTGAGTAATTTTCCATGGGTAGTGATGAAGGTGGTCAGGTAGGGAGGCAGGTAGGTTGGTGAGGGGATTATGGACAATGAGGCAGATAGGCTATAGACAGGTAGGTATTTGGGGAGGTGGTGGCTCATTGGTTATGGTGCTGGATTAGTAACCTGCTGTTCCCGAGCTTAAATTCATGTTTATAATATGGGGAGATATTACCTTATTATATTTGTTATGCAACAGTATAATGAATCAAGCAAGTCTGCCTTCACCATTGTCGCTCTGAATATAAGGAACAGAGACAATGAAAAGACAATGGAAAAATATAACTGAAACAAAGCCTCGTGCACTAGGGCCACTGAGAGCCTAGTTTCCAACCGGCACATCTAAGTTTATAACCGGCAGCGTAAAGTGGTATTTCATATGTTTGTAATATAACCCAACCAGGCTTCGAACCCAGGCCAGTAGAGCAGCACTCCAACACCTTAACCACTAGGCAACCAAGGAGCTAAAATTAGTGGCATCATTTGGAATCAGATCCCATCCACCACCATCCTCTCCGACTCGTGGTTACATAGGTTGATGCCATACACACATACACCTCACACACAGACAATTAATAGCAGCTAAGTACTAGAGAAGGATACTATAGGTAGCGCCAACGAACTTGAAAATTATCTCGATCCCTGACCTCTTCGTAACTCAAAAGGACCTTGAGCAAACTGGCTGTAAATGTCCACACCTATTTCCTGGTGGACTCTTCCCAAATGATAGAAATGTCACCCCGATTGCTTTCATTCATTTTGAGTTACGGTATAAGAAGTTAAGGGGTCCAGATTATTGTCAAGTTCGTTGGCGCTACCTACTGTATAGTAATCTGGGGCACATTTATAAGCACAGCAATATACCCAGTTCACAAATGCCCAGCTAAATCGGATAAAATAAAGATATAGTCATGACCTTAGCCACTCCCCCCCCCCCCATTACTTTAATTACCCATCAATCAAAAATCATTGCCCTTAAATAATCTCCCAGTAAACTCCCTAACCAAAAATAAACCGTCAACTGTATAGCCCAAGGTAAGAGGTTAAGGGGAGATGGCTCGTTTTTCGGGTCCCCTGTCTCCCTCGTGTTAAGCCCCATTTGTGTTGAGATTATAAGACGTTCGGCCCATTAGTTTGGCGATTTTAACACCTTTCGCCCCATTTCGTTTTCAATTTTAAGACACTTCATGCCATTTAGGTGTTCTTTTTATTCCTGGCGAGCGAAAGGGAGCCTGAAATTTTAAGAGGAACCAGCCTTCGGCCGTGATATTTTTCTACAAAAACATCTACAAATATATTTTGAGGGGGGTCTAGGGGGTGTCTTCTAAGCTTGATGGAGGTCTAGCGAGGAAACTAAGAAATAAATGAATACATTAATTAATAGAAAAAACAAAAAAATCTTCAATAATTTTTTTTTTTAAATTAATGTTCGATTAGAAACAAGATAAACGAAATAAAATGCCTTTCATTTACTGAACTACCAAGGTTTGCCCTTTTAAGATTTAAGTCCGGACTGCCTAGCGGGGACTGTAAGGTCTGTGTAGTCAGTGTAGCTCTATGTAACTCACTGACGAGTTTACAACTGTCATCCTCGCTGAGTTTATAACCAGTACCGCTGAGGTTGCAATCGGAATACCCGAATTTACAACCGAACAGTTTCTCGTCATGCTAATAACAGATCTTCAGGCTGAAGTTACAATTGACACCCTACCAGACTCATATGTTGAAGTAACCAAGAGAAACAAACTGACGGCATTAGAGGTAGGTTAGGAATCATAACCCCTAACTTATATAACTTAAAAGGGGCTGGAGCAAATGGGTTGAACATATCAACACCTATTCCCTAGCTGACCCTTCCTAAATGACAGAAATGTGAGCTCGATTACTCTAGTCGGTTTTTAGTTACAGTTGCTAGTGGTTACAATTTCTAGCCTACCTATAATGAATGGCCTATAGTGATATCGGAGAGAGTGTCGATGTTTGAATCCCCGCCTCCTACACTT
The DNA here is from genome assembly GCA_032716605.1 of Paralithodes platypus. NCBI lineage: Eukaryota > Metazoa > Arthropoda > Malacostraca > Decapoda > Lithodidae > Paralithodes > Paralithodes platypus. The sequence goes on from CM064487.1 coordinate 963,945, forward strand.
CAGTTTCATAGGCGCCATCACCCGAGACCTGTGGGGGATGTTGACACCAGGGACCGAGCTGCCTGCTGATCACATCAAAATTATTAGTTTCGAAGCTAGTGAAATTTATTTATTTTCAATATTTGTGTTTTTTGCTCACAATTAGTACTCTACCATCAAGCCGTCATTAAACCTTACGAACATACTATTGCTGTGAGCGTGAGCGAGCGAGAGGACGAGAGCGAACGACAACAGCGAGAGGGACAGAACCAAAAATATTCGGGGCAGAGGAAATGAGAGGTGAGAGGGGAAAAAATCTATTTCCCTCATTTTCTCATTAGTGTGGGGCGGAGGGGGAGGGAGGAGGAGGAGAGGGTAGGGGGGAATTATGAGGGGAAATGTGTAGAGGCTCAGTCATTGGGGGACGGAGGGGAGTTTTACAAGCTGTCATTTCCCCTCCAGGCTGCAGAAATCAAGAGGTTTATGCCGAAAGAGAAAAGAGGAGGAGGGTCGTAATTCAGTAAATCAGTCAGAATATAATTTAGTCAGTCAGTTTATTCAATAAGTTAATCAGTCATCAATTCAGTCCGTCAATAATTTAGCAGGTCAGTTAGTCAGTCAGAAATTCAGTCAGTAATCGTTAGTCAATCATCAATTCAGTCAGTCAGTAATTCAGTCAACAAACCAGTCAGTCAGTCTGTCAATTCAGTCAATCATCAATTCAGTCAGTCATCAATTCAGTCAATCAACAATTCAGTCAATCAACAATTCAGACATCTATTTAGTCAGTCACTCATAAATTCAGCTAGTCAATTATCAAGTCAGTCAGTCATCAATTCAGTCAATCAACAATTCAGAAATTTATTTAGTCAGTCACTCATCAATTCAGCTAGTCAGTCAAGTCAGTCATCAATTCAGTCAGTCATCAATTCAGTCAGTCATCAATTCAGTCAGTCATCAATTCAGTCAGTCAACAATTCAGACATCTATTTAGTCAGTCAGTCATCAATTCAGCTAGTCAGTCAACAGTTCATTCAGTCAGTCATCAATTCAGTTAGGCAGTCATCAATTCAGCCAGTCAGTCATCAATTTAGTCAGTAAGTCATCAATTCAGTCAGTCAGTCATTCATCAACTCAGTCAGTCAGTCAACAATTCAGTCAGTCAATCGTCAATTCAGTCAGTCAATAATTCAGTCAAAAATCAATTCCGTCAGCCAGTCAGCAATTCAGTAAATAAGTCAGCAATTAGTTAGTATTTCGGCAATTCAGTCACGATCAGTCAGTAATTCAATCAGTCAAAGATATCGTAGGTGACAGTCATATACTATAAGGTAGCGCCAACGAACTTGATACTAATCTTGAC